>CM069448.1:27306900-27644207 GCA_035610835.1 Ophiura sarsii
TGGTTGCAACATGTTTCAAGAACGTTTTATGGACCATTTTAGTTAGTAAACTAGATATTTTTGCGCATTTCGAGCCAATTGGTTTCATTTTTTTTATTATTCAAGCTTAAACAAAATGGCTTTATGAATGTTTTTCAGGACCATTTTAGTGTTGAAATAACCATTTTTTGCACAAATTAATTTCAATGTTTTATATATTATTCAAGCTTAACCAGATTGATTCAGGAACGTTTTTCAGGACCATTTCAGTGTAAAAATAAAAAAAAAATTCGCGCTGCGCGCGAATTAGTTGGAATGTTTTATTATTCAAGCTTAACAAGATAGTTTCAGGAAGGTTTTTTTTACCTTTTCTTTTTACAATAGCCATTTTTAAAAAATATTTTGTTATTCAATTTGAACAAGATGGCTTCAGAAACGTTTTCTGGACTTTTTATTGTTAAAATAGACATTTTTTGGTGCGCTACGCGCGTATTAGTTTCAATGATTATTTATTATTCAAGCTTAACAAGATAGCTTCAGAAACGCTTTTCTAAACCTTTATTTTTACAATAGCAAATTTGTTCGATGTTTCGCGGGAATCATTTTTTATTTTGTGTTATTCAATTTCAACAAGATGGCTTCATAAACGTTTTCTGACACTTTTTAGTGTTAAAATATACATTTTTTGCGCGCTACGCGCGTATTAGTCTCACTGATTATTTATTATTCAAGCTTAACGAGATGGCTTCAAGACTGTTCTTCTAAACCTTTATTTTTACCTATAGCAAATTTAGTTTCATATTATCAGTCAAACTTAAATAACAACATGGCTTCAGGAACGGTTTGTTAAACTCCCGGTTAAATCTTTCTTTTGACAATAATAGCCGATATTCCAAAAAATCCAATCCAAGCCAAAAATCCAATCCAAGGGGGCACACCCCCCTCAGACTCGTTGCCGCGGAACGGTGCGAACCAATGAAAATTATTTTTAAGCCCCCCGGGTAAAAAAATCCTGCGCACGCCTATGTTTAGCCCCGCTTTTAGCTTTATGATTGCTTGAAACTTTCTTTGTCACAACTAACCATAAAGTTACAATAAACTTAGCGTAAATGCATCGATATATCGCACCCTTCATAGTCTGAAAGGTCTAAATATAGAGATGGCGCCATCTCGCGATAAACAAGTGACTAATTTTCTTTAAATGGCGCTATAATGGTTTATCTTTGTTGCTAGGTGTTATGTTTGGTATCAAAATGTGCCTAAAAGATTCATCCAAATGTCTATCTAGCCTGTTTGGTAAACAAATAATCAAAAGTTACTTTAAATGACCTAAACAAAGTGTACGAGTTTCTTTTGTTTTGAGCACTTCAGTAATTCCCCAAATGTGCTTATCCTTTAATTAAATGTTGGATATCGTCGGCAGTAACGTGCTTTAATTCGTCAAATTTGAATGAATCCTTTTGAAATCAATGTCTGATATCTACCGTAAATGTTGTCAAATTCACTAATCCTTTAAATTTAATTCTACGCGCGCTATACGCTTACGTTAGATGTATATAGCAGAACGGCGTCAATTAATGTGTGCTATCTACCGTAGATAGCAATGTAGTCAAATTAGCGAATTCCTTACAATTAATGTTGTGCTATCTACAGTAGATAGCAAAGTTTTTAAATGTCTTAATCCTCTATATGTATGTGTTATCGACTGATAGGCCCTATTAGTAAACATAACTTGTAACATATGTGCTATCGGTACGGTACGAAAAAGTTGTTTAATCCTTTTAGAAAGATAGCAATTCGTTTATCAAATTCACAATAGATCCGATTTGTGATATCTACCGATAGATATCAATGTTGTCAAATACACTAATTTTTATTAAATTTAATTTTGCGATATAGGCCTATGGTTGATATAGCAATTCGTATAAATGTATCCTTTTAAATTTCATTTGTGCTATCTTCCGTAGAAAGCAATGTAGTCAAATTCACTAATCCTTATTAAATTTAATGTGTTTTTACTAATCCTTTAAACGTGCTCTCGACGATAGAAATAAGCAACATCAATCGTTACGTATATCAATGTGTTATCTACTAGTAGACAACAAAGTTGGTATAAATTCATTGGTATCTGCGATAGATAGATAGCAATGTATATCAAATTCCCCAAGCCATTCAATTAACAATAAATATATGCTACGGTTATAGTAATTGGGTATAATTTATCAATCATTTCGCACTTGTTATCTACGGTAGACAGCAAATGTCATAACACTCACCAATCCGTTAAACTGATACTATAGTATCTGCTATTGCTGTCTTCCCTATAGATAGAAATGTCGTCAAATTTACTAAACTATCAATTTTTACAAGATATGTACCAATGAAATCATCGTATACCGTCGTAAAATCCTGTGTAGTATTTCATTTTTAATATCGCAACGAGTCAATAAAACACGATTGCCGAACTAGGGTTGAACTTCGGCAAAATAAAAGAAACATGTTTAGCGTCCGCACTTTTCAAACAAAGAAAGAAGAAGGAGGCCTTTCTAAAACTTTTAAGTGCAAATCGCCCTTATTAGCGATCAACTTTGCAAACAGGAGTCCTTTTTTATCTTATTTTTAATTCCGTGGCTCTGAAGGGTTGGTCACCTCAAAACTTGTTTAAAAATGCTTATAAGATAGAATCAAAGCTGTATCGAATTCTGAAACACCTGAACAAAAACGTTATTACTGAAGAAATAAAGACAAAAGAAAAGAAAATTGAAGCGGGCCCAAAACAAAGGAAGCGTGTGGGGATGCTAAACATTGCTTTTACAATTTGGCCTTATCATGCTTATAAACCTTGTCACACCCAATCAAACTAATTCAATATTCATGATGTATATAACGTTGATTTATTAATGCAATTAACACCATACAATTTGTGAGTTCAACATTATCCTTTCATCGGGCCATGATATACAAAATAAAAGCCAATGTATAACATATACATGTAGGCCTATCTATAAATGTATTATAAAGGCATGACGTTAGAAGCACGCTAAAAACAAATATGTAATTTTGTTGGCAACTTATGGCTAGAGATCACAAAATAACACTACCAAACCATCCGGATTAGGGATAGGGTTTGAGTTTATTTGTAGCCTGTGTATTTGGCTATTCAAAAGGTCATGGAATCAACTATAAATCCTGAACAAGTATTACATTATACTAAAATTTTGTTTTTAAATACCGTAATTTAACTTGTAACACTACGTTTAATATAAGAGCGTGTTTTGGTCATCTTTGATGATATTCGGTTTCTTGAACTCGTCTTTAATAACTACTTACAAGGAACGCCGTGCATATAGTGACGTTAATGCTATATTTGTAAAGTTACCATTCCAAAACACACTCCAGGGCACACACTTTTCCACAAAAGTAGAACGATTTCTTTGAATAAAATTAAAAAGAACCGTCACATTGTAATACATTTATAAAATTAATAAATAGGCTGATACAATATAATAAATATTCTCTTTCTTGGACATTCAAATTTTAGTCACTCTTATTTAAGCAGATGAAATACGAAGAGTTATATTATTGATTAATCATAGATAATTTGTTATCGTTGATGGCGAATAAGGTTTATTGCGAATAGGTAAAAATCAATTGATTATCCTTTTCTGATGCATTGTGGGAGAGAAAAGGGACCAAATTTGCCCCATTTTCTCTCCCACAATGCATCAGAAAACAATAATCAATTGATTTTTACCTATTCGCGATAAGGCTTATGGCAAGAGCAGCATTTTTAACAGAACCCTTTGGAAATCCATCCATTCCGACATCACTTATTACACTTAAAAATGTATGTAGTTCAAGTAACTCCTTTTCAGGGTCAAAATACACCAACTGTAGCCCTATACTTTTTCTACTATTTTTGTAACGCTTTTGGTGACATTTTCTTGGTAATTTGATACAAAAAAGTATACGAAATTACTATAGAAACATTTAGTGTATTTTAACTACTTCTTTTTAAGTGTGTATAGTTCGGATCTAGCCAGGTCATGGCTAATAAAGCTTTAACAAAATCATCTTAAAACTGTTAGGCTTATTAGTAATTATCTTTGCTTTGGTGTTGACGAAAGGACAAAACTTCCCCAAAGGATACAAATTTAAAGCTGTGATCCAGGCCTACAACATATAATCAACATAACATGTAAACTGACAGCTCCTATAGTTATAACATCGTTGTCTATGGCTATATTATACATTACAGTACAAGAATGGACACAACATGTTCCCTGATACGTTCACATCGATGTATTGGATCCATGCATATTCTGTTTTAATTCAAGACGACAGTGAAAATCTGCCCTCACTTTTTAAATGTCGAAACAGCATAATAGTGATACGGCATAATTCGTTTAAAGTTCAATAGCGGTTATTCATGTAACGGATGGATTAGCTGGCATATTGTCGGGAATAATAATTGTGGTTAAGATTTTCAGAAAGAAGTCACCGACACCTGTTTCATGATATAGGCCAATTGGTAGCACGGTTCATGCAATAAATTGGACGTCATACACCAATTCAATAGGCCGGGTGCGATACCCTTAGCATGCTTAGTGTAGTCTGTTGCGTGGACAACCTCTATTGATTATAAACGCACGCCGTGATGTTAACAATTTCATTATGGCGCCAACATGCATTCCGGTCACGCGACAGTTTCTTATCGCTCACCGGACAAGACGACATTCGGACCGTAAGACAATTGTCGGACTTGGTTCAAATCATCATCTTGAGGCGAGACTTCCACTGCATCACGGAATGACTGTCGTGATAATTTGAACAAGCACAGAATAATTAATAGCACTTCATGCCCAATATATACGCGTGTATAACACTGAACAAACGTATCACAGGTTATTAATATTTCAGCAACACAAATCAAATTGATATATATTATACTAATTATTAGGGTCTGATGGGTATCTATATATCAGGTTCCTTATACTTTCATATTCGAACCGTTTACGAACTGAACACGCTGAAATAATGTTCATATTAAAAACCACTACGTTCTTACTCTTGTTAAAGACACTCTCATACAATATCTATACACTGGCAACTGGGTAAACATTTAACTAATAAAATCATACGCAATATAAATGATCAACACTCGGCTGATCAGGTAATAGCCAGTACATTGTATATATTAATTATAATTTAGTCGATTTGACAACTCAATCAATCAAGACCTTCCGTTTGTATTATATGGTTGCAATAACCATCTGCGAGCAAAGGATGTCATCATTGTGTTTTGTAAATTCTTTCTATAGTAGCATATTTTTGACTATTTGCTATTCTATAGAGGGGCCTAGTATTAACGTCGGGTTTTTCTAAAAACATCATGTATTAAATGACTCTCATAGTAACTAACCTTAACATAATAATAATTTGAAGAAAAAAACACCGAACAAGATAGACCTACACCAATGGTCAGTTTTATTATTCCACCGTGCCTAAAAGAGTGAATTTTCATACACTTGTTTGGAACATGTAAAAAAAAACCACTATAATAATATTAGATCGTCTCAGGATTTGGAATATGTATCCAATTCTATTTTTCCTAAATTTGAAGGCACATTCTATTTCTTAATTAGGGGTACAAATCATATTGGGTAGTTAAGGTAGCCTCATACCAACCTATATTTTGAATGGATCTTTTTATATTTAGTGGCGTAACCAGGATTTAAGTTGTAATATGGGGCAACGGGGGCAACATCAACAACAAAAAACACAAAAAACGCGCGCAGAGCAGCTAGCGCTCTTGTTTATTTATTTTTTACTTCAAAGTGCTTGCATTATCAGTGTATGGTTACAAATCTGCATGATACTGTGTGCGCGAAGCGCGCTAAATTTAATTGTAATCTCAGGTTTATCGATTTTGAATACCCATTTTCTTCTTTTTGGTCGCTTTTCTTGGTATCACTAACTTGCCGACAGTACCCTGATTTGCCGACAAACCACCGGAGCAGGGGTCCTATCCCCTGGCTACGCCACTGTTTCTTTGATGAGTCATTGAGAGTCAATAAATGTGGTATGAAATATGAACATCTTCCCAGTACTGAGCAGATTATATTGTCCGGTATAACAGGTGTCGAGATCCAGGTTTAGGTACGTGACGCGGTGAATGGCGAATTCCAAAAGTTACAGGACTGTTAGAGGCATACATAATATGAAGAACAAACTTTTTCACTGTCGTATTATTTGGCTCCTACTGCCGCCGTGACGCCAGCAAGTACTAGACTAACACAGAAAGACAATACGGCGGCGCCACCAGTTCCTTGCGTTGAGTTATTCGGCATGGTACTTGCAGTCATGGTACTATTAGACTCGACGGTGGTCATATTCATGGTAGACTGTGCTGTATACATGAAAAAGAAGAGACAACACCGTAAATGAATAGGCTTTCCAAGAAGCGGGTATAGACGTTATTTGTAATTGACGATTTCAGGCTAAATAGGGAAGCATCATATTTGACGTCACTAATAACGAAAAACGAGGCCAATTGTAGTAAATTACATCACTTGTGACATCACAAGTGACGTAATTTACTACAATTGGCCTCGCCCTCGTTACTGATTAGTGACGTCACTCGAATATGTCTCCCTCTTAAGCCTGACACTGGCCAATTACGAATAACGTCTAGGCCTATTATTAGTTTTACTATATACACTGAATATATTTGTCAGAAACACCGTTCCCAACTTTCAAAGTCTATAGAATTAATTAACCAAAAGCATAGGCACGTTTGTACTTATTTTATGCATTTTTCATGGTGATTCCAAATCGGGTGATGACATTTTATACTTTTTCCCCTTTTGAAACATTTTGTGAAAATTTGGAACTGTCGTCTGCAGACGACTGCCACCGTGGAAAGTATTAAGATAATTAGTTATAGGAATATACCACGCTACGACGTCAGAGTAGAGTGTACAAGGGCGTGGCCGCCGGTCCATTAACATGTACAGGAGCCTGTGCGCGCGTACGCCGCCTGTTGACTTCATGTACACTACATGTAGATTGTGCTATCTACTGAAGATAGCACATTGTGAATAGTGGCGTCGCACGCTATTACTCCATCTTAGAATACACACAAATATAATAATCAAGTACTCAAGTATAAATATACAGGGGGAAATTAATTGATTGGGTTATTCATATAAGAACAATCAGTTTACCTATAATCAAAACAATAATTTGTCGATCACAGCGTATTGATTTCTTGCGTCCCATGCGCCTAGTGCGTATTGTGTGTTACCGCGCCATTCGTACAGTTCACACGCACCGACAGCGCGACTGTTTTGGAATGCACTGCATGCAATTAAACACGCTCAACCTTTGTAATATCGCGAGCGCTCGGATCTTGGCGCTGTGATCGACAAATTATTGTTTTGATTATAGTAAAGTAGTGACTAATAGCCGACAATAATTGTTTGTTCGTGTTAGTTTCCATCACTTGAATCGATTACAATTGTACTTTTATCGCAAACCAATAGAGGATAACACTTTTTTCTTTAAGCAAAGCAAACTGCAGGTATTTGATGCTTACCTATTAGACATAGGCCTATTGCCCTCATTCTGATAACATCGCAAAACAATTTGTGATACACAATTAGTAGGCCTATAGGCCTAATTATTTGGATAACGTTATCCCCCGGGCCCTGGTATCACATTATATCGTCAAGTTTCCCGTGAATTGCTTGTTGTGTTGTTGGTGTTCTCCATGTGTTTTATACGTGTATTTGAAACATTCGGCGTGATGATATTTCTGAACTTTAAGGCGAGTTAGATGGCAATGACCATAGGGGCCTATAGTTAGTACGAAACCATACCTGTTATTAGCGCTGCAAATACGGCAAGACTTAATGTCAGTGTCACGAAAACCTCAGCCTTCCCCATCTGTCAACAAAAATAGTATAACAATAATTAACACATACAAAATGGTATGATTTAAACTCTCCAGGTCTATACGTTCAGTTAATAATTGAAGACCTCCAAGGATTTGACTACGAAGGGATAATTTTGAATACGATGGTCGTATTAAAGTATATCGAATTCGTTAACGAATCCGTTAGCCACATCTTGAAAACTCGTTTTGGGACCAGAAAGTTGATTGACCACGGTTTTAATTTTGTCTCTTTTTATTTTTTTCATCTGCTATGACAAATCAAATATACAAATGATATATGATTACAGATCAGTAACACGGTTTATAAAAGATGCGCCCTCGAACCGAGGATCACAAAATATAACAAATAAAATCACGCGGCGAGAGACTAGACATCAAAGCACATATATTTAGTCACTTCAGCCCTGGTTTTAAAATGACCATAATTTACTTCGAAAGGTGACAATTTTTTTGAATATTTCGCCATAAAGTTTGAAAATGTTATCTTGAGGAAAAAAGGAAACATTGTCCACATCTTATTTTCAACAAACAGCTTCCACGCCTTTTTTTTATATTAGTATCGATATAACTAGAGAAACGTATCACATGCAACAGGTCGGCTGGATGCGTTGCTATGGCGTGGCATTTTCATAGCATTCATATGATATTGCAATATCACATTTCAAGACCTCATTAAATCAGTTTACGGTTTTAAAATATACCAAATTAAATAAACAAGTTACGTACTTCAAATTCATTATCAAGTAAAAGGTACCTAATAATCACTTACCTTTCAAATTTAGATGCGTAGGTAACACTAGCGGGTATTCTAAGAGCGAATGCAAAACCTGCACAAACCGTGAGTCTATCTCGTTACTAGGACTATTCCGAATTAAAATCCCCGGGGGCGAACAAATATCTGGTTGTTAAGATCTGGCGTACTGGACAACAGAAACAACCAATGACATGCATCCACCGCTCTGCACTTGACGTTGGCAAAATAATAGTGAAAACAATAATGTATTGATATATATATCCAATATAATTACAATAATTATGGGGAGTACTAGAGAAAGATAATAGCTTTCGGTCACGCCCAATTGTTAGTGACTTATTGATGACTGGTACATGAAGAAAAAAAAGTAGCAAGGAACCGTAGACGGAGAGACTCGCTTACTATCATGCTTATAGGCATTATTATTAACGGGTGAAATTACATTTATAAGAAAATGTCAGTCTGGAAAAATGTAATAAAGAAAGGACAAAAACCCAAACGATTCAGTTATTTGTATAAAATCTAATATTTATCTTGGATATGTCGATATTACAAAGATGCGTCTTGAAGAAGAAGAAAAAAAGAAAAAACAACAACACCCTTCCTTCTTGTATGTAAAATATAAACTTTTTAAAATTCTAACATGTTTATAATGTAACTATAACGAGGGCATCAATGATGCAGGCAAGCAGAACCGCGACATTTTTGCAGGTTTCATGTATTAAAAGGGAGCTTTAGCATATCTACAATGACTCATGATAGATCTGGCCATGATGAAATTGGAATGATGGATTTTCAGCTTAGTTTAGTTTCAATTGGACTTCACATTTGTGCAACAACTTTATTTTACAACACGACCTAAGATGACATTTAACCTTATTAACATAATCATGCAGAGTCCCATGTTACAACTATTAAACCTAAGCGAGTTCCAATTGGACTTTAACTTACTGGTTGAAGACTGAGTGTTATTTTTAGAGTTACCGTTAATTGAATTAGTTGTTGCATTAAGGAGTTATAGCTAATTCAATTTTTTGACTAAAATATGCAAATTAACTAATTATCATATTAACACATATGCAAAGAGATATAGCTTACAACAATTGTGCAGCCGATCATGTCCCATCATACTAGCTAACTTGGAAGTGTATCACTCATTGTTTTAAGATTAAGAGCCAAATCTTTCCAAAATATGTAAATTATGACATTAACATAATTACAACCATACAAATAAGCCCTAACATTGATCAATTATAAATCTAGTCATGTCTTAACCCTATGTTGGTAGAGGTTAAACAGTCTATCAGTTGAAGAGTTATAATTAATTGAATAAGTTGTTGCCAAAGTTATACTAGCTAATTCAAAATGTTGACTTAAATATACAAATGAGCTAATTATCATATTTACACAAATGCAAATGAGATCTAGCTTGGACCAATATGGTACAGCTGATCATATCCTATCATACTGTAGCTAACGTGGAAGTGTAATACCCATTGTTTTCAAAATTAAGAGCCAAATCAAAGATTTGACCAAATATGCCAATTAGCACATTAGAATAATTCCTAGTTTGTAAGAGATTAAGTCAGTCTATTCATTGAAAGTTTATATTGAATTAGTCCTTGTCGCGCGATTCAATGTTTCTTTATTCAAGTTATAAAAAGATGGCTTAAGGAACGTTTTTCTGGACCATTTAAGTTTAAAAACTGACAGTTTGTACGCGTAAACTATTTAAGATTATTATCAAGATTAACATTATTCACCTTTGAAAAACAAGGAACAAAGACATTGCTTGTGTTTCTCACGTACATCCACAACGCAAACAGGACATTGTGCAACCGTAGTGTTGGTATATTACTTTCAATAAAAACAAGGAACTACATACATTCCCAGTAAAATAAACCTCAGATACTTTTTTTCTACTCTTTTCCTCTTAACCTTGGTCACAGGCTGATCAGTGAAATTCGAATCATACACAAATAAATCATGGTTTATAGAGAGTCTAAAATGTGATGCGATCAAGCAAAATTAGTCTGAAGTAGGGCGTATCACATTTTCAGTCCCTTATGATTGTTCAAAACAATTGTTCAATGTAAATATTTTAAATCCCCTAATTATCTGTATTCATATTTTAAACCTCGTACTCTTAAGACAAATTACACGCTACGTTCTGACTTGGCTATCACCTTTGAGGTCCCTCGGTCCAAAAAACATGCTGGTGACCGTGCCTTCTCTGTGGCAGGGCCTCGCCTTTGGAACAATCTTCCGATCAATATTCGTGGTCTTGGTAGTTTAAGTGTATTCAAGGGTCACCTCAAGTCTCATCTTTTTCCTTGCACCTAGTCCTTCTCCTTTCCCTTTCTTCAGCGCCTTGTCTACTTTGTAAAAGGCGCTTTATAAATCTCATTATTATTATTATTATTACAATACACCACTTGCACAGCCCTTTTATAGGAATTCTTAATTTACCGTGTACTAACTGCTTTTCTGAAATTTTGAACTAGGGAATAAAGCTGTGTTAAAACAAATATTGCGCTTTATATCCATCTAGCAGGACGCCCGTCCTTCGGACACATCTCACATCTGACACCATGTTTCGCGATTTAGATTCACCATACCATGTTTTTATCTTATCAGAAACCACATTATTTCATTAACTCATGGTTCTTGGTTATTTCACATTTCTTCATTATCCCCCTCCCAAACATATTACTTCATTACCCCCACCCTCACCCCACACACACCCCATCTCAACCCCAAGGCCTAACCTTTACCATCTCCCGAAGCACGGTGTATTTCTCCATTAATATTTGCCCGCCCGCGTGTAACATGGAGTATTGGTGGCACTCCAGCAACTGGAAGTGTTTTACTAAATAGCTGCCCTTTGTATTATTCATATTTTCTACGTATCGTGTGCACCTCTCTGGCATAATAACCTGGAAAAAAGTTTGTTTGGAAAATGTAGCAGCTATTTGTTCTATAGTAAGTTAACCGCTGGAAACGGACAGAAAGAAGAAGAAAAAAAATGATCTGTAACAAATTTGCGCTGAACAAAATCCAAACAAAAATTGTTCCGTGCTAAAAAATATGACTAAAACAATTACAATTTGAATATGAAAAAACAATAACAATAGCATGGCAAACAAAATGTAAAGAATCAAAACAGTTGATATTAGCAGTCATAAGCAGAATTTAATAAGAATGTTTTGAGTCCTGAGTTAAACCGATGGAGAGAATTTGACCGACGAACGTCTATGGATAAAGAGTTCCGGAGTTCCAAAGTTTTGGAGCAATTGTTGAAAAAGCACGATCACCGAAAAAGGATGTTGTTCGTGGAACTGATGGTAAGCACTTTTCTGATGACCGTAGAGTGCAAGTAGGAGTATTATGAAGAGAGAAGGGCGGTCATATAAGAAGGTGCCATATTGTTTAAACCTTTCCATGTCAGAAGTAGAATTTTATATTTGATCCGTTCGCGAACAGGCAACCAGTGAAGACTCCGTAGGGTAGGTGTAATATGATCAAATTTGCGAGTCTTTCATAAAACGCGAGCAGCTGAGTTCTGTATACGTTGCAGTTTCTTAAGTTGTAGTTCAGTTATTCTATTAAGTAAATCATTTCCATTGTCTAGGCGCGATGTTACAAAAGCATGCAATATTATTCCTGCTGTATCCTTAGAGAGAAGTTTTCTAATGAAACTGAGGTTTCTAATTTGGAAATATGCTGATTGACACACCTTTTCATTGATAACGTAGAATCAATATATATTCCCAAATTGCGACCATTGGTAGAGAAAGAAATATTTGAAGAATCAATCTGAATCTTTTATGCTGGATCTTATTCTGAGCTTTTTTTGAAGATATAATAAGCAGTTCCGTTTTCCTATCATTCAATTTCAGTTTGTTTTTTGACATCCATAATCCAATATCAGAAATACACAGTTCAACGCGCTGACGGGCTAAAAAATGTTCAGCAGCATCATTTACATTAAACATTGTTAAACGACAAATATAGTTGAGTATCATCGGCGTATGTATGTACAGCTAAATTATGTTTACGAGCAATATTAACAACTGGAGAAGCATAAATGGTGAAAAATAAAGGGCCCAACACAGAGCCTTGTGGTACTCCAAATGGGAGGTTTACCGGAGTTGATAAATTGTTGTCAATGCTAACAGATTGACGTCTGTTTGTTAAATATGAAGTGATCCATTGAAGAGCTGAACCTGTGATACCAGTAGATGTAAGACGCGAAAGAAGAATATTGTGATCAATGGTGTCAAAAGCCGCAGACAAATCCAGTAGAACTAAAAACGCAGCATGTTTTGAATCCAATTTCTGTAAAATATCATTCTGGACTTTAACAAGCGCAGTCTCAGTTCCATGACATTTCTTGTAGGCAGACTGGTACTTCTCTAAGAGGTTGTACCTTTCAAAGTGTTCATTCAGACGAGTTGCGACAATTTTTTTCAATACGCTTAGACACATAAGTCAAATTTGACACAGGGCGATAGTTTTTGAGATTACCAAGATCAAGAGTTGCCTTCTTAAGTAATGGCTTTACAACAGCGCTCTTAAATTGTGATGGAAAACTAGATGTCTCAAGTGACAGGTTTATAATCTTTGTGATGGTTGGGAGGAGAAGATCAATGTTCCTTTACAATCCATGTAGGTATAGGATCCATTGGCAATGCTTGGTGGGAGAAGACATGACTAATTTTCGAACTTCATCCACAGAGGCCAGGGGAAAAGTGACCAAATTTGGCACAGATGCATGAGATAAAGTAGCAAATCCAAGAGAATCCTTTTGGTTGAAGGAGGCACGAATGTTGTCAATTTTAGAGATGAAGTAGTCGTTGAAAGTGTTAGCCAAATCTTGATTTGATTGATAAGATGGTAATTTTGGTTTACCTTTTTGATGCAGTAGTGATTCGACAATGTTGAATAGTTGCTTGGAGTCGGTTCAATTTGTGATCTGTTCCCTATAAAATGATGATTTTAATGTGTTTATTAACTGGCTTACAAGAAGACGCTGAGCTTTAAAAAGATCACGGTCAATTTGTTGTAGTCTTGTTTTCCGCCATTGTCTCTCTAATCGCTTTCTCTTCCTTTTTGCTTCAGCTTTCATCATTGTACCAAGGGTTTCTCGGTCTTAGTGTAACAGTTTTACACTTAAGAGGTGCATGCTTTTCCAGTATGGCACTTAAGATTTCATGATAATGGTCAATAAGCCCATGAGAGATCTGAGTTTGGGCTGGTGATTAGATCAGAGTTCCGTATGTCATGTTCAAAATCTCGAACGATTTATCATTTTCAGCTTGCGATATGTAACCTGATTTTTGGCATATTCAGCTTTGTTAAACTTCAATTTGCAATGAATTGCGTTGTGGTCTGAAAACAGAGAACCAACTTTAAGCCTCTGTGGCATAAATGAGATTGGATCAAGACTATTTTGTTCTCAAGTCTGAAGGCTGACAGCAAATTGTTAACTTTATTTGTTGGGAGTGGCTGTTTTTAATAATAATTCAACCAGCATGCTTATATAGGCTTTTTAAGCCCCCGAGCAATTTGCTTGAGTCTGGTCCCTTCAGGACCCAAGCGTGTGTCTGTACGGACCGACCATGTAAACAAACAAACAAACAAACTGTGTGAATTAAGTTATCAGATTCGCGAGTCACAACTAAGTCTAGCATGTAACCACTTATGTGCGTAGGTTCTTTGATAAACTGAGTCATGTTGCAAGTTTCAAGTATATCCCGAAGTTTGATTGTATCAGGGTCATTGGTCACATCAAAATTGGAAGTTAAGTCTCCAACAATCAAAAGCCTGCACTGACCAGATATTAAAGTTGCAAAATAGTCAGCAAACTCATCTAAGAACATGTTTGGAGTTGACTTATTCTTAGCGCTATATTGGAGTCTATTATACACGACAACTAATTTGATAGGCGTTGCAGTTCCTTTGAAAGTTAAATCACAGCACATGCTTTCAAAAGTAGTAGAATTGAAAACGTTGTAACGAGCATACAGTGCAAGCGGGGAGGGGGAACAACCCCCTAAATGTCACGTGGAGTACGATGCCCCCTCAAAAGAAGTCATATTTTGCGCGAATTAGTTTCAATGTTTAATTATTCAAGACTAACTGGACCATGACCACGATCGCATAACCCTGATATAATATGCATATATCGCGGTAAAAAAGGAAGTTCAACATTTTATATAATAATATTAATGTTTAACTGTTAATTATCCGATTGATGTTTATATTTGTAGTGATGACTAAATAAAGAAACCACCTTCATATCTGTTATCTGCTATCTTAAGAAAATATGATGTTCTTTATTCCGAAAAGGTTTCTATTCTGAGTACTAAAGAGGTGATCTCTATGAGAATATTCCATTACCTATTTTATGAGCTTTTTGAGCCTCAGATCAGGGAGGTGTTCAATTTAACATCAGTCCATGCTCAGGTGTCCATTTGATCTTCAATCAATTGATCAATGTATAACGACACAAAGTGCAATTTATTATTTATACTACCACAACCATGAAGACAGCACGATCTATGAAAGTCTTCTTGAAGACCTTGGCGCTAACTACCAATGATATAGCCAATCTATCTATTGAAGATAGCAAAGCTATCTACTGAAGATAGCAAAGCTATCTACTGAAGATAGCAAAGTCTCCACACCCAGGTATCGAAGAATTTGTCTCCAGTCTCATCCAAAATAACTTTCTGCAACTGACATGATACCAGACTGCATCTCCTTAGCGTTTTCCAAAGCTCTGACTGTTTTTCTTTGAAAGTGGTCAAGTGAAATGGGCTATCATTATCATAGCTATCTAGACTCCTGTCAACAATTTGTTTTCTCATAAATGTTATTGAAGTAGATTTTCCTACAGATTTAATTTCCGCTTTACAAACGTCCCCCCTCCCCCACCCCCGCTCTTGAATGAAAATGTATTGCACTCATCTGGCGCCATGTTTCTAGAATCCTACTTTCCACGCGATAGTCGTCTGCAGACGACAGTTTCAATAATGTCAACATTGTTATTTCATCACCATATATTTGGAATCACCATGAGAAAAATAAGTACAAACATGTATAAATATTGGTTCAGAAATCCTTGAGATAAACTTTTAAATTTGGGAAAGGTTTCTGAAAAATCTGTTTTGTATAGGCCTATGTTAAAACTAATAGCCGCGTGGAAAGTGTTAATACTAATATTTTAATAGTCATTATACCTAGATGGAGATACCCAAGAAAACTTGCTATCTTTCACAGTAATTCCTCCATGCTATCTATAACTTGCAGTTATTTCACCATTTTCTCCAATACATTTCTTTATGGTCAACAAGTAACAAATAGACAAGTCACAAACACGTATTAAACACACCAATATTTGAAGTATTTCATCCACAAGTTTCACTGACTTATGGTTTATTTATTTGATCCTCATCAATATTTCAGTACTTGATCACATCGATTTAGAAGGAACAAATTAAAAGCATACTAGTTTCTCATACCCCTCATACATACATCCCTGTTTAGGACTTCTGTTTTGTTCTTTATCTTTCTTTCTTAATTTCATCCATAATTCTTTTTCTGTTCAAATATTTAAGATGACTATGCCTTTTAGTAGTAAAAATTGCTCAGTCATGCAGATACGAATTGACTAATGCCAGAGTCAAATATACACACAATCTAAATAATGGGGTCAAATCATCTGACCCCATTTTAAGTTGTGCATAATTTGACCATTAACACTTTCCACTCTTTACTGACCAATACTAGGCACGTTTGTACTTATTTCAATGCATTTTTCGTGGTGATTCCAAATAAGCTAATGAAATTCAATAATTTTGACATTTTTGAAACATTGTGTAACATTTTGGAATGTCGTCTGCAGACGCCTGCCACGTGGAAAGTGTTAAAGTGTACATCCCCAGAAACATGAAACATTACAATGGCCTCATCTTTGATAAGTTATATGACTCACAAAGCAAGGTGACGCTTGTGATAACAATATTAAAATCAAAAAGGGGATTCAAAAAGCTATAAGGAAGAGAAACTACTTTGTAGTCATTTATTTTAAGGGTATTTTGTAATTTTAGGAATGTTTATAAGTGGTTAATTTTGTTTGCCATTTTTAAAAGAAGGGAGTAAAAATATGGTAAAGTGTTTTAAACTTAGATGACCACTTCGAAATAATATGAGGGGAAAAGACAAAGGTACATATAGGAAGCAACCAACTCTATCTTGGCATTCTATATAAATTATATGGAAATATTATTACCAATCTACACTTTAAAGACACAAAGTCCCTGAATTTTCGTACCGATTATTGTTTTTGGATTAGCCAACGTCAAAGCACCTGGTCAGGGACTTTTTGTGTTAAGTGTATTTGCCCAGTATTTTCAAACTTAAAAATCGCTTTCAACTTAATACTTTTCTGATGGAGCCTCATCTCCTCAACGAATCTCAAAAACTCTAATAATTTTCCTTTTCCCTTCATGAAAATAATTAATGCCTATAAAGCAACACAATAAACCACCCCCTGTTGTAACAGGCCCGACCGACCAATCTTTTTTAGAAATTGGTGAAAACATTTTTTACATGCAAATGAATACCGACCCAAACATTTGTGCTTGTCTAAAACAGCAAAATGTTTACAGATTTGTTATGGTCATTTTTGAGGAAAAATAATAATGAGAAAAACCCCAACCAACCGACCCGACATCCTTTTTCCCTTTGGCCGTACAACAGTGTTTTTTTGTGTGTGTGTCACCTAACATGATGCAATATGAATATCCTATGCACTACTCAATCAATTCAATTTGCAACAACATGGCAACAGATCCCCGGGGTTGTACTTGTTTGTATGCAGGGCAGGTGTCATGCCTAACAAAAACAATGTTTAAAATGGATACTGTACATATATATCAACAAAAAAAATTCCAAATGCCTAATTCTGGAAGACCTTCTATTTTAATAAAAACAATAGGAAGATTGATTTGGATTGAGAAAAGAAGTTTAAATGAAGAAGACTGCTCCTAGAAAGAAGCTCATTCTGCATTATTATGGATTCTTATATAGTGGATGTGGTTTTGGATGCCAACCGGTAATTTTGTTGTTGTTATTTTGGCTGATTTTCTGACGATATGCACGATAAAAGATGAGACAATGGTATATAGTTTAGGGCAGGCTTTTCATTAAAATAATAATACCTACAGTGTGTATGGTCATCGCGTTAACGTGTCCTACACAAAGTTGCCAGCGTATGCGTTGTGCGTATAATGCAGCGTTGCCATGTGTGCGAGTGCTAAGATTAATTTGAAGCAGGAAGTTAGTAAATAGGGAGTAATTCTGTTATACCCTTCACAGAGGTATTCATAGTTCATGATTTTTAAGAACGACGCATACTACCGATGTAGGTGTGCAGGGTATAACAGAATTATGCCAAATAGCTCGCTGGATTCGCCGATTTTATAAAGGGGCAAATTTGTTGTTTGATTAAAATAAATCTAACAAAATGCGTTATTTAATCATAAAAGATAAAAATAACCAATAAACTAAATAAGAATGAGAATAAAATATTGTTTGTAGCAGTTTTGCTATATACGATGGTCTTATAATTATAAGACCATAAATAGCAAAACAGCTACAAACTATATTTTATGCTCTAATTTAATAAGGGAGGATATCCAGAGGTGTTTGTGTTATATAGGCAGTGTTAGTGTTATATAGGCGGTGTTAGTGTTATATAGGCAGTGTAAGTGTTGTATAGGCGTAATTAGGTGACTCCTATTTTAATTTTGAATTTCATTAGGGAACATATAAGAAAGATTTAAATAATAAAAAGGTCCTTCTAGAGGGATGTTTCTTCATAGGCCCAGGTATAAAGTTAAACATCCAGGCTAACCTGTTTTGTGCATACAATTTCACAGCTCTCACTTTGGGTACATTTTTAGATTTTAGAAGTGGTTTAAACAAAACATTATTATCATGTTTTTAATATAAAGAATGATTTGGTAAAGCTATATATTGATTCTTAATAATGATATTTTACACAATAACTGTTAAACTTATATATACAAATTAAAATATATATTATAATACTTTTTTTGCAAAACTTGATTAAAAATACAAATGAGAATAACAATCTTGACCATATAAAGTGAAAATTGAGGAAGAAATAATAACAAAAAGACAAATTCTCCATGGTAGAATGCACATGAGACTTGCTTCCTTGAAATCACGATGAAATTGAAAAGTGATATAATTTCTCTGCATTTATTTTAATATGTTCAAATAGGCCACAGAAAAAAACCCTGACAGGCCCACCGACAGACACTCAATTTGTTGGGAATTTGCCAAAATAAATCTTTTGTAAAGAATTTATTTTTAATGAAATTATTTAATTGGCTAAATATTTGAAAATTGGGTTAAAATAACCAAATTAAAACAATAAAATCCTTTTTTTTTCGTGCACGCCGGTTTTGAGAACTTCACCAACCCAACAATGATTTTTTTACAGACCCCCCCAATTTTTTTTGTACAGACCCCCACCCCCAATTTCTGATTCGGCGACACATTTCCTGACATTCTTTTTTTGGGAGGGGGGGGGGGGGGGGGGGGAACTCGACCGACCGTCTGTTTGCCCGTAGAACAGGGTTTTTTTATGGGGTTTTTTTGTGGCCTTATCTATTACTTTTTATCACACTATGAATTCGAGGTCTGAGCACCAGAAGGCTGTAACTCACTTTTGGGAGAAATTGAGATATTGAAACTAACAATCAGTAATAACCCTTATTGTGACTACTAGGCCACAGAATAAGGCTACTTTTGCCCATTATGCTTCCGACAAAATCAGGTGTCGTCTGCAAAAAGTTGGGCTGCCAATGTATTTTCTATGGGCTCAACATAAAATTGGGCTACATAGTCCAATTTTAAAATGTTT
Source organism: Ophiura sarsii (assembly GCA_035610835.1). NCBI lineage: Eukaryota > Metazoa > Echinodermata > Ophiuroidea > Amphilepidida > Ophiuridae > Ophiura > Ophiura sarsii. Next base: position 27,326,551 of record CM069448.1, read on the forward strand.
ATACACTCTGCATATTCTCTTTTGGGCGACGGGAAAAAAGAAACACTGTTCTAAGGGCTCGCTCAACACATTTTTTTAGAAATTGGTGAACAAAAAATAATCACAAGCGAATGAATTCCGATCCAAATTTTAATTTGTCAAAATTATGGTAACATTTTAATTTTGTTTCATTTTGAAGGAAAAAAAAGAAAGCCAGATTACTCTTTTTAAGTGTCTTACCCTATTTCTTTCTTGTCAATGATTGTTAAATCAATTTGAGGATACAAAGAACAATGAGAAAAACACCTTTGACTCCAACAAATGATGTAAACAAAGTACACTTATAATATCCTTGCAGTAAAACCAGAAATGTTTATGTGCATTTAAATTTCGCAGGAGCATTTACTCACGAAGATTTCATGCTGCTTATAGCAGTGCATTGCAAAGTTACACAATGTAACTAACTCCAAAGTTTACATTTGTGAAATTTTCATGCCGTGATTTAGGCCAATATTGCTGATTTGTGAAATTTTAAACTTGCGAACATTTCTGGTTTATACAGTATTCAAACAATATATTTCGACATATCACTACTAGTTATAATCAAAACAAATAATTATCAATAATTTTAAACCATTCTCGTGCGTACTACACCACATCTGCGTAATCGTGACAGCATTGTGCGCCTATAGAATGCAGTGCGCCGCAAAATGAACGCGAGTTCTCAGATCGTGATGCTCGGATCAACAATAATTTGATTATAGTTGAGAACTCACGAATGAAAGTTGTTAATATCAAATAAAAACTCATTCCAAGCTTTTAAACTATTTGTAATATATTTTTTTGTCTAAATATTTGTATACTCATAATTTTTTGATTGTCTTATTCAAAAATGAGTTTCCGGATAACTTGAACTTTTTGAAATAACAAGTCATAAATGGTAAATTCCCTCAAGATCACTTTCAAGACATCATTTTGAATGAAAAACATAAAACAAGTATTCAAATATTCATTTTAAGAGTTAAAACAAAATATCAAAGTAAACATTTATCTATGATCTCATGATCTGAATTTGGCAGCTTTTTCTCTTATTGTTTTTGGAGTAGCACTCTTTTATAATTAAAAAACTGTCCATTTTATGGAAGAAATAAATATCCCAAAATTTCCCAGCACAACAAATTGATTTGAAAATCATCGGCTATATCAAACAACATAAATGCTACACGATTCTGTTACTACATAGAGTATATCTATCAATCTCAGACAAAGTTCTATCTCGCCCTTTTGATTTCTTCTTTGGGCTGGCCTCTAGGAGGCGCTTTGTAGGCCTCGGCGACGCCGACGCTCCCGGAATATCAGGCGACCCCGGCATATCCGGCAGATTCACAGTACTCTCCGACATAGTCAGGCCTGCTTCTGTGAGCCCCGTGTAACCTTTCACTGTGTTGTCTGATGATGATGTCGTGGTGGTGACCCCTGTGTAACTCTGTGATCTAGAATGAGTTTGGTATGGTTTTCTGGTGCTGTGGCTCATGGATGCGCTGCGTGCGGGTGGTCTGCTGGGTGCTTGCGGGGACTCATTTTCTTCAAATAGTTTGGCTTCTTTGGCGTAAGCCATTCCTTTGCCAAGCAAAACAATGCTGGTGAGAACTTTGAATGCCATTAGACTGTGAAATAATAACAAAATTTGATCTTAAAATTAAACAAATTCATTATTCCTATTCATATAATGAAAATGAAAATACAAACAATGGCAAAGTGTACTTTAGGTCCCAGATTCTGGACTCTACTACTGGAACACACAGTATTGTTTTATACCGGTACAAATTCAGTGTTCCAGTATAGGACGTTACTGGCACATATAAAAATGTTCCAGTATCGGATGACACTGGAACACAATTATGTACCAGCATCGTTCAATTTACTACTGGTAGCATTGATATTGGAAGATAAACACATGCCAGTATCACTCGATCCTGGAACACAAATTGGTGTCCCAGTACTGATACTGGAACAATAAAATTGTACCAGTATCGACATTACTGGTAAATTTCTTGTGCCAGTATCATGCGATACTGGTATACCACGACCTAAAGTACACTTTTCCTCAAATAAATCCCATTTGGCATTAGGCTCAATATGTCCAAAAATGGGCATAAATATAGGAATATCTGCCCTTACTTTAACACTTTCCACGCGATTATTGTTTTAACATACACAAAACAGATTTTTCAAAAACATTTCCCAATTTTCAAGGTCTATCTCAAGGATTACTGAACTTATATTAGGCATGTTAGTACTTGTTTCAATGCATTTCTCATGGTGATTCCAAATATGGTAATGAAATTCGATAATGTTGACATTTTTGAAACATTTTGTGACATTTTGGAATGTCGTCTGCAGACACCTGCCGCGTGGAAAGTGTTAACATGCTTATGCCGGACCCAGGATGGGAGGTGAAGAATTCCACACATAGTCAGTAGGGCTCCAATGAGTCAGTAGGGCTCCAATGGCTTACTATACAAATTATATGAATTGTTATCCTACAGGAGAACTCGCATGCTTTACTAGGTCATTTTAATCAGAACATAAGGCGCTTGAGGTCTCTTTAAAAGCGTGAAATTTGTAACATAGGCTGACCATTACCCTAACTACAACAAATTGTATAACTCAACTATTCAATGGTAAAGTTTTTTATTTTTGGTAAACTGGGAGATCTTAATTGATGATGAAAGCCATTTCTGGGGATCAGAAGCCCCCATTATACATACTGGTGTAACACTGAGATCAATTTTAAACATTAAATTCACGCTCTGGCTCAGAGTCCTTCTATCCTAGTAATATGGCGGGTTGATAACGGTTCTTGGGGGCTCAGATAGGGTATAGTTGAGTCAGTTCAAAATTGGCGAACCTGCTTTCAGCAAATTAATACAGAAGAGGGTGGGCGCTCAAAAAGTTAGCACGACGCAACATGGTGCACTGTAAATCATAAGCGTGCATTTGCTAGAAAAATGCGCGTACACTTCGATTACCGTTGCGAGCGGAGAGATAAAAACTGCATATTTTTCACCAATTTGGAACAAATTAAATTATAGCTATAGTCCTATAACAACCTGCCATGCTGGGAAAAACCTCATGAACACATGCCCCTGTTTGGACACTTTCTGATCCAGACTTAGTAGTACTGATAACAAATTCTGGAAGTTTTCTTGAGTAATTTTGTTACTTCTATATAAGACCGGCCCCTCACACCTTCGACGTTGTCGAACATAGACAGTGCATTACAAAAGTGGTCCTTCTTCTGAGCAACAGGGGAACACAGGGTATACTTAAAAGAGGCAAATCATGGAAGTGTCTTTGCAGTTTTGTCCAGAATTGTTGGAAGCCATCACAGCATTTGGAGGAAAATACTTGCCCTTCAGCTAAATAATATTTAATATTCTCAAAATTGGACATCCATAATAAGAATTATTACAATGAAGAAAGAGAAAAAGAAATGCTATTATAATGTTGGTATGCTTACCATAGATAGACTAAGATGCAAAGGATCACACCTTCAATTCCATGTACATTTACTGATTGGCTTACTATACGATAAACCTATTAAATAAAATATATAAAAAAGACAAAAAATAGTAAAATTACATCAATGTTCAGTAAAATTGAATCAATATTCAATATGTTACCATGAATGTATTTTATGCATACAAATAATTCTTCCCAGCAGAGGTGTTCATAGCAACACATTCAATTACCATATCGTCAGCCTGCTTCGATAATTGCCTAACTCACTTTTCAGTCAAATTGAGTTTTTGCATAAATCATGACTTCATTACATTATGCACATGCTGTTATAATACCTAAGTCATTGACCAATCAAAAGTGTTGCTAAATGAAGAGCTTTGTTGCAAAAGGGCCACCAGACTACTCCAACATGTTACTCATTTTGCATTATTGAATTTGCATTGACAAATCCATGGAATTAATCAAATTATTGTATGGCTGTGTTCATCTGTTTCTATATGACTTGGATTAGTGCATCCATGCACGCCAATTGAGGCATCAACAATACAAGCCTCATTCCACATAATGAATATCCATCCATCAATAATGCAAAATGAGTAACAGGTACACAGGTAACAGGTTTCATACTTTTGTTGTTTTCTAAGAACTAGAAAAAATGAGTTAGGCAATTATCGAAGCAGGCTGACGATATCTCTTTATGGCGAGTCAAAAACTCAAAATATTGATTGCATTATTCAGCAATATATTATAAATTCTTTTCAATGACTGGCTTTTATCATTTGTGTCATTCAATGGAGAATTTCACTTTTTAATTGATCTCATGACTGCTACATTACACTATCAATTCATCAACAAAACATGTAAGGGACACATTTCTACTAATTTGAAATGGAGAATACCAATTTCCAATTTGTCTTATGAATATTTCATGACACTACCAAAGTCATCAACATAATACTGAATTACCCTAAGGCAACAACAAAATAACCCTGTTCTACGGCCAAACATACATCTCAAGAAGGGTTGGTCAGTCGGGTGTCCCCCCCCCCCCCTCCACCTGCCCAGCGCAATTTGCACGAAATTTCTAATTTAAAAATATCTATTTTTTTCTCCAAAAAATCCACACACAAAAGGAATGTGTATGTATAATTTTTTTTTTTAAATAGTGGGTTGGTCGATCGATTACCTTTTTTCCGTTTTGTTGTTGTTATTGCTATGGACACTTTGGAGTTCTATTCTAAAGCTTGACTGACACTATAGAGAAGAAAACAACTATACAATTTCGTTTTCAATTCCTTTAATGTCCTTATACGTTTGTTCTAATAGCGCCATACCAACAAAATATGAAAGTCAAAAAAATCTCAGCAAAAGTGTGTGTTGAATGCAAGGGTGACAGTTTTTAGATCATGTTTGATGTCCTGTTTATTGCTAGAATCTTGAAGTTGCACCTCCTTGGTGTTAGCAAGGGAGGATATGGGTTATAAATACAATCTATGACATTTTGTTTAAATCTATTTGGCAACTTCAGATAAAAATATCATTTAAAAAAACACATTTTTCACCATAAAAAATATCTTAAAATACACAAACAAACACCAGGTTGAGATGTGATGGGTCGGTCGTGTTTGGGCAAACAAACCTTCTTTTTTTTGCCTAGCTACACAGTACCAGTCAGTAACTGTGCGGCTATATTATATTGGTTATATCGCGCAATACCTGAACAGGTACAGTACAGGCAGCCGAGTAACCATGATAAAATAATGGCTGTTTAATAATGAAACATACCAGGCAAGCTAGAGGTAGCGGAATAAAGCCCATCCGTCTGGAAACCACATCCGAGTGATCAGAAAACGCCTGAAAATAGGAAAGAAAAAAGTATGTTCCAGTAAACGACACGCAAGTGATCAGAAAATGCCTGAAAATATGAGAGATAAAAATCATCAGTAAAATGTGTCTGAAAATGCCTGAAGACAGGAGATTCAGTAAGGCCACACAAAAATCCACCATTAGTTTTAGGAAAGAAGAAAGATGCATGTTCAGCATTCTTTAACCCCCTGAGAACTACCGGCCGATTGGTCAGAGAGATGGATACATCATTTATTGCACCAATCAGAGACATTGTTAAAATAATTGTATCCCTGATAAAGATCGGGGTGAAATAGTTTAAAAGCTGTATCGTAATTGGTTATTCAATTGAGTATATCTTGTAATGAACCAATCAGAAGCATTGTTAGATAGATAGGTGTGGACCAGGGGGTTAAAATCTGTTTTCTTGTAGTATCTGTTTGTTTCCCTAAAATGTGATGCGATCTGTGAAAACCTGCTGCCACATGGTGGCATTTTTCATATTGGAGATATTTATATCATAAGAAAGCTAAAACTGTGCTGATTACAGAACTGTTTCGATCATTTATCTACGATCACAACAAAAAAAGTTAATGATGATTGTGATGTCATCAAAAGCTACAAAACAAGATATCATGAAAACAGGCCAAAAAAGGTACATAATTCAATATAATAACATTATAAGGTTAATAATAAAAGTGACTTATGTAAGTTTTTGAAGGTGAAATTTCATGAAAGATGATGACACAAAGTATTGGAAACTAATTTTCTTTAAAAAAATCTAAAAAAAAGAAAAATGTTTTTTATTTTACCCATAATCCCTAATTCACAATTTGCGCCATCCGACGGGTTTTCACAGATCGCATCACAAATGGTTTTATTTTAAATCAACTGACCGACCGAGATGTTGGCACTTACACAGCAACTCAACTTTATTTGAACAGCAAAATATGCAAGTTAAACTTCCCCTATCAAATTGCCATGCGTTTAAATTTCAGAAAATGTGGGAATATTGCAATAACAAATACTAATTTGTATTCCAACATTTTAAGTAGCGAAAATGAATAACTGTTAAAATGATTAAATAAAAACATCTAATCTGAATTATATACACAAACAGAGGTCAGACTTAGATATAGGCTCAAGGGCTATATGCAGGTTCACTTTGATCAATTAATAATCAATTAACTAATTAATTAATTCTATCATGAGATGATGTTTTAAATACTACAATAATCACTAATATTATTTCACTCTCCCAACCTACGTCCTTATTTTATGATTGGTCATTAAATAAAAAAAAGGCTTAATTTAGCGTGCATGTGGTACAAATTCAAGATCACCACACACTCATGCACACGCTATTGACGGACTTGTAAAGACTTGATTGAATTAGGCCAAATAAAAAATAAACATGTTTAGCATCCCTGTCTGCATCCTTTTTTTTGGTTCTGCTTATTATTTTTTCTTAATTTCAGTCATAACTTGTTTGAGTTTGATATTTATAACAGCTTTGCTTCTTTCATTTAAACAAGTTTTGTGGTGACCAACCCCTCAGAACCATGAAATAGATTTAAATAGGCCTTCTTGCTAACAAGGGTGATTTTGCACTTTAAAAGTAAAAAAGAAAGAAGAAAAAAGGCCTCCTCCTTCCTATTTTTGAAAAGTCCAGGCGCTTAACATGGTGTGTTTTTTATTTTGCCTATACACAGCTACACCTTGGAATAAGTAGAATATTCTACTTATTCCAATGCTACACAGAACCAGCTAGCAACCAGCAGGCATATGCTACCAACCTAAATGGATCTATTTACCACGCTTCACTGACCCAGCAGAATGGCCTATTGTGGGCGGCTCATTTATATTTCATGACATCCACGGTACATGGGTAACCTACTCAGCGTATCAGTCATCCGTTGTATATGGTTTCCATGGTGATGAATATCATTAGATTGTATGAATATGGATGGATAATTTGAGATAAAAAATAAGACCAAATAAGGACAACAAACAAGGCTTGTGACGCGAATTTCAGGAGGAATACTAAATTACTGTTTGTCTGGTAATATTTTTTTGAAAGAAGCCATATTAATATTAAATGTGACCTGATTTGCAAAGGCTTTGTGGTGGTGGTGGTGTGGGGAGGTAGGGGGACATGTCCTTTCTGGGTTTAGTAACTGGGGCATGCAGTATGTTTCAAATATTGTACTTACATTTTTCTTGCGACTTATGACCATATCGTATGCTAGGTTAGCACGGTATTCCGTATATACCTACAGGTAACAAAAACAAGAAATAGTTTATTGAGAAACATTCTAGTCAAACCTTGTCAGTTCTATGACATTGTTGGTAAATTAATGTTGTTGTATTTTGTTATTGTATTTACATACATTTCATGCAATAGAATTATTTTATCAAATTTATACAGTTATACTAAAACCGTAATAACAAATATACTTTTCAGGCGATGACAAAAACAATCCTGTTTTACCGCCATTTGTTTGGAATTGTTTTTGAAATTTTCTGAAAAATTGTAGAAAATTCACCAACGTTTTCAACTGGCATTGTGTTTTTTTTATATTGAAGACAATGTTTGTGTGTGGATGTTTTTGTTAAGGATGTTTCTGGTTTTTTTGTTTGTTTGTTTTATTTTTTGTTTATTTAACTGGTTGGTCTTAGCTGCGTAGACCCATGGTTGGGTCCTGACTAGACCTTAACCGTGCTAATACTAGGATGTAAATCTGCGTCAGTATCAAATGAAATGTTGATGTATTGCTTGCAGCTGTTTTTGTTGTGGTTGTTTTCTTGCGGATATTTTTGTTGCACATGTTATTGTTGACCGCTGTTGTTGTTGTATAACGTTGCTGTTCTGTTAAAACCTTGTGTCCCCATCCGGCCCTTCAGCATGTATAAAATAATACCTCCATTGTATAATCTTTGGGCAATCTGCTCTAAACATATTCAATGGCCAAAACACATCTATTGATACCTTATATACAGTTAGTGCTCTTGCGCCTCAATATGAATAAAGCAACACTTCATATGCACAACAGTTGGACAGTTTTATTTTATACATGTTGCAGGGCGGGAAAAACATACAAGGTTTTGACAGAACAGCGAGGATAAGTGTGACTTACCTCCTCAGTTAGAGAATTAAATTTGGTAATGAAGCAATGCTTGACCCAATCTACTAGTACCTCGGCGCACAATACTAAACCTACATCGGGTATCAGGTCCCAGAAATGATCTGGAAATAAAACACGAAAACAAAGATGGAAATGAGACTGGTGCCATTATAAGCCTGATATACACACAGTAGCATAACTTTGATGTGTGGCACCTGGATATCGGCTTGTGAGGCAACAATTGCAAATAAGTTCACTGTTTCCTGAAAATGTTCTGCAGGTTTTGAGAGAGTATTTTGCTGTATATAAAGAACATGAGAACAATAGTCCCACGGACAGTGCTTCCACCCCTCAAAAAATAAATTCCTCAAATAGAATCCCCAATTTATTGGAACTTGATGTGATTTCAAAATTGCTATATCCGTGCTTCTTTGGTTGTTTAACAAATTTTATGGAGGTCTAAAGCATGGCAAGGATATATTACATGTGAGATACTTCGGAATAAAACAAATTAAATTTAGGGGATAGGGTTGAATTGATTAATGAATGGTCTATATAGAGGGCGCTTATTATGTGTTCTGAAAAAGCAAAATAGACCAGGGGGTGATTGTCGACTAAGTTTAGCAACTGTTTAATATTAATACGGGTCACCAAACATGAATGAAAAAAGAATACAAGAGGGAAAGATTGTTTTTTCTTCTTTTAAGATATAAGTTGTCGCAAATTTTGAAATTTTCCCAGTTTTCCCAAATTACCTGGAATTATTTCATTTCCCGAACATTTCCTGAAAAACAACCATAATTTCCCGATTTCCTGGTAAAAGTGGAAACACTGCCAACAGACAATAACCCTAACCCTGCAGCATGGTTCTGGGAATGAAACTATCAGGGGAGAAAATCGGTCAAATTAGGGGGGAGGGAAACTGGCAAACTCATGTTGCCCCTACCCTAATGAGCCAACGAGTCAGCTTGGAAAAATCTTAAGATTTTCATCCGTATATGATAGCTCGTCTAAGCGCATTACATGTAGGTGATAGACTGGGAAAGCAACCGCTACCAGCTCCTAGTAGAGAAGTATTTTGTGAGTGCTCAAGAATGTTAGGTTAACAACGTTAAAGGGGCATTGAGAGATTGCCTAGAAAAATGAAATTTGGAAAAAAATAATTGTTTCAATAGATAAGGTACGTAGGAACCCTGAAGTGTAAGGATTTATGGGAAAACGATTGAATAATCGCGCTAGATTGAAATTTGATTGATGCAAGTTATGTGGTGAGTGATGCGGATAATTTCAATGTGATTTACATCAAAATTACCAAATGGTGAAATGTTACGTGATAGACGGCGAATTAAGGTAAACGGTTTCAGATGGTAGTTAGTATATATGCCTAAGTATTACATAGGTGCAAAAAAAACAGATAGTGATTAGAAATTAAGCTGGTGACTCTACAAAGAGCTCTGTAACACAAATGGGCAGGAGTTAAACATTCAAATGAAAGTGACATTTGAATTAAGATCAAAGTTCATACATACAAAGAACAACATGAAAATATCAAGAAAAAGAAAACAAATCTGGCAGTCATGGTAACAAGAGAACCTTTTAACAACAAACCCGGATTTCACCAGATTTGCCCTCTAAAGCAAGGGCCTATTGTTTTAAAGGCGGATGTTCCGATCCCGTAAGATTTTTTTTGCCCATCAACATATTTTGATATAATCAGATGAAACCACATATTATTCTCGTTATCTTTGTAAAATGTTTGGCGTAAGATATGTTCCATACGTTATAGGCTAACATGCAGTGAATTACTACAAAAGGTGGTTAACCACCCGGTAGGTTTGTGTACAACTCAATGGGCAAATTTCATGTCACATTGTGCTTCTAAAATAAGAAATATTGGAGTTATGCAACTCAAGCTTTGGAATGCAACTATTTTAAATATCAGAAATAATGTTTTGATACCATACCATATTTTAATTTCTTTTAACTCAAATGAATATTATATTTGCTGCATGTGAATCATATAGGCCTATGCATGAATCATTTATAAGTCATACCTAAAATACATTCCAATACAATGAAATTCAAAATAGAAAAATAATCATCAACTATTCATTACAATATCAATTTATCAGATCAAATAGCCATTTTCTATTAACAATTCAGACCTAATCATCTCATCACAAACGTCTGACTCATTTAGAGTCATAGTGAGCGCATATAGAAGGCAGACAGAGAGATGATATACAGGGTGTCACAAACGTCTGACTCATTTAGAGTCATAGTGAGCGCATATAGAAGGCGGACAGGGAGATGATATACAGGGTGTCCAAGAATGATTTATACTAATAAAAAAGAATAAAAATATAAAAACAACATTACAGTCAAAGTCTAATGCTTGCAATATAATGGGGAACATGTTTCATCTACATCCGTTCCAATATGACATGACATTACAGGGGTAGAATCTCGGCGCGAATCCGCGAATCGATTCGCGTAAAATCACTACCGCGTGAATCCAGGTGGATTCGCGCACAAAAAAAAAAAAATTAAAACCTTTTTTTTCTAAAAAAAATTAAAACCTTTTTTTTCTAAAAAAAATTAAAACCTTTTTTTTCTAAGTCCAAAATCCTTCCGCGAGAATCCTAACAGATTCGCGCGGTTGGTTACGAAATTCTACCCCTGCATTATTGAAAACCGGTTTCTCACTTTTAGCGTATTTGAATTGTTAAATCTCACACCAAGCTTCCAAACTGCCGCTTAGGAAAGTATGATTAAATCACTCAAACAGAACAATTCCTAACATCATTCAAATATGGCTTCAGAAAACATCACCAACAGTTGATATTTACTAATTTTGTAGTGGAAATCAAAAGAGGACACATAAATTTACCTGAATATCCTTTAGATTGAGCTTTGTGCCCAACATGGTCAATGAAGGTCAATGATTTTACGAGTTTCTAAAGAGGTAATTTTGGTTAAACTTGGAATCTACCATGTTTACAAATGAGTCCATAATTTCTGTCAGAAACGTCCAATTTGTAAGGGTCACAATTCCTAAGAAAGCTAAATATGTAGATATTATTAGAATCATAAGCATCTTGACCAATAACAATGGAATTCATAGCTAAATTAATGCAATTTTCCCGGTATAAATCAATCTAGGACACCCTGTATAGCCTAAATATATATTTAATTAATTGAATTGAAGTACCAAGTGTGACGGTTACACCTCAATGCACCGGCTAATCACAATTATTGCAATTGTTGCTTCGGAGTCACAATTATTACTCATGCTATGAGTATGCTCTTTTGAAGACAGTGCAGTCACTGGATACAAGACAAATTGATTAATACAAGGAAACCTGTGAATAGAGGTTTTGAAATACATGTACTGACATGTACTGTTGCGGCAAAAGGGTGCGGTTGTCGGTAAATGCATTTCGAGATATTGATGGATTTAGGCATGGAAAAACAAAGAAAATTAAGACAATTTCACTGTAATTTTTCATCATAAAATCAGACAGCAGTATCCAATCCAATCTTAACCACAAAAGTGTCATTTTGATGGATTGAGAATAAACTCCCTTTATGGTATTAAGATCTCAACTTTTTTTCTGGAGTGACAACTGCACCCTTACAGCTGTGGCTGTACACATATGTATGATACATAAAATTTGATGAATTTTCTAAAATTTTAAAAATAAAAATAAATTCAAAAATGTGTAAAATAAAATCAATACATTTGTAATTTTTTTTATTTTTATAATGATATATTAAAATTTGAGGTGAATCCAATGACAAAAATAGGGACAGCGGTCCCAAAAAGGTCGTCCGTTTATATGGGTAGATTAAAAACAAGGTGGATCTCAAACCACAGGCATCTAGAAAGAAAGCGGTTAGACCACTAGCGGATCCAGGATATAAAAAATAAAATAAACATCCTGAGTTTGGTTGCAATTGTACTTCACCTGATTAAATGAAATTAACTTTACATATGCAGCTAATTTTACATCTTGACCTCATATGACGTTTGACCTTGGTATGTGACCTTTGACCTAATTAACATATGAATGTTTCCATGTTGCATCCATGACCCAAGTTTGGTTGCAATTGGTCATTGTATGGAAAAATGAACAAGAGACAAAAAAATGAACAAGAGACAAAAAAAAATTAACAAGAGACAAAAAAAAAGGTGTACTAAATTTTACATCTTGACCTCAGATGGCCTTTGACCTTTCTATGCGACCTTTGACCTCATTAACATATGCGGGTTTCCATGTTGTATCTATGACTGAAGTTTAGTTGCAATTAGTCATTGTGTGGAAAAGAAATGGACAAATGTAATCAATTTTACATATGCAGCCACTTTTACATCTTGACCTCAGATGAACTTTGACCTTGGTATGTGACCTTTGACCTCATCAACATCTGAAGGGTATACACCACCAATGCACTCCCCATAGACGCTACGTGCAAAGTAGGGGTCAAACAGAGAATAGGTTCATCAGGAATCCAAGGAAACATAATTAGAAGATTCATAAGATAATTCCAAAATTGAACTTACTGTTCCAGACAGTTTCGACGTCCGATCGGATGTCTTTCTCAATGGTGTATGACGACCGTTGATCCAGTGTTACCAGAAGTAGTGTTTCTGATGACGTCACGAGATGTGTTGGATGACGTTTTCTGGATCAATTGATCATACAGGTGACTAAGTTGGTAGGCCCCCTGCCAATGACGATAAAGCAGGCGTGATCTACGAGATCCCTTGTCAAAACTGTGATAAAACCTACATAGGCGAAACAGGCCGCCGTTTCGGTACGCGTAAAAAGGAACACAAAACAGAAACGGACAAAATGACAGGCCGCAAATTTACACGCACGGCAAGGATAGACTCACAAAATACGGAGATGAAGTCTTCGATCGCAGATCACGCGGCTACGGAAAACCATCTAATAAAATGGGACGACACAAACATTCTCGCGAGAGACAACACTAGAAACACCAGATGGATTAGAGAATCCATTTGGATCCGTCGCAAATCCCATCTAGACATGAAACAGCACCGCATGAACAGCGACGAGGGGGCCTACCAACTTAGTCACCTGTATGATCAATTGATCCAGAAAACGTCATCCAACACATCTCGTGACGTCATCAGAAACACTACTTCTGGTAACACTGGATCAACGGTCGTCATACACCATTGAGAAAGACATCCGATCGGACGTCGAAACTGTCTGGAACAGTAAGTTCAATTTTGGAATTATCTTATGAATCTTCTAATTATAGGGGTCAAACAATCGGCTCTAACTGGAGTTATCCCATACATCCTTATATGACATTTACAGAGATTATTCCTAAGGGATGTCCGCAAAACATATCAAAAGGAAATAGCAAAGTGTCGGACTAGATTTTTCAATATTATGCGATGAATTTGATGTAGCGATTTCGGCCCTTTATTTACGTCCCAAAACCCAGGACGGACCTTCCGCCGATTTCAGTCGTTTAAAACTTTAAAATGTTCAAACTAGTGCGATTTTTTTGGAAATATGTACTGTGCACACTCATAAAAATGTGTAATACCCAAAACTAATAGATATAATTGAAAAAAGTATGTCAAAATCTCGCAATTTGTACCGCAAAAAGGAACTATTGCTGTGATAAACTTTTACCGGACGTGCTATCCCATAGTGCATTGGTGGTGTATACCCTTTAAGAGCACACACTTTGTCTACAGCAAACGAGACATATTTCAGATTGTTGCCAGTGAAATTCTGAGCTAAATTCCTGAGTTATATTACATTTCATGCTTCCGTTTTGAAGATACGGCCTCCACAAGAAACATGGTCAAAACGTGAAATTTCAAAATTGCATGTTCTAACGGTGCGAAGGTGCGCGTGTATGCGCTTTTTAAAGAAAATTTCTCCCCGAGGGCCTTTGACTACATTACTGAAAAGTCTATATAGGTCCGCTCGTATTGTTTACCCTGTAGATAGTGGAAAATTAAGCATTATTATCGATTTTAAAATCTTTTCATTTCACAATTACTTGAATTTAAGATCATTATAGGCGAGTAGGCCTAACATTCAGATGGCTGAAACGCATATAATATGACCCGACAATTACGCCCGACATGCAGTTTCATTTAATCCACTAGCTTTAAAGCGTCTTTTGACATGAGTGAAACCCAAAGGACCCCTCTCAGTGCTCCTGGCCTACTATTTATCATCATTCAAAAACACATAGATCACTAGAAATAACTTTAATAGACTCCTTATCGACCCCCCTTCCCCCCCCCCCCCCCCATAGCCCGGATTTTTTAACATGTTTAATCCAATTTGCATTGGAAGAGGAATTGTGTGTGAGAACTTGACCGTGTCAAAGAAAGTCGCGACTCAACCTTACTGATCATTTACTCGTTTGAAACAATAAAAAACTCATGAGTTTTAATTCGAACTCGTGTATGATTCATCATATGAAATCTAAAATGTCCTGGCTTTTTCAAGGTGTTTCTTGTTGAAAACCTCCAAAGAAAACGACAACATTTATGATTAAAAACGATTTTTGAAAGGATTAAACAATGTAGGCCTAACTAGACATTGCCCCGCGTGTTGATCATCATGTATATATGAGATTTCATTGAGAATTTTGGTGATGCCCAACGTCTTTTGGTACCTACATGCCCAGTTGGAGCCCGCAGCTTCAAGGGTATACACCACCAATGCACTCCCCATAGACGCTACGTGCAAAGTAGGGGTCAAACAATCGGCTCTAACTGGAGTTATCCCATACATCCTTATATGACATTTACAGAGATTATTCCTAAGGGATGTCCGCAAAACATATCAAAAGGAAATAGCAAAGTGTCGGACTAGATTTTTCAATATTATGCGATGAATTTGATGTAGCGATTTCGGCCCTTTATTTACGTCCCAAAACCCAGGACGGACCTTCCGCCGATTTCAGTCGTTTAAAACTTTAAAATGTTCAAACTAGTGCGATTTTTTTGGAAATATGTACTGTGCACACTCATAAAAATGTGTAATACCCAAAACTAATAGATATAATTGAAAAAAGTATGTCAAAATCTCGCAATTTGTACCGCAAAAAGGAACTATTGCTGTGATAAACTTTTACCGGACGTGCTATCCCATAGTGCATTGGTGGTGTATACCCTTTAAGAGCACACACTTTGTCTACAGCAAACGAGACATATTTCAGATTGTTGCCAGTGAAATTCTGAGCTAAATTCCCGAGTTATATTACATTTCATGCTTCCGTTTTGAAGATACGGCCTCCACAAGAAACATGGTCAAAACGTGAAATTTCAAAATTGCATGTTCTAACGGTGCGAAGGTGCGCGTGTATGCGCTTTTTAAAGAAAATTTCTCCCCGAGGGCCTTTGACTACATTACTGAAAAGTCTATATAGGTCCGCTCGTATTGTTTACCCTGTAGATAGTGGAAAATTAAGCATTATTATCGATTTTAAAATCTTTTCATTTCACAATTACTTGAATTTAAGATCATTATAGGCGAGTAGGCCTAACATTCAGATGGCTGAAACGCATATAATATGACCCGACAATTACGCCCGACATGCAGTTTCATTTAATCCACTAGCTTTAAAGCGTCTTTTGACATGAGTGAAACCCAAAGGACCCCTCTCAGTGCTCCTGGCCTACTATTTATCATCATTCAAAAACACATAGATCACTAGAAATAACTTTAATAGACTCCTTATCGACCCCCCCTTCCCCCCCCCCCCCCATAGCCCGGATTTTTTAACATGTTTAATCCAATTTGGATTGGAAGAGGAATTGTGTTTGAGAACTTGACCGTGTCAAAGAAAGTCGCGACTCAACCTTACTGATCATTTACTCGTTTGAAACAATAAAAAACTCATGAGTTTTAATTCGAACTCGTGTATGATTCATCATATGAAATCTAAAATGTCCTGGCTTTTTCAAGGTGTTTCTTGTTGAAAACCTCCAAAGAAAACGACAACATTTATGATTAAAAACGATTTTTGAAAGGATTAAACAATGTAGGCCTAACTAGACATTGCCCCGCGTGTTGATCATCATGTATATATGAGATTTCATTGAGAATTTTGGTGATGCCCAACGTCTTTTGGTACCTACATGCCCAGTTGGAGCCCGCAGCTTCAAGGGTATACACCACCAATGCACTCCCCATAGACGCTACGTGCAAAGTAGGGGTCAAACAATCGGCTCTAACTGGAGTTATCCCATACATCCTTATATGACATTTACAGAGATTATTCCTAAGGGATGTCCGCAAAACATATCAAAAGGAAATAGCAAAGTGTCGGACTAGATTTTTCAATATTATGCGATGAATTTGATGTAGCGATTTCGGCCCTTTATTTACGTCCCAAAACCCAGGACGGACCTTCCGCCGATTTCAGTCGTTTAAAACTTTAAAATGTTCAAACTAGTGCGATTTTTTTGGAAATATGTACTGTGCACACTCATAAAAATGTGTAATACCCAAAACTAATAGATATAATTGAAAAAAGTATGTCAAAATCTCGCAATTTGTACCGCAAAAAGGAACTATTGCTGTGATAAACTTTTACCGGACGTGCTATCCCATAGTGCATTGGTGGTGTATACCCTGAAGGTTTCCATGTTGCATCTATGACCGAAGTTTGATATAAAATCGGATGGATTGAGCGTGATACACAAAGATATTGGTCGAGCTATGAGTTTTAAAAAATATTGTGCGAGACGCAGTCGAGCACAATATTTTTAAAACTCATAGCGAGACCAATATATTTGTGTATCATGCGAAAAAATCCGTCCGATTTTATCATTATTATGCAGTGAGAATCTGACTTGACAACAACAACAAAAATCAACAAAAATTTAAAAAAATCACCCATAATATTGTACAAATATCAATAACATTTTTTTGTTCCAAAGAACAGACAATTAATTTTTTCCTAAAATAAAAAAAATCCTGAAAAGAAAAAAAAATCCTAATGTTTTTTTTCCTAAAAAAAAAAAAATCCTAATTTTTTTTTTTTTTTTTTTTAAAAATCCCAAAAAAATTCTCAAAAAATTACAATTTTTAAAAAAAAAAACCCCCAAAAAAAAATCCTAAATTTTTTTTTTTTAAAAATGCCAATTTTTGTGTTGTTTAAATTCCAAAAATTTCTCTTTTTTTATTTTAATTTTTTAAAAATCCCCCAAAAATATTCCTAAAAAAATATTTCAACAAAAAAAATAAAAAAAATAGTCTAACTGCATTTTGTGACTGCATTGTACTCATGCAGGTAACCAAACTGACCAAGTGTGGTACAATATTGGATGACTTGAGGGCGATACAGTGAAAATTGGTTAAGCCTTGAAGAAAAAAATCGGACGAGCCGGAGGCGAGTCTGATTTTTTTTTCAAGGCGAAACCAATTTTCACTGTATCGCCCGAAAAAAAGGAATCCAATATTTACATTATTATGTTTTGAGAATCTGACTCTAATTAAAGATGGGACATCTATGCTTGTTAAATAAATGCACATTAATTGATATGAAATAGGATAGCCATCCATTTGTCAAAATGTAGTATAGGCTAGGCCATGTAGGCCTAGGTCACGCTAGCATCATATCATCACCTAGGGCTCTCTTTTAAATTCAAAGTGGGGTGACTGTTGCACTTTTGCATCTGTGTTACATTGCAATATACCCCAAAAGTAACGCTAATGCATCTATAAATAAGACACTGGTTCATTTTGAATGGTAAATCGTGAGCCTAGTCCTAGGCCTGCACACATGAGAAATAAGCTTATTTAGGGTGTATTTTCGTCTGGAATTTCAACAAGAAAACTGTAAAAATGCTATCAAAATATGTTTTAAATGACTAACTATATCATTGCTATTTGATTTTTTCATTGGAATGCGTAAACATCATGGAAATATTGAGGGAATTTAGGTTTATAAAGGCCAGCACAAAAATCGGAAATAAAAATAAGAAGCTTTACTAAATTCAGCCTTTACTTTTTAGGCCTAGCTAGTAAAAAGGATATAAATTCTCCTAGTTTTAAACCCACTATAAAAAGACCAAAAGTACAACATTTTTAGCCAAAGAGTATTTCACACTGTTTGCATTAATTTACCTTGTCCATGTTTATTGTATTTACTCTTTTCATGAGTAATTCTGATGGAACCTCAGCTCCACACAAAATGTACCACAGGTGTCGGCCATCTTGTTTGTTGTTTACTGTTTTCAGTTCAGGATGTTAATTTGGATTGTTCCATTGAGTTAAATAGGGGGTTATATTATAGTGACGGTAGGGGCTAATTGACTAGTAAAGAAGATAGTTTTTCAACATGTTTCCCATCCAAAAATAACAAAATTATCATTCTATTCTCTTGTTAAAATATATATTAATCATTATATTTTGTTTCTTTATAGAAAATACACAAATATGTCAATTATTTATCCAGCGTCAGTTATGAAAAGTTTTAACTAAAAATTACAGTTTCAAACCCTTCAAATGTATGGGTCAATCCAGCAAAAACATTGAACCAATCAAAAGCTCTTATTCCAAACTGTCCGATACAGTAAAAAAATCGGATGACCGATTTTTTTATTTAAAAAAACAGTCCAATACTTGATTAACTCGAGTTCAAAGCTCTGTGTAAATGAATGGATGGAAGATTCTCAAAACATAATAATGAGTGAAATTGGTCTCCAAGTTCACTTCAGTGACACAAGTTGCAGAATAATAGGTCTTTACCAATGCATTGCAAGTATAGGACGGAAGATTCAAACTGCATAATAATGGTTACAATTGGTCATTGTATGGAAAAGAAATGGAAAAATGTAATCAATTTTACATATGCAGCCATTTCTACATTTACATCTTGACCTCAGATGACCTTTGACCTTGGTATGTGACCTTTGACCTCATTAACATATGAAGGTTTCCATGTTGCATCTATGACCAAAGTTTGGTTACAATTGGTCATTGTATGGAAAAGAAATGGACAAATGTAATCAATTTTACATATGCAGCCACTTTTACATATACATCTTGACCTCGGATGACCTTTGACCTTGGTATGTGACCTTTGACCTCATTAACATATCGTGTATATGGGTAGATTAAAAACAAGGTGGATCTCAAACCACAGGCATCTAGAAAGAAAGAGGTTAGACCACTAGCGGATCCAGGATATAAAAAATAAAATAAACATCCTGAGTTTGGTTGCAATTGTACTTCACCTGTTTAAATGAAATTAACTTTACATATGCAGCTAATTTTACATCTTGACCTCATATGACGTTTGACCTTGGTATGTGACCTTTGACCTAATTAACATATGAATGTTTCCATGTTGCATCCATGACCCAAGTTTGATATAAAATTGGATGGATTGAGCGTGATACACAAAGATATTGGTCGAGCTATGAGTTTAAAAAAATATTGTGCGAGACGCAGTCGAGCACAATATTTTTAAAACTCATAGCAAGACCAATATATTTGTGTATCATGCGAAAAAATCCATCCAATTTTATCATTATTATGCAGTGAGAATCTGACTTTACAACAACAAAAAATGTTTAAAATTTTTTAAAAATTTAAAAAAAATCAAAAAAAAAAAAATCACCATGATATTGTAAAAATATCAATAACATTTTTTTTCTTTTTCTTTTTTTAAAAATCCCAAAAATTTCTCAAAAAATTGCAATTTTTAAAATAAAAAAAAATCCAAAAAAAGAAATTTCTAAAAAAAATGTCAAAATATTTCAAAAATTAAAAAAGACAAAATTAAAACAAATAGTCTACTGCATTTTGTGACTGCTCAAATAAAATTGGCATATTAATACACGCTTTACAGTGTTATACAGTATTCATGCAGGTAACCAAACTGACCAAGTTCACTGACCAAGTGTGAATAAACTTGGTCGACCAAGTTCACTCCAGTGACATAATGTTCAGAATAATTGGTCTTTACTAATGCATTGCAAGTATGGGACGGAAGATTCGAACTGCATAATAATGGTTGCAATTGGTCATTGTATGGAAAAATGAACAAAAAACAAAAAAAAATGAACAAGAGACAAAAAAAAAATGAACAAGAGACAAAAAAAAAGGTGTACTAAATTTTACATCTTGACCTCAGATGGCCTTTGACCTTTCTATGCGACCTTTGACCTCATTAACATATGCGGGTTTCCATGTTGTATCTATGACTGAAGTTTAGTTGCAATTGGTCATTGTATGGAAAAGAAATGGACAAATGTAATCAATTTTACATATGCAGCCACTTTTACATCTTGACCTCAGATGACCTTTGACCTTGGTATGTGACCTTTGACCTGTTTCCATGTTGCATCTATGACCGAAGTTTGGTTACAATTGGTCATTGTATGGAAAAGAAATGGAAAAATGTAATCAATTTTACATATGCAGCCATTTCTACATTTACATCTTGACCTCAGATGACCTTTGACCTTGGTATGTGACCTTTGAACTCATTAACATATGAAGGTTTCCATGTTGCATCTATGACCAAAGTTTGGTTACAATTGGTCATTGTATGGAAAAGAAATGGACAAATGTAATCAATTTTACATATGCAGCCACTTTTACATATACATCTTGACCTCGGATGACCTTTGACCTTGGTATGTGACCTTTGACCTCATTAACATATCGTTTATATGAGTAGATTAAAAACAAGGTGGATCTCAAACCACAGGCATCTAGAAAGAAAGAGGTTAGACCACTAGCGGATCCAGGATATAAAAAATAAAATAAACATCCTGAGTTTGGTTGCAATTGTACTTCACCTGTTTAAATGAAATTAACTTTACATATGCAGCTAATTTTACATCTTGACCTCATATGACGTTTGACCTTGGTATGTGACCTTTGACCTAATTAACATATGAATGTTTCCATGTTGCATCCATGACCCAAGTTTGGTTGCAATTGGTCATTGTATGGAAAAATGAACAAGAGACAAAAAAAATGAACAAGAGACAAAAAAAAATGAACAAGAGACAAAAAAAAGTGTACTAAATTTTACATCTTGACCTCAGATGGCCTTTGACCTTTCTATGCGACCTTTGACCTCATTAACATGTGCGGGTTTCCATGTTGTATCTATGACTGAAGTTTAGTTGCAATTGGTCATTGTATGGAAAAGAAATGGACAAATGTAATCAATTTTACATATGCAGCCACTTTTACATCTTGACCTCAGATGACCTTTGACCTTGGTATGTGACCTTTGACCTCATTAACATCTGAAGGTTTCCATGTTGCATCTATGACCGAAGTTTGGTTACAATTGGTCATTGTATGGAAAAGAAATGGAAAAATGTAATCAATTTTACATATGCAGCCATTTCTACATTTACATCTTGACCTCAGATGACCTTTGACCTTGGTATGTGACCTTTGACCTCATTAACATATGAAGGTTTCCATGTTGCATCTATGACCAAAGTTTGGTTACAATTGGTCATTGTATGGAAAAGAAATGGACAAATGTAATCAATTTTACATATGCAGCCACTTTTACATATACATCTTGACCTCGGATGACCTTTGACCTTGGTATGTGACCTTTGACCTCATTAACATATGAAGGTTTCCATGTTGCATCTATGACCAAAGTTTGGTTACAATTGGTCATTGTATGGAAAAGAAATGGACAAACGTAATAAATTTTACATATGCAGCCACTTTTACATATACATCTTGACCTCGGATGACCTTTGACCTTGGTATGTGACCTTTGACCTCATTAACATATGAAGGTTTCTATGTTGCATCTATGACCGAAGTTTGATTGCAATTGGACATTATATGGAAAAGAAATGGACAAAACAAAAAGTGTATACCAAATTGTTGAAAAAGTGTATACCAAATTGTTGACACACACTACACACACAGACTACACACACAGACACAGACTACACACGAAGGATGCAGCCATAAGGTCTCTCTCCTACGGACGACCTAAAAAGGACAATCTAGGCCAAGCATGTGCAACCTTTTCTACCACCCGGGCCTCATTTTGATTTTGAGATCCACTCACAGGCCGCAGTGACTTTCAAACATTCCAAAACACGTCCGGAGGAGGGGTAATAGGGGGAGGGGAAGCTTAGGAAGAAAAATCCTCAGTCCATTATTTGAGATCCCACTCACAGGCCGCAGTGACTTTCAAACATTCCAAAACACGTCCGGAGGAGGGGTAATAGGGGGAGGGGAAGCTTAGGAAGAAAAATCCTCAGTCCATTGCTCATTGAATACCCGCTTCTCTTCGTGTAATTTCCTCTTTTTACTCGCTGTTGCTGCTGCAAGCGTCATTTACGCAGGGATCTTAACACGCAATCACGCCTCGCGTTATATTTACTAAATGCAGCGCATCACCCTACAAATTATAAGTGAGCACACCACTAAATCAATCCGCCATTTGTTTAAACCTAGGGTGTTCCGGTTAAAACGGGCCGCGTCAATGGGAATTTTGGGATTAACTACGAAAATGTTGAACCCCCTCCAAAAAAACACACCGCCTGCCCAACCGACCCTACCTGAGAGGTTTATTTGGCAGTAGGACAGGGTTATTTTTCCGCCACCTTATCATAAAAAAGTATCAATGGGATTGTTTTCTCCATAAAAGTCTTAATTAATTAATTAATTAATTTAAATAGTGAAATGATTTGTAATTGACTTGTTTTGCTATGGCTGACCACAAAATGATTGATTATGCTTGTTTGTGTATGTGTTTGTTTGTTTGTGAGTTGATTTTGTCTTTTGCATGAATTTAACAATTTAAGATTTGTCAATAACATCCAGGTACTATACAATTAACAATTTATGTAAATTAATTATCTATCATGGCATAAATATTTAAACGTTGTGAATAATATTAATAATTACATAAAAAGTGATAATGTATGTCTTTTTGATT
Source organism: Ophiura sarsii (assembly GCA_035610835.1). NCBI lineage: Eukaryota > Metazoa > Echinodermata > Ophiuroidea > Amphilepidida > Ophiuridae > Ophiura > Ophiura sarsii. Next base: position 27,349,980 of record CM069448.1, read on the forward strand.
GGAAAAAGTATGTTAGAACCAAGGCTATACATAGAAAAATTATGCCTATTAAGAAGCCAGTTTGAGACACATAATTATAAGAAAAATGAGAAAAATATAATAAATAATCAAATAAAAAAGAAAATATTAATTTGGCAAACAGTAGTCACTCCTTAACCTAGGACCGAACTTCTTATTATAACCTATGAATTGAATTACGAAAATAACATGACTTAGTTAGTATAGCAACAACATTAATGACAAATGCAACATTTCTATGAAATAAATTATTAAAATATTCCATATTTAATGTTGTACTCATATGGACATTGATTACCACATAATAATAATATTGATGAAAATTCATCTAAGACAACAAGAAAAATAAAACCTATTCTATTATAAAATCTATTATAAAATCTATGGGCCAGACGGACCCATTTTTTTATTTTCAATTTTTCAATATTTTTTACAAAACTGTTTCGACAAATATACAAAAAATTGTGAATTTTTTATAATCTTTAAAACAAAAAATTCTATTTTTTTGTCGAAATTCACCAAGGTGAGGTCTTTTTTTTGTGTCATCAAAACGCAGTACATATTTCCATTTTACCAGCATCTCTTTACAACCAGCCCCTATTACAGTTCAATGCTATTTTTACCCCAGTGGCAGTTTAAAAGCTAGTGCTTTGACCAGCCTTTGTCAATCAAAAATGATCGATACTGTTGCCCTGTTGCCGTAGCAAAATTGCTGGGCCTTGACATTTAATTTGTATAGCTACCCATAAACAGGCATGAGAGTCAATTTTAATAAAAACAAAACAAATATTATAAATAAACGAATAAACAAACAGGAGACTTGAGAAAAAGAAGAGAATGTGTGTGAAATTGGCAAAAATAAATAAAAATTAAATACAAATGCACATTTTTGGTGACAAACAATTAGCAAAATGTTTTGCTTCAAAAGGAGAATTCTTGTACCAGCATTAAAAATAGAACATGCCATTTTGTCTTGCCATTTTGCTCTTGTACTATTTTACATCCTTTACCAGTTTAGGGTTACGGTTTGAAGTAAGGATTAGGGTTAAGGCAATATGGTATAACCCTATTATAGTCTATCCTATTATTTACTCTTTCGCCCAGCTCAGCCGTAAATAAATACTTGTCTATTGTGCCCACCCCCTCCCCCTGTCCTGAATGAAAAACATGCATAAAACACTATATTGCCTTCAGGGAACAACACCGTCTTTGCAGGTGAACTGCAGACCGGAAAGCTCCTTTTCCTTTCATTCTATCTGCAGGCCCAACTTGTTGCTGCATTTTTACCACTCTTCTTCTATAGCTACTAAATTTTTGTATCTACAGGGTGTATCAAAAAAAACCGCAATCACTTTTTGCCGAGAGCTGTACGATTACAGCAAATCACATATGGCCCTAAAACTTAGATATTCTGTTAGGATGCCTTCTTGGCTATCACATGGAATAGGTCTAATCTTGTACTGATAAAGTAACACGTCCGCTGCTCGCAGACATGACCTTATTAAATAGCGGCAAATTAGTAACACTGTACTGCCAGCTCCTGCTACCTGCCCAATCATCCCAGCCTAAATAGTAACAAAAATATGAAAGAAAATGGCTCAAGGTGCTTCCAGTGGTTCTTGACGCCCATGTCGATCCCCTCCCAATTGCCAGTGGCGGCACAAGAGGGGCATAGGCGGAATGCCCCCCCCAGTCAAAGCATCTTCCTCCCCCCCCCCCCCCAGACAATTACGAAAATATTTGCAAAATAGCCTCCACAATATATTCAACCCCCCCCCCCTGCCCCCACCTCCTATAAGAAAAACCACTGCCCATTGCTTCCTCCTAGTAAACTCGTCTAAATATGGTAAGGTTGGGATCAATCTGGCTATTTGGCACACTCACGCCTTTCTTGGCATATTCTTGTTAGTCTCTATAGAAATTTGTCATCGACTGCTTTGTGTGAGAAGTGTGAGACATGAATACAGCAAGAGTATCCTGTGCCTTTGAAAAAATGCTTATTTATTTTGTTAACATATCACTGTCCGGACAGGGGTCAGACCCCCACCCTTTTTATTTTTGCCCCACCCTTTTTACAGAGCCACCATTTTTATTTGTGAATGTTCAACCCCCACCCTTTATGCCGAAAAGGGGACATTTTGATCATTTTGTGCATTCAAATTTGAAAAGGCACACATTGGAAGAAAAGTCAAAGTGACAGAAACATCCGGTTTTGTTTTCGGGCGGAAAATTATTCATAAAAAAAAAAATTGAACAAAAAATAATAATAAAAAAATAAGCTTACTTAAAAAACACCTTTGTGGGCTAAATCACGATTATTGAATGCAAATTTATAGAGAAGATTCATTTGAAATGGATTTATTTCATCAAATCAGTGCATATTTGGTACTCTTATGCTCGCTAAAATGTGATATTACGCCACATACGACACTGTCGTAACTCGTGGAGAGTTTCCATTTTGAAAAAATGTCACGATTTCCACAATATAACAACAAACTCAATCCCTGCTCAATCTGTCAATTTAAAGATGGCAACTTTTTAATTTCGAAGTATATCGGACCCGATATCGGATACATATTTATGATATTACTAGCGCTAGTGAGCCGACAAGGTCGGTATTTTGATTATTTTGATGATCGCTCAGAAATTATTCGCCGCATGGAATTAACCCCCACCCTTTTTATTTTATCTCCACGCTTTATACAACTACACCCTTTATATAAGAATTATTCTGACCCCACCCTTTTGTTGATTTTTTTATTTCTGGAGTCCCACCCTTTATAAAGCGTGCCAGCCGGACTATGCATATTCACAGATGTCTTTACAAGGGCAAATTATTTAATATACATTTGGCACAATTATTACAATTTCATAGACAAAATTATGTGGATATGAAACAAGAGGTTGATGTTTTTATATTTTGCAAATACACACCCTATACTAGTTCAACAGGTCTGGCTATAAATCAATATATTCAATCTTATTATTTATGCATTGCCTTTCATCAATAATAGCAACCAGGAATAGGGAGAATGTTCATAGAGTGTGTTTCTACAGAGCCTCTGCCTTTTGCCGGTGGTAACTTAGCCTGCTAAAAAGGCGGTGGTAGAAGTACTGGGCTGTTTCTACAGACGACGTAAAAGACGACTAATCACTTTGGGGGGGTGTGTGCGTAGAGGAACGGCCGATTTCGAAATGACACGGATTAATTATATAATAACACAACAAACAAATATCTTGGCAATAAACAAACAAAGCAATTTCCGGTTAGACGGCTAATCGGGCGGCGGTCTGTTTCTACAGAGCTCTGGCAGGCAATTAGCAGGCTAAACTACCACCACTATCCTTGATTTTCTAGGATAATTTGCCCGTGGTAGATTAGCCAGCTAACGGCGTCAGGACCTGTTTCTACAGAGCTGTTAGACGTCTACCCCCTGTGATCAACCGGCTAATGACTCTCTGTAGAAACACGCTCTAAGACTACCTCATGAATATACCCGGTCATAAACACTCATAGAATAATATCATTGCATAATATCAAATTAAATGAATAGAGGAAATACAGGTAGATAATTCTGATTTTGCCTAGTATATTGGATTGTTAAAGCAAGGGAATCGCGATTATTATAGATATTCAATACTAGACTGATGTGTATGGTGAATCACTCCCTCTATCATTAGGTTAATTGCATTGACTAAGTTGCTTTACAAATAGCTCAAAATGAATTCTAATGTCAAGCGAGGGGGCTAATCAGAAAAAAAAGGTTTGGTTTACATGATCTGAAAAAAGGCGTAGTGCATAGTATCATTTAACAACAGTTCTTATAACAGTACATTTATCTGTCTATCTGCCTGCCTGCCTGCCTGCCAGACCGCCCATCCATCCATCCATCCATCACTCGACCGACTGATCGATCAATCACTTGACCGACTGATCGATCAATCACTTGACCGACTGATCGATCAATCATGTGTTTATTTGAGTGTTCGTTCCTTATTTCTTTCTTCCATTCATTTATTTTTATAAATAAGCAAAGATATAATAATAGATGAAATACAAATAGGCAGCAGTTCTTAAATTGAGCTTTATGGTCCTAAGTGCTTTTTTTCACAATTATTATCGCTGCCATCATCATGAAATCAGTAGAATCATTTTGTTGCTATATTTAGGCAGTTATTTAGGCAGTTTCGTTGAGAGCATGTGTGGTCTAGTCTAGTGGATAGCATGCAGGACTCACAATACAAAGGTTGTGAGTTCTAGCCCTGCTATATACAGCCAACATGATGTATCCTTGGGCAAGGTACTTAGTCTCAATTGCCTCGTGGTTCGGAAGTCATGTAGAAATGGTGGTCTCGTGTATCGGAAGAGCAAAATCCGAGCATGTTACAATGTCACAGACTCATTCTGTAAGAGTAGGGGATCATCCCGGGTCTGTATCTGTACACACACATAATATGTATTCCTATACATACCTCCAATAGGCGTTGCGCACCAATGGAGAAAACAAATAGCCAAGAAAGAATGATGGAGGCAACTAAGCTGCTTCCATTGTTCCGTCTAAGAACGACCGATGATGATGAGGCAGTTACCAGCCAACGTGGATGGCCTACCAGTACTAAGGATATTTCCAGACATTAAGACCTCAAAAACAGTAACTTAGCAGTTATGAATACACATATACTTCTAAATCGATTGGTCATATTTAGCCAAGGGAAAGATAATTCAATACGACAATTTTACAATAGACTGAGTTGTGCGTTGTTAGTAAGCTTTGAAAATGAAGAGTGTCCATTTTCCTTCTTCAATAACCTTTAATAATCTAAATTAATGTGACAAATGTATTACTTGAAAACCATCAGTTGAGGTTACACTGTTGATGTCAACAATTATTTTTGACTGCATGGCTATGCTCAATGTATGGATTACGACTTGTGGTATTATATAACAGTTAGTTCAGTTCCAAATTGGCGAGAAAATTTGTTTTTTATCTCTCCGCGCGCAAAAGTAATCAAAGCATATGCACACAATTTTGGCATATGCACACATCACGCATGATGCGTGCACCCTTTTGTGCTGATGCAAGTGTGATGCAAGTCTTATGCGCACACACGCTCTTCTGTTTAATTCGCTGCTGTATAAAGGAGACTCGCCAATTTGGATCTGACTGAACTATAGTACTTGATTTGTTTGGCACTTGAGGCTATAATGCATGGGTTATCAGGGACGGAAACAATTGATTCAAAATGTTTACAAATTTAAGCTGAAAACCAATAAATCACACAAATCAGCAGTAACAACATACAGATTCAATTGATTTCTTCTACTTACCCAAGTTCCATGAAAACTGCGCCATATTTCTCAGCAAAACAAAGAATAGTAGTACTACATTGTGATATCTTTCACGCACATCTGAAAAAATAAACCCAGAACAAACAAAAACAAAATTATTACAATTTCTTTATGTATAACCGGTTTCCCTCCTATTGGGAATCAAAGTCAGTATAATATTCAAGAGAGGGCAGTATTCAATTCCTTTGCAATGGTGTATGTATAAAAAGACCCGCAGTTTACATGTATATGACTTTTTTGCAACTTAAAGTTTGTCCTGATCTAGTTCTGGCTGATCAGAGGGCATATTTTTCCTAACAAATCAGTCAGTTTTACTGTTTATAAATTACAGTATGTTAATAAAGCTACCGTAATTTTAGAATGGTATACTAGACCGATAGGTACCTTCGTCTCTTAAAAGTGGCCAAATGATCAGCACAATTATGCTGTGTCATCTGTTTCGGTCACACTATGAATATTTGGTTTTCAAATTTCACTGTACAAGTACAATCATTACTGAGAACAATATACTATAAATTTGTAGCTGAGATTCAAAGCTACAATTGTGGAACATTTCATAAGACTGACATATGTAATAGCAAAGTTATGAAGGTAGAACTCATTGAATGACCCTCATGAGCTACACACTATATCGTCAGCCTGCTTCGATAATTGCCTAACTCATTTTTTCTAGTTCTGAGAAAACAACAAAAATAGGAAAAGTGAGTTAGGCAGTTATTGAAGCAGGCTGACGATATGTTGAATACCACCATGAATAATACAGGTGAATTCCAACAGGAGCAGTACATGTTGGATAGAATTAGGTTGGGGATATACCTTTAAGTGAAATGTGGCTTGTTATAGGCCTAATACGAGTTAATATGACCCATTTTAAACATTTTACATAATTATTACAATCTGCCTAACTCACAATGCTGACTTAGGCAGAATTGCAATTTTGCATTTATCAACACTTTTGATTTGTCAATGACTTAGGTATTATTACAGCATGTGCATAATGTAATGAAGTCATGATTTATGCAAACAACTCAATTTCGCTGAAAAGTGAGTTAGGCAATTATCGAAGCAGGCTGACGATATGGGAAATATTTTCTTTTATGTACTGGTTTGACATATTACTCCACTCCGCTCCAAGCTTAAAGAGTTAACGTCCCTTCATACTCGCGTCGTTGCACATTGGCTGACGTCGCCGGATATAAGTTGAGATTGCTTTAACTCGTGCATCGATATCCGTCGACGTCAGGTGATGCGCAACAAAAAAAGTATGAACGGACCTTTATAGGAATGATGGGGGGACACTCAGTAGGAAAATAGTGAGCCACATTTCCCTGATACAGGGTGTCCCAAAAGTTTTGATACCGTTTTAAAGCTTCGTATCCCTCCAACCCCTCTTAACATAATTAGCAGTACTAAAATGAAAACATATTTTGATAGAGAAAACTAAAGAGAATTATTTTGATAACCAACTTGACCTCTCTTTTGAGGCCCATTAATATAAAATTGTCTATGAAAGATTTGGGCACATAACTCACAATACCATACAATATTGTTCAACTTGCAGGACTCATGGTGTAGGTCGCTGTAATCATATGATACAGGTTCCTCACATTCCATTTATGAGAATGTGGATTTTTTTCCAAAAAGGCTTTCACATATTACATATTTATGCAAGTTACTTACCGCTACAAGACATTTGGTAAAGGTTGTACTTATCAAACTTTTTGAATACACTGCCTTTAAGTTCCACAAACTGTATTGAGAAAGAGATAAGAAAAAGCCTGTGTTAATAGCAGCTACTAGATGAGTTCTGATGAGAAACAATATCTATAGTAAAATGGAAGGGAAATAGCAGACGACGGTGGACATGATTGGCCATATGTGACGTGTTCTACCAAAACCAGACGGAATTGGGCAAGATATCAAAATTGAGCTAGTAATTGACTATTAAAGTAGAGATCTCCAGCTTTACAATTTTACTCTTTTTTTTTAATTGGACTTCCCAAAGCGGAGTTAAATCATTTTCAAGTTCGTCTTTATGAAAACGCCAAACTGAGATATCGTCCTTTAGAGATGTACTTACAATGTACTTACAATGTACTTTAAAAAAAATTAAAAAATGCAGTTGCTGTTGGTTTGATTTTTTAATCTGAAACTTTCACAATAATGTTATATACACTCTGAAGATTAATTATCTACAAGAAACTCAAATTCCCCAAAAATCACCCCAATTAAGTTTTGGGCTATCTCTCAGTTTGGAGCTCTGCCCAATTCCGTCTGGTTTCGGTAGAACACGTCACAATTATATGTGACACGTCACATCAAAAGGAGGAACTTGGTGCTGTACAGCAAATAGTATGGCCTGTCAAAGTTGGAATATTGAGAAAAAATGGTCCGGAGGTAATTTTTCTTCTTCATCGGTTTACCCTTCTTCATATCTTTAAAATCTGGTGTGTGTATTATAATTGTACCATCATTCTGTATTGAGTTTCTGACGAGTGAGGACCTAATGGTCCTTACGAAACAGATCTGTAAAACCATGTAGCAGGATCAAAACCAAATTTCATATTGTATCTTTAAAATCATCACAAATAATGTTAATATTTACTAATTGACCAGAGAAGTGTTATTGTCTTTCACCATGTTCAATTATCCAATTAAGTCTTCATAAGTTCCCCAACCTTAAAGCCTGTTTTCTCTTATTGTATTATTTCTGAAGCTGTTAGATGAGCAGATGCAATAAAAGACATAACTCTTGAACGGAATGTTTGATTTGGATAAATAATGCATGAAAATAAATGTTAGATAACTGGTTTTTTAATAATACATAAAAATCTTAATTTTGATTCTGGAGCAAAGTGCCCTCTTTTGATGTGCCGTGTCACATATTTTGAATCTCCACAGTACAGAGGTCGTCTGGCTTTCTCATGCATAACTCACAACAAAGTGCTTGTAACATGATTCAAACCATTATAATCCACATTCGCCGGCAAGCTATATTTAACACCAGCATACCAGGGGCGTATCCAGGATTCAGCACACCTTTACCAAAGGTCAATTTTCCAAACTGCCGCAAACTATCCTGAACATTTGGAATGAATTTGACATCGGCCCGATTACCTCTATTGCTTTCAACATAAAAATGGATTTTTATTTCAAACAATTCACCACATATTTGAACAAAATCATGTCATCTTAAAACATGGAGTTTGGAAACCATTTCCAGTGTAAGTATCCTTTGTTGAATTGTATCCACCATTAACCATTAGTTCAATCGTTTGATAATATAACCCCGTACTAGTTCGTGAATAAGACTATGTCTGGCATCGTCTGGAAAATAGTGTACTTGAGGTCCTGGCCGCGATTTTTCTTTTCGTACATGAATTGAGAAAAAAATATTTATTCCGTTTTAATATGAAATACAGCAAAATTCGCTTAATAAAATTATTTTAATTTTTTTTTAAACAAATGAACTGATTTTGTCTTAACTCATGTACGAAAAAAAAATGTGTCCTGGCCATGCATCAAATCTTTGATAGAATAAAGTGCATCATGCAGTTATAACAAGACATGTTATTCTACCGTGTAATTGATGCATGCCTGGGAACTAAAGTACACATTATCCAATTCAAGGTTAACACTTTCCACACGGCAGGTGTCTGCATACGACATTCCAAATGTTCACATTAAAGTTTTAAAATTGTCACAATTATTGAATTTCATCACCATATTTGGAATCACTATGAGAAATGCATTAAAATAAGTACAAACATGCCTAGTACTGTTTTAATAATCATGGAGATAGACTTTGGAATTTGGGAAAGGTTTCTGACAAATCTGTTTTGTATATATGGTAAAACTAATAGCCGTGTTGAAAGTGTAAATCGAAGGGTGCATTTTCCGAAGTGCTATTCTATCACTCTTAAAAAATCATAAGTTACAAAGAGGGTTCTACAAATAAGCTTTAAAAACCTGTGAAGAAGCATATGATTTATTCCGTTTATAGCAGGATGTGATACCAAAAGCTATGGTCACAATTGTGTGTACTTTTGATGAAATTGTTCAAAGATTTGTACATGTATGTTACTTACATTGTTAGATACCATTATAGTAAGAAGTGATTTGCTGTGTGAGTTGAAGGCCACATTGAGAGTTGTAGCTTGGAATAGTACTAAAATTGCATGAAGAACTGCATGATAAGTAATGGTTAAGGCACAATACATGATGCATGGTAGTAGTAAAAGGCAATGGTAGTACAAATATGGCAACAGTCTTGATATCATTGCTGTTCTGTCATCTTCATTTGGCCCTTCAGCATGTATAGAGTAATACTTCCTACGTATAATCTTTGGACAGTCTCCTCTAAACATCTTCAAGGGCCAAAACACATCTAGTTCAGCATGTATAAAGTAATACCTCCTATGTATAGTCTTAGGGCAGTCTGCTCTAAACATGTTCAAGGGCCAAAAACACATATATCAATGCCTTGTAAGTTCTCTTGCCCCTGAACATGTATAAAGCAACACTTCCTATGCATAACTGTTGGGCAGTTACTGTATACATGCTGAAGGGCCCGAAAAAATACAAGGTTTTGACAGAACAGCAATGATATGTACAGTTCAGGCACAAAATATAATGTATGGTTGCAGTAAAACATGGCAATCACACAAGATGTTCACACAGATTCAATGACCAATCAGGTAACAGCTGGTTTGTCTAATGTCTGATTGTTTGAAAAAGTTGTATTATTTTTCAATTGGAAGAACACTTTAACTGAAAAAGCTCAATATTAGGCCGAAACAATGAATGTTTGTGTTGCCTTCAAGTGCCAACAATGTTGAGGTTGGGTCGTTTTTTTGGGGTTTTTTTAATTGCTGAAAAATATTATTGACCATGGCTATCGTGGTTCACATCAAGACAACATTTGTAAATGTCAATTTTACTAATGTTTCTAGTGTGATAATACTTTATTCAAGCAAACATAATCATTTCAAGCATATAATAGCAATATTATGACAATTTGGGTAAAATTAAAATCTTTAAAAAAAAATGTGACACTATTTTTTTTGAAATCTTAGGGTCAGTTGCTGAGGGCAACACAACATTTGTTTTTGTGCCTTATATCCTTCATTGCCATCAGTTCATGACATAATGGTGAATGTATTGCATATGAATGAATATGGTACTCTTAATCGGAACTCTTTCTTAACACTTGTTTGTGAACAGTGGCATAGCTCAGGGCCCCCCCCCCCCCCCCCCCCCTCTTAAAAAATAATACCCCCCCCCACTTACGTGAAATTCACGAATTGGTGACAGTGCAAATTTTTTAGGGGCAACCTTTTACGAAAATTTCAGAAATCTTGCCCCCCCTGAAAAAAATCCTAGCTACGCCACTGTTTGTGAAAGATTTAATAGATTATTTCAAATCAAGATTGGAAAATTTTGTAAATGAAGGTTACGTGGACCAGGTTTTCTGACAAGACAATATGCACAGAATATATAGGATCACAGACGATAATCTAAAATTTTGATTTTCTTTTACCCGGGTAAAGTAGCTACTGTTCGGACTACATCATGGCTATAGATGTGAGTGATGACATATTGCCTTCGCCCAAAATATTTTCCTCATGGATATAGCTATATTTCTGTATATGAGGCTGTTCGTAAAATTGCATAGTAAAAAGCATTTATATGTGACTATACGTCCCAAAATAGGTTGTTTTTTGTTTGTTTCATCTCAAATATTATCAACAGCAGAGAACATCACACATGTACACTTGATGCACAATTCGCCTTCTCATTTAAAGTGTGCCCCATTCCTATTAATCATGCTAAAATGATTATTATAGGCAATACTGTTAAAAACATCAATGGGGATATATTATAGGCGACGGCAGAGAAGTTCAGCACGGGGATTACGCATGCGCCCTAAATAATAAGCGTGAGTGCGGTAACATTGTTAATCAGATGCGCCCGTAATTCAGCTCTAAGCCATGCTATTTTACTCCACCAATGGCAACTGCACTTCCGTGATTACGCTTAGAACGCGGTTGTAACAGAAAAAGTGCCTAACTTCTTGGCAGCTAACTAAACATATCACCAAACTTCTTCCATGTTACAATCTGGGTTAACAATGAGTGGATATACTGTCGAGATACTTGAATTCTTTCGCATTTTTGTTTACAGTGCAGAAACTAAAATGAATTTGACATATGTCTAATCTTTATCAGCCAACAGAGCCAAGACTGAAATCATATAAAGTGGCAGCAATTAAATGACTTGATAATACATTGGCATGGGCGTGAACAGTCATTAACATTGCCAAACTTATTCACCCATTCCATTTGTTAAATCTTAGAATGAACATGTATGAGAGTTAAAAAACACAACATTTGTAGTTGATCAGTCATGAAAATGTTCATATTTTGAAATTGTGAATTTCTTTCAGTGTGACCTGGCAGAAACTGATGATGGCTGGTATCGGTGGATGAGTTAAAAAACAGTGTTAACTTTTATTGTCTGACATCAGCAGACTGCCCAATGACAGGAATATGAATGCACCTTGTGCTGTTTGACTTATACACTTTTAACTTATGGGAAAATAATGTTGGTAATTACCGCATGGAATGGATGTGAAAGTAAAAGGAGTACATATATAGTATGCTGGCTGCTGGCAGGTAACTTAATTGATCTAAGGCCAAAAAAAAAAGTTTGTCTCAAATGACATGAGAGACTGAAAATCTAATGCGGTCTGCGGATTTTTTTTTTTACAATTTAGACCTGATCGTCATTTGTTTGGACACAAAGTTGGAATTTGCAAGATTTTTTTGAGAAAATTGAAAAAAAGAAGAAAAAAATTGAAGAAAAAAAATTGGGAAAAAAAAGAAGAAAAAAAAGGAAAAAATCCGCAGACCGCATTAGATTTGGGCCTAAGTTCATCAGACCTGATGAAGGCAGATCCAATTCTAACAAAAGCTTGACCACTTAAATCACCCTTTTATTTGTTATGGATTTCATTCATGAAAGCCTTTTTCTAAACTCCTCAAAAAAAGATTGGCATTTTTGTTTTAATCGCCAATATTTCTTTCAGATACTTTGTGCTATATTCATATTGTGTTGATGTGCTCCTCTTTCCAGTTACTACACCTCATTTGTAGAATTCACTTGTTTCAGTGCATGTAGCTACCTGCTTGAGAATGTGTGGAGGTCTCGGCCAAAATATGCCAAATTCATCACTTTTTCCTACTCACACGAACAACTCTGTTGTCTGTTCAATGAAGTGTTATATCGACAATTGCAGTGGAGAATGATGCACACTTTTGACTTTTGAGCACACAATGGTGATGATTTTAACACATTTCGATTGAGACCTCTGATGTTCTAAGGCAAGTGACTGAGCACTGCAACAATATGAATAAATCAAGAAATATACTCAAAAAATCTGATCTTTCCCCAGGAGTTTAGTTTACATGATGTGCAAAGGATCGATTGACAAACAAAGTCTCTTCCTGCAAGCCATGACATGGGCAAAGATTAGTTTAATACATTGGCCAAAACTTACATTTGTAGACAGCATGACAGTTAGAACTGTATTTCCATGAGAGTTGATAGCCACATTAAATGTTGTAGCTTGTAACATGACTAATATGACATGACTAACTGTAAAGGTTATATCGTCAAGGAAATAGTATATCTTGAATGCGCACTATCCATCAATCTTGTTCAAAACCTGTTAGGACATTATACATGTGCGCATCCTGCCAAAATGACTAAAAAGCTGTCAGTTGAAAGTATGATAGTCAAAACCAATTTATGTAAAGTCTCCCCCCAAAAAAACCACACACCACCACTGTAAAAGTAGTAATTTTCGTGCGATTACATTTTCTCGCTTTGCTGACTTTCAGCCAGTTCTCTTGTTTTTAAATTCGCGATTTGAAAGTTTGTTACATAGACTTATACGCAAAATAAATATGTTTGCGTGATTTTATTTTCACAGTAGCCGCTTGGAGCGTGAAAAGCGTGAAAATATTGTAGTGCGAAAATGTCCACGTTTACAGTAACTTACCAAATAATAAATAGGCTCATTACGCTAAAAAATTGGTCCCAACTTCATAAGTTGTGGATTGATTTCTCATCGTCAATTTGAGTAAAACATGCAAAACGGTTCAAAATCGGCAAAGCGCAAAAAATTAATTGCACAAAAATTACCACTTTTACAGTATTGTTGTTGAAATCAGTTAACAGTTATGAACGCTACACCAAGAAGAATGTGACAAAGTGCAATTTTCATTTTCGCATTTAGGTTTTAAACACGCAGGATAGTATAACATGTATGTGTATTGGCTGCAATGATCAACTGAATTGTATCCCTAATCCTCATCCTACTGTCGACTGGTGAGTTGCCGCTACCAATAATAAATAATCTGCCTATTGCTACATTAGGGCTGTGTGTAGAATAACCAAATGCCACAATGAAAAATTAACTTTGTTTTGGTTTTTGACACATATCTTTATCAATATTCAGTCAATCAATCTTCGTGTCCAATATCTCAAATTAAAGAGAAATTTCTTTACAATTTAATTGTTTGATATTTTTACATAGGAGCTATGATTACGATGTTATTTATTACCTGGCAAGTTACTTATTTGTTGTATTATAGACCTATGGTAGAACATCTCCTGTAATCTGGAAAAACCTAGTAAGTCAAATTTTGGAGAAAAATTGAGATAGACCCATATTTGGACTTAATAGGTTTTTCCCCTTCAGTTCATCAAGTTAAAGTGTGTGTAACTCTTCCCTGTCGGCAGTTTTTCATCTGGAAGAACCTAGTATGGAAAAACCTAGTCTGGACAAAATATTGGAACAGTTTTCCTTTTGTTTTCCCAAATTTGCGTTCAACAGACTTACTAGATTTTTCCAGATTACAGGAGATATGTTGATATGTGCAGTTATGACCATCATTGCAACATATCAACACTATGCAATGGATAATAGCACTAATATTACAATACTCTTGTATGACATCATAATCAAAGGATACAGACATAAACAATAGCTAGGAATAGATGCGGCACGATACCAAGGTGGTCACGTTTTTTTCTACGAGGCTCCGTTGCCGTCCAGAAAAGAGCGTCTAAGATATCTTGTCCAAACGATGAAAATAAACGATCTGCAACCTAGAGAATAAGAAAAGATAAATTAGAATAAGAAGAGGTAAATTAGTAATTAATGATTTGGAAATCATGACTGAACTACAAGTACCTTATTGTTCGGGTTTTTTTGTTCAGGCATTTTTGAAATTCAGTAAAATATCTCATTTAAAAAAGGATCAAAATGACCAAAATTGTCTACTTTTAAATGTCCTCATTTCCCCCTATATGACTGATTCGTTTTTGGCCTAAGATTTAATGTTGAGGTTAGGTAAATACACTGACTATACTTTTTTACAGGTGCACTATCAGATCAACACAAGAGCTTGTATACCTTAAAGGGGCATTGAGAGATACGGGAGTGCACCCTCAATTATCCTGGAAATCAGTTTTTTTTTCATCAAAGTAATACTTAGGCATAATACTAACTACCATCTGAAACAGTTTACCAACATTCGCCGTTTATCATATAAAATGTCATGATTTTCTTAAGTTTCGATATAATCATATCGAAACTAGGTGCTGAATTCGGAAGTTATGCTATCGTTTTACATGCTGCCTTTCGCGGCAAATCTCAACCCGGAAGTGCCGTTATTTGCTTATTTGGCATGAAGGTGATGTCGGAATTGTATGCCATTTTGGATTTGAGCTATGTTGATGATTATCTTCACGTTATTTGCTCATTTAGTATATCAATACATCTCTCAATGCCCCTTTAATATCACTCATCAAGCAGGCATGAGAATGAACATCGTGGCTGGAAAACTGGGCAACTTGGGAACCTGATTTCCGGGAAATTTTGAGTTTATTGGAAGGACATTTTTGGATTCGGAGGAAATTTCAGGGTTAAAATACTACATAAGAATCTGAAGGGTAATTTTCTTGTTGAAGGGAAATTTGCATTATTTCTGGCCCTGATTTGAA
The DNA here is from genome assembly GCA_035610835.1 of Ophiura sarsii. Lineage (NCBI taxonomy): Eukaryota > Metazoa > Echinodermata > Ophiuroidea > Amphilepidida > Ophiuridae > Ophiura > Ophiura sarsii. Next base: position 27,365,419 of record CM069448.1, read on the forward strand.
CATACTTTAGAGGTTTATTAAACCTGAAAATGCTCATGCCTGCGTAAGTGGGCATTTGCATGCGTTGTCAAAGAATGTAGGTCTTAGTGTAGAAATATTTTGCCTATATGTTTCCACACTAACATCATCTCCAAACTTGAGGTGATATGGATCACGGGATATTTTTGAAAGCACATGATACCAAATTGTATTGTCCATCCCTCTTCCTCCCCTTTACCCCTCCACTTTCTCCTAACTCTCCCTAGATCTCACCCTCCCTACCCCTGGGAATATTCTTACCTCTAAAATATTATAAATGATTTATAATGTTATGATGGCTGTCCCCCTTACTTATAGGTCAATAAATGTGTTGTTTCGAGAGAAATTAGACAAATCAATGCACGCGCGTTGATGATAATGGCACAAACCCGCAGGGGGAGTGCTAATTGTGAGCATATCAACATTTGCGCAAGGGCATTGATTTTTCTAATTTTTCGCGAAACAAAACATACGCATGTAATGTATTGACCTAATTCATACACGACACCAAACAAATCAAAATTCACAATATAAAAACAAATAAAATCATGTTAACAAGTTTGCTAACTCCCGCAGCGAAAATCGGCTAACCTGCGATTCTTGAGCAACAAATAAAAAAGTGTGTGGTGTGCGCATTGAACGGCGCACACGCGGAGTGCATTAGCCACTTTCAATGCACTCCACATATTTTAGTTTCTTGCTGTCTGATTGGTTCAACACTACTAAGCGTGTATGAATATATATGATATAACATGGATATATCTCCATATTGCAATAAGGGAGCACATCACTAAGTTGTCTCCCATTGACTTTACACGCTTCGTACTGTGAATTCAAATCGCTCTAAATCCAGAGTGCTAGCGATGAGATCAATCAAATTTGGATATGTTTTATATAATTCCGTATACCTGAAGGTCAACCCAGAATCACCGTCAAGATTTTTTGATATCAGCCGATAATAATGGGACCTAGTGATTTCGTGGCTTGTTATTCGGCTCTCATCCCGGCTTGCACCGTGTGTGTATATCGGCCGGTAAAATAATATTTCAGCTTAAATTGATGTGGTTTCTTTCTTAATCATTTAAAACATATGTAAGAGAATCCATAAAACATAAATTTGATATCACTACCTGTTAATTTCATGCCGATTTTGCCCGTTCATTCCGTCAAAAGGAACTATTATCGTACTCAAGATTTGCAGGAAGTGCCGCGCAAGACCGACTTAGTGGTGTGCTCCTATAACTGGTGCCCCCACCCATCATGTCCCCCTCACCCACCACTTACCTCTAACATATTATAAATGATGTACAATTTGATGACGGCTTGCCCCCTTACTATATGATATAACATGGATATATCTACATATTGCAATAACCAACAGCACACAACGATTAATACAAATTTGAGAATGTCACAGACTTGTGCAGCTTCAAGGCGTTGACGACTCTTTCTGTAATGCGTGGTAGAAAGACGGAAAGAGAATAACATATGATCAGAACACCGCTAAAACAAAAACATTATGCTCAATCTTATTCTTCCTTTTACTCTCCTCATGGCACATGGTGAACAAATTTCCAGGGAGGGGGGTAACCAGATAATTTTTGTTAGATGTGGGTAGATGGGAAGGGGTATGCTACCAGAAAATTTGAAGCGGTACCCATACCTATCGGGATAACAAATTCGAATTGAGATATATCCAATGGCTGTTGCTGCTATCCAACTATGTTTGCAGCACATGCCTGTACCCACTTACATACCAAGTTACCTCCCCCACCCCCACCATCCACCACAACCCCCCCCCCCCCCCACATAACCCAGGTGTATACACAGGCACTATTGTGGAAATGGGAGAAATGTTTAAGAAACCTCAACCTAACCCAATGGCCTATGCTCTCTTTGACAGGCCCAAACAAGAGAACCTATGGGTTGAGATGTGAAATGGTAGGGGGGGGGGGGGGGGGAGTGAGAGTGTGGGGAGGGGGAGAGGAGGGAGGGAGAATAATATGTAATAAATGTTAGATATGGGTAGATGGGTAGGGGCATGCTACCAGAAAATTTGAAGCGGTACCCATACCGGGGTAAGGGGGAGGGGGGGGGGGGGGGGGTTGAGTGGGAGTGTGGAGAGGGGGAGGGAGTATAATCTTACTATAAATCTGGAAACGGTGTGTGTTTGTGTGTTTGTGTGTTTGTGTGTTTGTTATCCTTATTTCTCCGTTAGTTGTGATCAAAGTGGCGCCTAATTCGCATGAAAGATAGAGGAAATAACGGGAAGGGTGTTAAAGTTTATTCCACTGAAATTGGTTAACAATTGGCTCCAAAAACAGCAAAAAACCGCTCAGATTTGGCTCATAAATGCCACTAGAATTGACCAACATTGTGCGTTGCGCATACTACCGCGTAATCATACCGTGGTAACACGTCGCGTGCATGTTTGCGCAAGGGCTCACTGCCGCGCGCGGCACACGCACTCCTACACATGGCGCAGAAGCCACACGGGATAATGGTTATAGGCCTGTTGGGGAGGGAGTGGGGGGGGGGGGGGGGTGTAAAACCAAGGGAAATGATTTAGGATAGGCCTAGGGTTATAATGGATAGTGTTTTGCGGGGGTTAATGAAACAACCTGATTTCTTTACTTTAAGTTGGCATGCCAAACAATCTAAGGGACCGAGGGTTAATGAAGTAGCCACGGGAAATGGTTTAGGGAGGGTTGTGATTATAAATCAAACTGGTTTGGGTGTGTGCATGGGCCGGGGGGGGGGGGGGGGGGGCTGTAAAACCACGGGAAATGGTTAGGAGGGTTATGATTATAAATCCACCTGGTTAGTGTAGTTGCAGTTGGGGGGGGGGGGCGATTGTAGAGGGTTTATGTGGTTTTAAAAGTACTGAAGGTTAACTTGATGCGGTTTGAGAGGTAGGGGTTAATAAAGTAGCCACGGTAAATGGTTTAGGAGGGACATGGTTATAAATCAACCTGATTTTGGGGGGGGGGGGTTGTATGGGGTTTATAATGCCTTTAAAAGGGATATGGTTTTAAATCAACCTGGTTTGGGGGTGTTGTAGGGGGTTTATGTGGTTTCAGAGGTAGGTAATGTGGCATAACCATCTAGCGGGGACCCGAGCGTAGCGAGGGTACGCCGCTAGTATGTTATAAATATGCAATACCTTCTTCTCTATGAAATGGTTAAGAGTTATCCTTCAAATATTCAGACATCACAACATGTTTAGGTTGAGGTTTCTTAAACATTTCTCCCAGAAAATTTGAAGCGGTACCCATACCGGGGTAAGGGGGAGGGGGTTGAGTGGGAGTGTGGAGGTTGAGGTTTCTTAAACATTTCTCCCAGAAAATTTGAAGCGGTACCCATACCAGGGTAAGGGGGGGGGGGGGGGGGGGGGGGGGGTTGAGTGGGAGTGTGGAGAGGGGGAGGGAGTATAATATGTTATAAATATGCAATACCTTCTTCTCTATGAACTGGTTAAGAGTTATCCTTCAAATATTCAGACATCACAACATGTGACCACTGTTTTCAGGATCTTTATTATCATAGTACGAGCTTTAATGTCAATTATAAAAGGGTGGATTATTTCCCCTTCCCCACACTTCAAATTTGAAATTGAATTGGGAATACTAGATGGTTCCGAAATCCATGGCTGAAATTTGGTTGACTTTAAATCTTTAAAATAGACAGACTTTTGGTCTTCATTACAAAATGAATTATTGATTTAATGCGGGGATGCTAACATTTCCATGAAATTGAAAAATTGACCTTTTATCTTTATTAATTATACAACATGTATTATTAGACCTTGACAGAGCACCATTGATCAACACCAGTCAGCAGTCAAGCATACAAAAAGTGGCTTGTTTTGTTTTCACACACACATGAGCTCACAGACTTAGGGACGCACCATTTGATTTTCAGGGGGGGGGGCATGGAAGTTGGGGTCGGGCGGAATTTTTTTATTTTGCCACCGAAGTAGGCGGATTTTTTTTTTTGCCGCCGATGGCGGCGGCAAGTTTATTTTTAATTTTTAGCAAAGCCGGCAATTTTTTTTTTTTTAAGGTCTTAATGGTTTTCTTTACATTGAGTTGGGCCTTTTGGGTGAGTCATCTTTTTTTTTTTTTACTCAGCAGTGGGCCATTGGTTTTTTTTCCTGGTTGGTGGGCAAAGTTTTTTTAATTTTTTTTAACTTCCATGCCCCCCCCCCCCCTGAGTATCTAATGGTGCGTCCCTTATACAGCATTTTTATACAAAATAGGTGTTTTGTTGTTTCAATTTTTTAACAATATTCCTTATCCAATTAGGCCGTGTTTGGTATCATTTTGAAGGAGAGGGTCTGTTTTAATAATAACATCCAAATTCAAATAACAAAATTGTCTAGCATCAGATGGTTTTTTTAATTACTGTGAACACTCTGTAAGTATGAACTTTTCGAAGCAATTATTTACCAATAAATTTACAAGGCAGATTAATAAAAAATAGTGTACATGTAGCAGTCACTTAAAGGGACACTAAAAGTGATCCTTCATGGAGGGAGCCCTCAATTTTTTCAGAAGTTGGCTTTTTCACATACGTAATACTTATATACATACTAACTATCATCTAAAATTATAAAGCTAAATTTGCAGAATTTCATGTGAAATTCATGGATTTGATAGCATTTTGAGTTTGATGTACATCGCATCGAAATTACCCAAATTCATCTAAAAGGCCACGGATGGCTAATTCTTACTTATTTGTTTCATGTTTATTGTTTATTCAAAATAACCTTGAAGACCACCCATGGCTTGTTGCGTGATGGATAGTCATGACATCCCTGATTCAATTGGTGGTGATTTTTAACCAAAATACCAAAAAATGTGAAAAGCACTAATATACCTTCGGAAATGCTGAGAAAATGTCTTTATTTTTCATTTTTACTGATTCTTTTAGAAGAAATCTTACATATGAGGGTTTCTATGTATATCATCTATCTAAACAAGGTAAAAATGTTGAATTTCATTTTTTGAGAAATCCCTCTGTGCCCCTTTAATTATGAACATTATGAACCACCATGTTTTGTTATAAAATCACCGTAAGTGAGTCAAGAACACAGAGCTTGTAAATTTTCGTAATACCAGATCCCCTACTTTGCTTTCCACTATTGCACGCAGTCTACAAGGTGTCTCTGCATGCACGACATCCCTACCTTTAAACTGTGTATGTCTACGGCGTTGATTTATAGTCACGCCATTTAATAGCATTTCAAAAGAGGCGAGTCTAGATTAACATGTACATTGTATGCACCATAGACTAGTACAGACGAGATTGGTGCGATAAAGCTCAGATATATGATATTTTTATTCATAGTTTTGGTACGATAGAGTCACTGCACGTCTACCATTATTTTAGAGTAGGAGGAAATACTGTTGATCTTTACAATACACGGCAATTATACTGTTTGTCAAGAACACAGAGACTTTTGTAAGCTTCTTTCCAGAATGTACACTGGCACTCATAAGTATTACCGCAGTGAATATATCCTAGAAATTCCATCTTCTATGAACAAACCATTGATGATTTTCACTAGTAATGACATTCTGTGTCTGCATTATATAGTTCTTCTTCATAAATTCATGTTTGTTGTACGTTATGTTCATCAGATTTTCGACAAAACCCTATAAATTTAGACAAGTCTAAAGCTACACAGTGAAATCCCATAGACATTTGACTCATTATATATTCATGAGCTCATTATCGCCGTGTAACGCCATGGTATATCCTTACTTGCGAAAATTATCTCCAACAAATCATTAGTTTAACATTATTTTATACAATCTCAGCATGTATAGTTATTATGCCAGGGACTTCCAATACTCATTAATACCTAGAACTCGGCTCATGTTTTGAAAAGGTTACTGGAATCTTCCAGAAAAGCTAATATTTCGAGACATAACTTTATTAAAGTTTTGGTTGTAGAATGATAACTGTCGCGTACTGGGAACCAGCCAAATTAAAATTTAAAAAAACTTGGCAGCAGCAATTACAATGTTACATACAGGGGTATTCTGTCATATTGAAATGTGTGGATAGAACATGGGCTATATAAACACTTTGAACTGATGCACATGATATTTATACCAAGCACACAATGCATTTTTACACACCATTGAGCATGTTGAGCTCGTCTTGGTGAATACGTCTGGTTTAAATGCAATCTTCGTATTTTTGGATTCAGAAAAATGTTCAACGTAGTGACACCCCCTTAGTGAGACGGCTTGTCAAGTCCGTTCAGAAAAATTTGATACCAACCAAGCCTGACCTACGCTATTAGAAAATATTAATCACTAAATAAGTTTAGTTATCGCATGATCCAGCATACATTATTTTGAATAGACTTGAATCGATTACCCTTTTAGAGCATTCTTTTATGAATGAGAGTTGACTGTTATAATGTGAAAGATAGAGATATCGCCCAATTAAACACATCTGACTGAATAAGTACGTGTTCGTCTAGTACGGTGATGTATACATGTAATCTGTTGAGCTATGTTGCTTCACATAAATATGGCACAACTGAGAGACCGACTGACTGACCTTCTTAAAAATGTTACGGTGACTGTCTTGCATATATGCAAATCATTGTCGCGGTAATTTTAAAACCGGCTACATGTAGGCCTGTGTGCTGCCTCGCATAAAATACAGACAATCTGCGTTTTTCTCTGTCGCATTTTCGAACACTGATTTTCAAACTAAAATATTTCAATTGTCTTTTAAATTTCAGGATTTTCTTGAAAATTCAAATGACCTCCTCATCAAATTACCATGTTTAAGTACTGGACATCCTTTATAGGATTGCATTTGTGAATTTAGCAATTAATTGTTAAAGCACTGACTTCTTACAAAGAAGGTATAGGTAAGAGAGGATTTCCCCATAGCGTTACAATGGCGATAATGAGCTCATGAATATATAATGAGGCAAATGTCTATGGGATTTCACCGTGTAGCTTTAGACTGGTCTCAATTTATAGGGTTTAGTCGAAAATCTGATGAACACAACATACAACAAACATGAATTTATGAAGAACAACTATGTAATGCAGACATACACTGTTGTTACTAGTGAAAATAATCAATAGTTTGTTCATAGAAGATGGAATTTCTAGGGTATGTTCACTGCGGTAATACTTATGAGTGCCAGTGTACAGAAAACATACACGGCTAAAATGCAATTTTTCAATTCCTCAAATATATGATATTCTAAGTCATAGTTTTGGTACGATAGAGTCGTAGGAGGAAATACCGTTGATCTTTACAATACACGGCTAAATATTTTCTTCTATTAACTCACGGCTGTTTGACTGTCTGCTTTATAATTAAAATTATGGGATAAATAAAGATTACATACTGGCCCATTTATGGTTTGACCTGATTTAGGTAGCGCTAATGAATATGAGTATACGGTGAAAATGTCAAGAAAATTGTTTGAGCCCTTTTTAAATTATCGGCATTTTCTACTTGACACACATTTGACATGTAACTCTATGGGAAATGTGGCCGATGAGGGCGCTATTATAGTAAATAATAATATTCAAAGCTCTATTTCTCAGAACCGGCACCAACAAATGTTCTGAAATTTCTACAAAAGATGGCCAGTATATTCAGGTACTTGAATCAGTTAAAACCAGAACTGGGCCAGCAAGTTACGGTGTTCTCAGATCTGGGATCAAACAGCCGCGAAGTAGGTCAGGCCAAAAAAAAAAGGTGTTTGTTTGTCCATAGAGGGTCCTCAAAAGGTAGGGTCGGTAGGTCAGATTTTTTTATTATTTTTAAATATTTTTTAATACGGATATTGTATTTGGGAATATAAATTTGGCATGTATACTGTGAATTAAAGTCCAAACACACACCAAAACACCTCACTTTTCATAAGTTTGCGACATTTTAGTTGCTTTACTCTTCACACTGCTGATTTTGATCTCTTTCTCCTGCTGGGGCAGATTGTCAATTTAAAGTTCCAATACTGTCGCATTGGTTGCAACACTACAAACTCGATCAAAAATTATTTTGTACTGAGTTTGCATTGCGCGCAGATACCGTAGAACGCCGCCATTGTGACTGAATGTTACACAATGTGAAATAACGTTGTGTTGAAGTTTTGCTAGAAATATATACGTGAAAGTATTGCTAAACCTATTTCCCGTACTAACTACCCCAAAAATTGTTATATACTATGTTGAAATTAATATTCATGCCGTTGAGCAACATTTTGGGAACAAATATTAACCGTAACTAGATTTTTCATATTTTCTCACACTGCGTTTTTAGTATAAAAATGACATCACTTGCACGTGCGATCACTGATTTTCATTTAGTCCTTTCAATAGTCCCCGCGGGCCGCGAGTGCCAAGTTCATGCAGTAAACATCATGTTACACGGGATTGCGAATTGGGGATGGTGTTGCAAATACCATATTGACGATATATCATACGAAATAAGGAATAAAACGGTCAGTTTGGCCATTCAAATTGCTCGAAAAAAATTATCGAAAATAAAAAGTATACGGTCGGCACCTAGGTACACGGTCGGTCGGACGTGGACAAACAAACAACTTTTTTTGGGGGGCCTCAAGAACAAGGACTTTGGTAAGCCTCTTTTCCAGAATGTACAGAAAACATATTGCATTTTCAAGCAGAAACTTGACTGCAAACATAACTAAAATGATTGATTAATAACAAAATAGTTTATTGTTCCCCTTAGTTAAGATCCCCTCAATCACATGACTGTTAAAACCTAATTGAAACGTCCGATTATTGGTATTGTTAAAAATTATACGTTCAACATTTAGATTCATTCTATATTGGCTGTAATCATAAATACTGGATGCTGTAACTAATATTGTTTTATTTTTGATAAGGTCTGAGTGATACAGAGAGACAGACATATGTCCCTGAGACAAGATCTTATCTCCTTATCAAAAGTCCATCAAGATAACAAAAGTGATCAATTCACAATGAGGACACCTGATATCATTACATCCGTGTTGCCAACCCCGCAGCTAAACCACAGAATTGAAGTACCGGCCAAAATAACCAGAGCTGCCGTTTGATGAAAGTTGAACTACCATTGTATTTTCTATGGGCTGCCTAAATATTGGGCTACTTTTAGGCATGGGCCTTGACCTATTATAACACTTGTACCGTATTATCCCTATTAAGCGCCCACCCCTCTTTTTCTCAATGACTACAACAAAGTAACACCTAATAAGCGCCCATCTTTTTAGCCACTGCAGCACAAAACAAAGCATGAAAGTAGCGTCCGAAAGTCCCGGCATCAACAACATGTTTGCGATCCACGTATCAGCGGGCTGTGCACATTTTCCACCAAAAATGTGCATCAAAATTTGGAAACAATTTGACAGTTTCCACGATAAACGACTTTAAAAAAAGTAACTTAATAAGCGCCCATCCTAAATGGCTTTGCTAAGAGCCCTGGGCGCTTAATAGGGATAATACGGTGCTGTGCCTTAAATAGAGAACTTGTAGTAGTTGGAACACTGCATTAACAGCTATTTAAAAATATCAATACATTTCTGTGTAAAAGAGCTTTTAATACTACGCACGAGAAAAAAGCACCAGGATGAGCACTTTCATCATCATCTTATGCCTACCGCTCATGAACACCTAGACCCAATGGTGGCTGTACTATGATTCATGCCTCATCATACTAAAGCCACATAACTTCGCGAAAATTTGCGAAAAAAATACTATATTTACATTTCACTCACCTTCAAATGTGTTCTTGAATATGGTTAGATTGGATTGACGTTGATTTGGACCTTCTTATGTTTCTAATTAAGGAATTATCCCGAAAATTAAAATTCTCTGAAGGCACTAGGATTCCAAATTCATGGATAAAATGTGCATAAAGCGGCCGGTGTATTGTCATTTTACATCCAACCTGGGCGGTATAATATTTTCGCGGTACCAGTCACTGAGTGCTTTACTACCTTCCTGCCCCTAAAATTTAAATACCGCTCATGACTAGGTCTTTACAGCAATCGCACGGGCCTTTTTAATATACTACGTACAGCGCGTCACCCAAAACAAAATGGCGAATCACTGACTAAATTCTAGTGCTTAGTGCTTTTATTTCGAGCCACATTTCTCATGAATTAGAGGTCATTTGAAGTCAAAACAGTATCCAAGCAGATTCAAGCATTGTTTAGTACAAGTTGTTATCATCAAAACAGGTAATTTTGACCAAATTTTGACATTAATTTTAAAAACTCGCTGAAGGAAAATCCAATGGAGGGTAGTGGTACCGTGTATCAAAGATACACTTGCACGGTACCTATTGGGACTAATGAACATCATTGTGCAATCATGGTAGGTGGGTAGTACATGTTCTTGATAATCATGGTCACATTAATTGGGCTTCCCATGTTAAAAATTTACTTTTTAATTTTGGTTTTGGTATTGTTTGGATCAATCAAGATCATATTGGATCTCAAGAAAATTTTCTGATTTCTTTCTCCACAAGACTAAAAGACGTTGCTGGTCAAGAATGGTTTGCTGAAGTATGTACACTCGATAAATTGGGTACCTACAGAGAATTTAAAACTCTTCTCAACCCTGAAAGATATTTATTAACTGTGGAAATAACATCTCACAGAAAAGCTCTAAGCCGGCTGAGATGTTCGAGTCATTCATTAATGATTGAAGCGGGTAGGTGGCAGAATATTGATCGAGAAAATCGTCTTTGTATTCTTTGTGATGATAACGATATTGAGGACGAATTTCATTTCGTTCTCATTTGTAATTTTTTCACCACCTTACGTACTAAATACTTGCCGCTTTGGGTTTACGTTAATCCAACTCATCAGAAATTTTATTCACTGTTAAACACCTCTGACTCGACCATTTTAGCAGGATTAGCAGCATTTGTGTACCACGCACTTAAGCTTAGAAATTCAGTGGTTAGAACATGATTATATTCATCAAATGTAATGTAATTATTATTTTAAAAAAATAAAAAATTAACGTCTATATTTTTCCTATGTATCTGATATGCGATATGATATGTAAAATATGTATCATTAATATGTTGTTATATTATGGGCCAATGGCCTAATTGTATTGTGAAATAAAACTTGAACTTGAACTAGTACATGTATGGCAAAATACATGGTGTGTAAAACTTGTTTTTTTTCAAAGCACTACTGTTGTGGTGTAGTGGTTTATCGCACATCAGCTGTCTGGGTTCAATTCCTGGTGCTGCACAGTCTCGGTCTGTTTTATTTTCTGGCCAACACTATGTGAACAGCGAGGCAGCACAGTTGCCACAAGTTGTTGGTATGTGATGCGTAACCCTTCTTATCTTCCGATGTGGTGTTTGTGCAACACTATTTTGACAAAATTTCTCCTCCCGATGTACTATTTTGCCTCCCTCCTTCATGCCCCTTGGGCAATAATGTTACAATTTTGCGTATGGGAGTGGGTCAAAATATATATTATGCAGGGGTCTGTCTAGCTACGGTGGGCGACACCGGGCGGGCTAAACAGGGTTCTAACTACGGCAGGCGACACCGGGCGGGCTAACCAGGGTTCTAGCTATGGTGGGCGACACAGGACGGGCTAACCGGGGTTCTAGCTACGGCAGGTGACACCGGATGGGCTAACCAGGGTTCTAGCTACGGCGGGCGACACAGGATGGGCTAAACAGGGTTCTAGCTACGGCAGGCGACACCGGGCGGGCTAACCAGGGTTCTAGCTATGGTGGGCGACACAGGACGGGCTAACCGGGGTTCTAGCTACGGCAGGTGACACCGGACGGGCTAACCAGGGTTCTAGCTATGGTGGGCGACACCGGGCGGGCTAACCAGGGTTCTAGCTATGGTAGGCGACACAGGACGGGCTAACCAGGGTTCTAGCTATGGTGGGCGACACAGGATGGGCTAAACAGGGTTCTAGCTACGGCAGGCGACACCGGGCGGGCTAACCAGGGTTCTAGCTATGGTGGGCGACACCGGGCGGGCTAACCAGGGTTCTAGCTATGGTAGGCGACACAGGACGGGCTAACCGGTTCTAGCTACGGCAAGTGACACCGGACGGGCTAACCAGGGTTCTAGCTACGGCAGGCGACACAGGATGGGCTAACCAGGGTTCTAGCTACGGCGGGCGACACCAGGCAGGCTAACCAGGGCTCTAGCTACGGCGGGCGACACCGGGCGGGCTAACCAGGGCTCTAGCTATGAAGGGATATTGGACCGGGCACTAAAATTGCTCTAGCTACTACAACCCTGCCCTATAAAATATTAACAGGATTTTGAAAAAAATATCCTTTTTGAAAATGGTCGATTTTTGACCCCTTAAAGTGTTACGCATGTAATGCACCCAATTTAAAAAATACCCTTTAGACAAGGATACACCTTGTTTAACGGGCCCGAGCGACCCACTTTTTGCGTTTATCAAGATTTTGTTGTTGATTTTTTTAGAAATTCCAAAATTTTGCAGATTTTGGTGACATTTTAGGTAAAATGAAAAACTAAAAAAAACTGACTGAACTTAACAGGTCCGTCCGCCCGTAAAACAGGGTGGTTTTTTCCCCCTTATTATTGCGCATTTCTTTGGTCACGCATGCTAATTCTTATGCTGTAATACATTATGTAGTTGACTGTCAAAGCGCTGGCATGTAAACACAAGAATACAAAGACAGAAGGTATTATATGCTGCGATATAAAGGGGTCAACAAAAGTAAGTCTCCCACTAAAATTTGATCGCGTTTGTTTGCATAACCATAACTCCAAACACAAATGTACCTTCTGAAAAATTGAAACGTTTAATCAAGAGAAAAACGCTTGGCTACCCATTGCAAGTTTTTCCTTTTTCAATAGTATGTTTACTTCTTCCAAATCATTCACATTTCCCCAAAATGATGTTTTCAGAAAAGTGGCACTTTTCAAAATCTTGTGCAAGAAAGTTACAAAAATGTCTCCAGTGCTGTTTAAAATTAATTTGAATTGTCTTTATTTTCAATGAAAAGAAAGTCTTTTCTTTCTTTAGCTGGTCCTTATTTGAAATTAAAAATAAAATGATTGTATTTCATTCATGACTAGCCAATTCATGACAATAACTTCCCTGTATCATTAAAAAGTGCCACTTTTTGGAAAACATTATTTTGGGGAAATGTGACTGTTTTGGGAAAAGTAAACGTGGTATTGAAAAAGGGAAATTTTGTGTGGGTACCCAAGGGTTTTCCCGTTTCATAAATGTGTCAATCTTTCAAAACGCATAATTGTGTGTGGATTTATGCACACAAACTTGTATAGAATCTTGAAAAGTGCCACTTTTTAAAAAAAACATCATTATTGTGAAATGTGACTATTTTGGGAAAAGTTATAATGATATTGAAATATAAACACTTCCTACAGGTAGCCAAGTGTTTTTTGCTTGTCATAAGTGTTTCAATCTCTCAAAACGTCCAATTATGTGTAGAGTTATGCCAACAAACGTGATCAAATTTTAGGGGTTGACTTCTTTTTTTTACCCCTTTATGAATATAATAACAATGTATGAATGTAACAATTTCTTACTTGAATGAACATGGGCTAGTTAGGATATCCCATAATGCTAAGATGACACGGAGAGGAAGAAACGTGAAGATAAAAAGGAAGGCATCCATACATAGGAAGAAACCATACATCATCATCTAGGAAAAAACAACAAAAGAAAACACAAAACTTTAGTTTAATATTGATCTTGTGTTACTGACTGATGGAACATAGAAAACTCTATCGACTATATAAAAGCCCTATTCTTTATTGACATCTAGTGCTTTAGGCATTGGAGGCAGGGGGCCGATTCGCCTGTACCGCGGTGCAAATTGTTCCACGATTTGAGGCAAATGCTATACAAATTTCAGCTTGTATATTAGTTTTTTACATTGTTAACTCATACGAACATCAGCCTTGCAATGAATTGGAACAATATTGCTATGCACATTTTTCAAATGAATTCGCACCCTGATTGGAGGTGTAGCTGAGGGTTTGGGCAGGTTGGTGCCACTATACACAATACTCCCCATTGCCGAGATTGAAGCCTCTAGTGTGCTAGTGCCCCCATTTTGAGAGTTACATCGCGCGTCTCAATGTACCTTATAAGGACTGTCAATCATAGCGTTGTCATAGTGCCCTCATTTCAAGAGTCTACTCATGCCCATATAGGAGGCTTCAGTTTTGTGATTCAAATTTCCTCTCTCATTAGGCTAATGAAAGTCAATTACAAGTTTCCTGTTACTTTTTTTTTTTGCCGAGTGATGAGGCGACTTTTTCATTATTCATTATTTGATCAGATTTCATTATTGAACATTTCATTCATGCACATGTTTGATCAACCCATATTGATACGAGGGCTTCATGAACTTAGGTATTTACAATAAAAAGCCCTGCTTTTGAGCCTAGTTCCCAGTTTCATATTTTACGAAGTGTAAATTATGTTTGAAATTGCTAAAACTCGCTACAACGATGTTTTGAAAAAATATATGATTTTTTTGGCAATCTTGACATTTGATGCGGTGAAAAAAAGTGACGCGGGCGGGTAACAGGATACTTGAAATTGACTTCAGTAGCCTTATAGCCTACTCTCCCTGGTTTGGGGCACCTTTGACTATCATTCCAGTAGAATTGCACCCACTTGGGGGAATTGAAGATGTTTTGCTTTTATTTATTTCAAATTTCAAGATGTCAGTCTTGGAATCAAAACCAATTTTTTGTGTCTACACATCATTTTAGAATCCTGTTTAAAACTAAAATGTACAATTTAATGTCATGGCCAAATTCATGTAAATAGTACAGCGCACATGTTTTTAGGAACACAAATCGGGCAAAATGGTGTGAAGTCATTTGGGAGAATGGAGAGCCTGGTTCCCCCACCTGGTTCCAGGTAACTCAGGCTGCAAGTATAGCCGGGCAGTTCCGTAGTTACGGACGTACATTTCAGACACTTTGAGGGCTTGCAAAATCTAAACTATACCAGTTGCTTGATTATTAACACCTGGGTTTCAAGTATCTCTAGTAGGAGTATAAAACCTGAAAATTCCTTTGCTGTACCATTTTCGGTTAATGAGATATGGCGTGAAAACCCTCCGTCGCGGACGTACGCAGAGAAAGTGATTTTTTTCAGTACACCTGTATTCCTATCAAAAGTTCTCTGAAGTGTTCAGGTCTGTAATGAAAACTAATATTGTTTTGTTTGTAAGAGGGACAAACCTAAAGAAAACAAACAGAGAAAATTATCAGAACCTTTATCTTTAAGTTAAAATTGACTGATGTTTATCCGTCGCGGACGTACATATTAGTGTTGCGGACGTACATCTGTGAACACAGATGTACGTCCAACACAGATGTACGTCCGCGACACTAACAAAAGACCATGTATTGTAACGGAACCGAGCTTGCCTCCGTAATCATAAATATAAAGAAATCTCCTGTAAGACTACAAATGTGGTAGCGTGTCAGTCTTACCTTTCCGGCCTTGGATTCAGTTAGATAGTCAATGGGGCATCACTATTTGGACTTTAATAAGGATCTCATGGATCAAATCAAGAGTCTAAGGAATCTCAGCTTCCTTATCCGAGCGATTGAGAACGAATGTCTCCTGAGGGGAAGACTATAATGTCTCCGAGACATCAGTCAGCTGAGGGGAAGACTGTATGTCTCCTGAGAGACCTGCCTCTAAACATTCATTTCACATCTACCAGCCGATTTCATTCACCAAGTAATTCTAGTATTATTTGAGTGATGGTTTATGTAGGTAGTGAACCAGGTTATATAGAGTTATATAAATAGATTATATGTATCTGAAGTAGTTCGGAGACGAGTAATGAGTCATTACAAATGTATACATTTAGAAGTATTATAATTAGCTGTTTTCTTCAGCTCCAATTCAATCATTATATACATTACATTATATACAAAGTCATAATTCCATATTCAAAGCGTTACTGAATCAGTATAAGATTTTCATTAGTTCTAAATATCGTAAAGGTTCATTTTCTGATCACCCTATACGAGTAAACATTACTTTACGCGTCACCCTGTATGTTTACGTTACGAGAGCTGGTTGTGTTGTCTCAAATGGATATAAACAAGTCATTGGTTACGTTCTCAATTTCTGCGCACCAATCTCTCTGAACAAGTTAAACTTTGCTTGTTTGGTTTATTAGAAAGAGTATAAAATCACTGATTATAAATTGAAGGCCTAATAATTATGGAATAATATTTACAACAACATTTAACACATAATTTCTGGTACGAGGGCTATGCCAATTCCCGGCATAACGCTCCGCCCCGTTCATAAATAAACATGTCAAAGTTCCATAACAAGGGACGGTCTTCCCTTATATGGTACTTCAGTAATGACGTCATCGTCATATTTCAGATTCGGTAAGTAATCTGTGATGGGTTTGGATTTCTCGCACCTCCAAGTTAAGAGGTATAACTGCGAACTCTCTTGCCCCAACTGATTGAAATCCCGAAATGCAGCCCCTTTTATGCCTGCATTTTACGCGCAAATAATTCCTAAAGAAAGCTTCCGCGAAATTACTTGCGACGCGAAAATTCCCACACATGTGGTTGGCTAGTTTCTAAGCGCTGCAACGCGCTACGCACAAGCTGTCACTCAGAGGCTAGAAACACTCTTTAGCCAAGAAAATACTACCAAATTAAGGATAATTCACGGAACTACAATTGCACTAATTCTAAATGTCAGAAGAAACTAAGAACATATTTGGAATCAGGAGACATTTATGCATCTTCTCATATAACAACGAACGTGAAATGTAAAAGAGTCACGACTAATATTACGACCTGGGAAAGCATTTCTTATCGTCTAAGAAGAATCACAACTCGCGGCGAATCCAAAAATCATCATCGCCGATCACTGCTCATAGCCTCGATATTTCTTAAAATATACAGCCAAAAGGTATGGAATTTGAAAGACATGTACACAATAATTACTAAACACATTCCTGAAACTATGGAATCAATTCACGAAATATTCTCGCGAACGGAGCTCATCAGGTTTTTCATGAGACTCAATGGGAAAATAAGCTTATTAAAAACATGAAAATGAGCTGCCGTTTCAGTATTAAACATGTAAACAGATACAGAACAAAATAAGTTTTAAACATTAAGTATGAATCATCAGCTTTAGAAAAATACTTACTTCATTGGTTTCCAACATTACCAAAGTATTGAACAGAGTGGTTAAAAGTAGCAGCTTTTGGGAAGTGTACGTCCGCAACAGAAGGTACCAAATTTAATCCAAAAAGCATAATTCTTAAATATTTTGGTCATTTTAAGTAACTTTTTTATATGGTACATAACACATGTTCATTGTTGTATTGATTGTATCAATTTGTAATACTTGCCTTAGTTCATTCATGGAAATAATTGCACTTCCATGGTGCGATTTCAACTAAAGAATTCCCTGTACGTCCGCGACAACCTCGAAATCAGCCAAACCGAGAATGTTAGATCAAATTCCAAATTATATCATGAAACTACAACCCATAACCTTTGATATGATACATAAATTAGGTTATATCGACGATTTTCAATTTTTTTCAATTTCTTCAATTTGGGTTACCTAATTACGGAACTGCCCAGTACTTTAGGATCCTTAGCCAAAAGGTTGTGGGTATAAGTCTCAGTAAAACCTAATATGGTCTGGTCTGACTCAAAGGGGCATTGAGAGATACGTATGGAAGTGCGCCCTCAATTATCCTGGAAATCAGTTTTTTTTGCATCAAACTAATACTTAGGCATACTAACTACCATCTGAAACAGTTTACCAACATTCGCCGTTTATCATAACATTTCTTGATTTTCTTAGTTTCGATATGATCAATGGAAACTAAGGTGCTGAATTCGGAAGTTATGCTAAGTTTTACTCACAGACTTTCGCGGCAAATCTCAACCCGGAAGTTCCGTTATTTGCTTAGTTTGGCATGAAGGCGATGTCGGAATTGTATGATATTTTGGATTTGGGCTATGTTGATGATTATCTTTACGTTATTTGCTCATTTAGTATATCGAAACATCTCTCAATGTCCCGTTAATTGCCAAAATGATAATAATAACTGAACTTATCAATTGGGTGAATCAATGCGTTAACAGCTTTACACTGTTCATGAATGTACCTTTTCCAGTTCTTTTGGAATCCTTATGAAGGTATGTATACGCTCTCGTTTCTGCGCATAACTGGCACTATCCTGTTCCAAGTAATAACCCCTGGTCACTTCTGAATTCATGTATCGCCATAATGATAGACCTGTGAATAAATGAAAGCAACCACCTTTTTTTTAAAGTATAATTTAAAAAAGGTTAAAGGCCTATACAAATAAAAATATAATACAGCTGTATATTAGGTTAGTCGGGAGTGGATCGTGACGGAACACTGAGTTTATTACTCTTAATTGTCAATGCGCAACTTGGGCGTATAGTAATACAGGTCAAGACCTGGAAAGCAATAGTTACGAGCGCAATGGCAACATAGCTGGAAAGCGTAGATGACGGATATGCCTTCCCACCCAACTGAATAATGGCCAAGCCTGATTTGAAACATTAAAAGAAGCAACTGACCAACAAGTCTAAACCACAGACATTGTGAATCCAAATACCTTCTTGTTTTGCTCCCACAGAGAGTAGATCTGATAATCACACCTAGTGCCTGCCTTGGGTGCATTATTGCAGTCTATCACAGGTAAAGATTACCTCTCATAGCCTTTTACTGAAAGCTACAAAGTGTACCTATAATAAGCTGCATCATACTAGCGTGTTGGCAAGTGTCACGCATACAATGACACTGCAATATTGCGCCATGGCATGCCAGCGTTTTGCTCGCGACGCTCTTCTGAATTCAGTCGCTGCTGTAAACAGGTTTCGCCAATTTGGAATAACATTAAATGATATTGATATCAATATCATGACATGATGATGATCAACATTTTTACATTAAAATTAGAATAAATAAAAATTATAAACCAGGTCGCCTAGTTTAAATAGCCGTAAGGGGGCCGTTCATAAATACTTTGGTCCACGTGGGGGGGGGGGCCTGGATAATTTCATTTTTGGTATATCAAAACTTTTTTGACCCCCCCTCTCGCCATGCCACAAACTTTTTGACCCCCCCCCCCCTCTTGCCATGCTACAAACTTGTTGACCCCCCCCCCTGTCTTACTGCCTGCACCTGAAACTTTCTTGTCTATTTTTACATTGATTTATGAATGTTTTAAATCATGAAATATGTTTTTGCTATTGACATGAATTTGCCATTCATTCTTTTTTAGCTGGGCTAGTACATGAAAATAGGGCCGTAGACAAAAATTAGCTATTTAGTATTTTTACGTTGATTTATGAACGTTCCATAAATAATGTGATAGGCTACATGTTAAAGCAGGGGTTTGGGGAAAATTTTGGGAAACTAATGAGTGTTTTAAACTTTTTTGACCCCCCCCCCCCTCTGTTGGGGTTTTCAAAAACTTTTTTGACCCCAAAACTGTTTGGCCCCCCTATAATTATCCAGCCCCCCCCCCCCTCCCACCAAAGTATTTATGAACACTCCCTAAGATATCTTACCTTGCTTCTCGCGATCGCGGTGCATTTGCTGCTGCTGTATATCTAACAGTCTGTTATGTACCTCATGATCTTGATCAAACTGTGGATTTCTTGGCTGCTCTTTCTGATGCTGTTGTTGTAGATCTTCAGTTTCACTATACTTTTGCTGTGTTGGGACATTTTCTGTCCGACTGCTGCTCTCCCCTTCTGATGTTGATTCTGACAAAGGGCCAACATTGTCTGGTGAAAAACTTCTCTCTTCGTGATCTGCAGAAGATGAATTTCCTTCTGCTTCGCTCGATTCACTCGGAATGTTTTCATCTTGATGAGGAATTGGAGATATTTGGTCATCATCTGGTGGATCTAAATCATCCTTGGCGTCTGCCATGTTGCAAATGTTATGGTTAGGACGCCACCTAGTGTCGTGTCGCTAATTGATAAGTGTTACTACTTTATATGTACCAAAATCATACCAGCCATGCTTAGATTGTATATAGGGTGGTAAAAATACCCGATAACTTTTGTTTATGTAGCGGGCTCTGGGACAATTATTAAGGTTATGGTCAGGCATTGTTACCAGGGCTGGAATTTTCATTTTTTTTCTTCAACCAGACAGGTAACTCACAAAAAAAACCTGCCCAACAGAAATTCCACCAGCCAGTGTAACACACTTTACACTAGCCAATGTAACACACTTTACACTGTGAGTTCGAAAAATGTTACCCGCCAATTGCTGACTTGGAATTGGATGGATACTTTTGTATCTTCACCCACTACGCAAAAGTTACCCCCTATCTAGTCTACTCGTACGGCCTTGTATAATTTCACTGTCACACAATCGAACAACACCCCCTGACACTTCCCATCCGAGAACCGACCAAGTGAGATCAGAGGATGGGGAGCGGTCCATGGGGAGTGAGCCCTCTATCGGTACATGTTCATAGAGTGACAAAGAAAAGGAAAAAGGTATACTATAGTCGACTACCCCCTATCAGGCCTATGGGCAGTCGTGATGGTGTTCCAGACCTGATTGTTACAGCTAGCTTGCTTACTATCTATCAACATCGGTACTGGAATTAGCCAGGGGTTGTAATAAGTTGTGTGTCGGACCGTTTCACAGGCTGGCTGGGTAGGGTAGTAGGGGTCGGGGGAGCAGTGTATGGAATGGGTAGGTAAAGGTGTGGGCGTAAACCCCACTTTTTTTGCTCAACTTTTTTTTTGGACAACGTTTTTGGTAAAAAATGCAGAAATTGCACCGAAATCATTTCAAGACCCTTCTCTACGAGTGCATTTTTCATTTTTTCATACAATGGATTTGTTTTAGGGTTTTTTACCAAAAATGCAAATTTTGACCTTTGATCAACATTTAGAAATTAAAAAATTGTATAAAAAATTAAAAATGCGCTTCTAGAGAAGTGTCTTTAGATGATTTTGGTGCAATTTCTGGATTTTCTTTACAAAAACTGATTTAGTTATGTTGTCCAAAAATTGTTGAGCCAAAAAAGTGATTTCTTTTGGTCACATTTTTTAAAAAGCAGCATTTTAAATCAAATTTGATACCAGTTATAGATTATGAAAGGAAATAAGTCAGTTATTTCCTTTCCAAAATTGTACTATAAGGAATGAACTCACAAGTGCATGCCGCCATAGGAAAAAAAAGCTTATTGTGTAACTTCAGACATGATAAATAGACATTAATCATGTTAATTTGTGTGTCTGATAGCTCAAGTATAGGACCTATCAATTGACATATTCAAGTGCACTTGACACATGCCTCTTGAGTGACATTTTGTGATCAATGAACATTATATAAATTTTCAGGTTATCTTTCATGTGAAATCATTCATGTGTATACATGATTGCACTGGTGTTGTGTTAATTGTACCATCATTCTGTATTGAGTTTCTGACCTTCGAAACAGATCTGTAAAACCATGTAGCAGGATCAAGTCCAAATTTCATGCACCTGGAAAAAAGTATCGCACATTTTTTTGTTGCTCATAAATTCAGCATATACGAAGAGGTCAACGTTGATTTTTAAATTTATTTGACACTTCCGCAATATTGCTTTTGTCATTTGAACTTATTTAAAATTTGCCCTATTTTGACCTTTGACCCCATAAAACCGTTGGGCATACGAAAAAGGGAGCCTAATTTTTTTCATGTTTGAGGACAATCGGGCAACTTATGAAATTTGACCCCAGATGACCTTTGACGACTTGAATGTGTTTCCAAGGATTACAACTATAGAGATTAATCATTGGGCAACTCAATATCGCGTTATACCCAAACTTGTTTCGTGCATGCTTTTGGGCAAAAACATGCATTTTCCCCTGAGCCTTGAAAAACATTACATTGATTACATCACAAACTCAAATGTGGCCCTTTTATTGCATAACATTTTGCTGGACAGCTTACGCAAACAATTTTTTTTTAATATCACACCATGGTGGCAAAATTCAAGGCCACATTTGCACTTTTCAACAAAAAAGCAGTGGTGCAATACTTTTTTCCAGGTGTATACATCACATTAATAGTTCAAAAAGTTTGAGCAATGTCAACATCCCTCCCCAGCTACGAGAGTTAAAAGGCGCCCATGCGGGATTTTATCTCTCTCTCTCGACTCTTGCTTTTGACTGCACCGCACCTTTGACAATTATGTTCTCCTGTATATTTTTGTTGTTGACATGACCAACAAGAAATAAACAATATGATTAACAACTGAATAAATATAAGTTCGACATCTAATTCTAGTGCAGCCTGAGTTTTAATAGTCTTTTAGTTTAACTTGGCTTAACGTAACTGTGTAGGAGGTATTATCAAAATAATCCCTCTTACAAGCGCTTGATAAATTTCATGTTTTGGGGGTTAGCATCCCCTTAATCCAGCAAACTTCTTCCATGTACCGTATTGTCCCTATTTTAATAGCTTAAAAGCGCCCAGGGCGCTTAGCAAAGTCATTTCAGGTGGGCGCTTATTAAGTGACCCTTTTTAAAATCATTTATCTTCTTTTTTCTTTAGTACAATTTTTTTTGAGTAATGTACACTTTCCATTCCCTACATGCACACTGAGGACAACCAGTATGTAATGAATGTATACTTTCCACTCCCTGCCTTTACACTGAGGATAAAAAATGTGGTTTTTTTTATTAAACTTTTATATTGAGCTACAGTGAATAAAGAGATGGGTGCTTATTAGGTGTTAATTTTTGGTAGTCATTGGGAAAAAGAGGAGTGGTTGCTTATTCAAAGAAATTCTAAGAGACAGTTTAATGTTTACTTGTTTTTATTTTGTTGTGCCTATGCAACTTGCATTAAACATATAGACTGATTCTGAGTAAATACCCAATCATGTAAAATGATACAATCCCATGAAGAATAGGGAAATAAGTGTACGCTATCTCTACAACAAGGACCTATCCATTTAACCCCCTTGAGAACTACCGGCTGATTGGTTAGAAAGATAGATACATCATTTATTGTGCCAATCAGAGACACTGTTAGAATAATTGCATCCCTGATAAAGATTGGAGTGTAATATTGAACAAGCTGCATTTTAATTGGCTATTTAAATGAGTATATCTTGCAATACACCAATCAGAACCACTGTGTAAGATAGACAGGTAGACCCCAGGGGGTTAAAGCAGGCCTTCTCAACTAAAGTTTGTGAAGCACCACTTTTGAAATGTTAGTTATCAAGAAGCGCCACTAACCACTAACCATGCACATGTAGTGAGTGAAAGCGAAAATAACAGGTGGGTCCAGGGGCACGCCATCTGGTAGGGGTCCATGTGGCTTGTCTTCCAAAGCGCATGGGTTTTCCCCCTTTTAAGGCTCTCAGGAGAGGATATTTGCATACAATATGGCCAAAGAAATAAAGATATGTTGATGGTAAAATGTACAAAAAATGGTAGCAAATGTAGTGATAAGTAAATATCATGAGCTTTTTATGACTTACTCCACCACAGTTAGTGCCCTGTTAGTGGCTTAAGTTGCTCTTCATTTTAAATATATACATGTACATTTTTTACCACATTTTTTTCTTATTCATGACTCCTTCTGCACGCCACTCGGACAGGCGTAATGCGTGACACGTGGTAAGAAGGCCTGAGTTAAAGGGTATTACGGTATCTTGCACCCTTTTGGAAATAATAAGATTATCGTTACTTTAAATACAAAACATGAAACAAGTTTTCTTTTCACTTAATGTTAAACTTTTGACGACATACAAATAAATTGTTCTTTTCAATATTTCTTATGTTTTACAATACCATGTATGGAGGTGTGGAAACAAGTTGTTGTAACAGAGATACTCGATTAGCGACTCAAGTTTAGCGACTTGGTCACAACACTATAGTGTGATAAGCTCCAAAGTGGCGAGAAATATTTAGTTTGCATATCTCCCTGCGCAAAAGTAATCCAAGCGTGCTCGCGCGATTATAGCTAACGCACACAGTTCTTGTCTGATGCATGCTCGCATCAATCGGTATTCATTCGCTGCTGTAAGAAGGCTTTGCCAATTTTGAACTGATCAAACTATAGTAAATCAGCATGATGACAATAACTAACTATAAATGCAGAAGAGGGGAAGATGCCCACCCCAAGAAAAAATAAAATGTTCTTCATGAATTCCACTATTTTACAATCAAAAATCCTCTAGAAATGTGCCTTTAAACTACATAATATTGCTTAAATTAACACAAAATATTTCTTCTACAACATACAACTTATAGGCTATGTGTTAACTTTTTAAATTAACAATTTCATAACAATCAAATATTTTTGAACCTTTGCTTCTTATATATAAATGATATTTTACAATCAAAATAATGATATTTTATACATATTTTTGTCAAAACAAAATCTTATACTATTTACATAGTAACATATATAATAGCCGTTTCACCAAACCTAAATGGCTAATCACAAGCTACATGTATGACCAATAATTTGAAAAAAGAAAAGAAAAAACAATGTACTTGATATACCAGATTTCTCACAAAGAATCCAAGATTTTTAATCAGAAAACGGGCAACATCCTCCACACAGTTTCTTAACCCCCTGGGTACTATCTTACAGTGGTTCTGATTGGTGTATTGCAAGATATACTCATTTGAATAGCCAATTAAAATGCAGCTTGTAAAATATTTCATTCCAATCTTTATCATGGATACAATTATTCTAACACTGTCTCTGATTGGTGCAATAAATGATGTATCTATCTTTCCGAGTTTCTGACCTATCGGCCGGTAGTTCTCAGGGGGTTAAAAGAGAATCTAGGTTTTTCTGTTGAAAAAGTTGATTCTCACTGCGAGGCCTGGTTGTCAAATTATTGGACAAATAACAAATCAGATGTGTGTGACAAATAAAAAGAACTCTATACGACCATCATACCGACCAACAAATTAAACCAAATTACAGATTATAAGGTAACATTCACAGGTCATATGGATACTGTGTAGTACCGTATATCGCATATGTGACACATCACGTTATAATTTACATCTTGTCAGCCAGGGCCAGGCTTATTTTGAGAGGTAGAGCAAAAAATATTGTAAAAACTATAGAAAATATTTACTTTCTTTTCCGTAATTTCCAGAAGTATTACCGTAATTCAAAAACTAGGTATCATTGAAAAGCTAATTGTTTGATGATATTTTGTCAGTTGTTAAAATCTCAAATTTGTCAAAAGTAGACAATATGTACCTTTCACGTGATGCGCCACATATTCATACACTCTTAGAAGTGTAGAACCAATCCGAAAGCAAGAAACTAAAATACGAGGAGTGCATTGAAAGTATCTAATGCACTCTGCGTGTGCTCCATTGTTTTGATTCGTTGTTCAGAAACTGTGGGTTCGCCCATTTTCACTGCGGGTGTTAGCAAACTTGTTAACATGTTTTTATTCTATTTTACATATCAAAATAATGCTTAAATTGTGAGTTTTGATTTGTTTAGTGTCGTATGAATTAGGTCAATACATGCGTATGTTTTGTTTCTCGAAAAATTAGAAAAATCAATGCACATGCGCAAATGTTGATATGCTCACAATAGCACTCCCCTTGCGGGGTCGTGCCATTATTCACACATCAACATCAGCGTACGTGTATTGATTTTTCTAATTTCTCTCGAAACAACACATACGCATTCATTGACCTATAATTAATCCCCTTATATTGACCCTGGATTATCATATTCCGTTCTTTGTATGGATTCACCATGTGTGAGGATAATATTTGCACTAACAATAACATAAAAATAATTATATTATTTACACACATAAACACTCTTATATCATCTGGATTGTATGAATACATTTGTAAATTGTTACACAATGAAAGACCTATTTCAATATACAGGCCTCAATTATATATTGTTTGTACACTAATTCAGGGCTTGCCAAAAAAGGGTCCCATGAGGGACAAAAATAATAAAAACACATCTCATGTTTTTTGTTTTCAAAATAATAGACTGTTGGTAAGCCCTTATTAGGCTTCTATCCCATTATTAGTCCTTTGTCACTCTATCCCATTAAATAATACCCCCTTCCTCCCCAGATATTATCAATTTAGTAACAATAGTTTGAATTCCACTTTGGCCACTTTTAAACAGGAATTGGATTTTTAACTGAAAAACTGCATTTGAGTTTCAATGATGATTTATAGAAAACATCCCTGTATTGTTTAAATTACATCTAATATTCAAATAGTCTGTGGTTTGTCATGGATAATATGGATGTAAATATGTTTTTCTGCTCGAATTGAACTTAACATGTAATAGGTAGAATAAAATTGATTATGTTCAATTACACACTGAAGACGATTCTAAATAAAAGAGTTCTCTGCACATAAAATATGGCCAAAGCTGAATTTGATATGCCTCGTAAGATTTGCCATAGTTTGATAACGTACATGTAAACTCCAAAAATGAATAGAAAAAATTCTTATGACACATTAACGATTGATGAGCATGATTATTACTATTTCATGTACACATTTTATGTTTTTCATGGCCAAAAAAAAAAATCATGTTTCACATGGGACATTTTTTTGACATGTGCCCTGTAAAATGTGATATTAAACCTAACTCTATTTCACCACACGGCAACAGATTTCTTTTCCCACCCCCAAAATTCACCAGAAAGGTCACCCCGACACCCCCGGGATTTGAACCACAGACCTCCAGTACCCGGGCCCAGATCCTAGCCACAACACCACGTCTGTCAGTCGACACGAGGCGAGTATATTCGCCTCGTTATATAACATGGGTCCGTTTTGTAGCCCAAAAACCTGCACGCCAGGTTATAAAAACATGTGTTCCGCCAAGTTGCCGTATGGTGTAGTAGAGTTAGGGTTATGGCTATATTGATTCAATTATGTATCTCAAAACCTAGCTTTCATCATTGAACAGACTTAGGCATGTTATCTTACCAGAAAAGTCAGACTTTTTGTTATGTCTGTTTTTAGGCAGACAGACACCCTAAAAGGACATGGTATGTATAGTTTGTTTCCCCCCGGTTCAAGTACAAATACACTATTATTCTTTTTGCACAATCTCACTTAAAAAATGAAATATAGGGTACAGTAAACAATCTGCTTTATCCTTTAAAATAAACAATTACATCATTATAACCTAATGAGTTGAAATCTGACAGTTCTATATAAAATAGCGAAGATTGACATCAACAGTGGTTTTAAATAAATTTGTGCACAGTGCGTCTGTAGATGACCTTAACTTTTACCCAGCCCCGGGTTTACAACAAAGAAAAGGAGAGGGTAAAAAGGAGGAAAGGAAAATAAATTGCTGCTCTCCGACTGGGGATCGACCCGCGCACAATGACCAGCCGGGCCCCATAGGTAAGCAACGACAATCAGCTTCTTGTTGGTGCAGTATACTCCGCTCGCTATATTAATACGTCTTTGAAAACCGTTCACGCATGCGCCCGGGAGATGAGATTTGGGAGGGAGATTTAGTGAAACTTGGGGCCTTTAGGGTTAACATGTTTCAGCAAGTACCAAAAAGTTATACATTAAGGTGGTTGCATTAATAAGCATGTTCCGGGGACTAAAACAAATGGGGTTTTTTCAAAGCCATAACTAGAATAACTGCGCATCATAAGCCCTTTTCTCCTTGATTTAAATCTCTATACAGATAAAGCTGTTAAATAACCATGTCTATTTCGCTATTTTTTCTTTATAAATCATATTTTATAGCACTTTATATTACAAATTCTGAGACCAATTTCATATATACACTTTAAATTACTGCATAGAAAATCAGTATAAAATGTTCATAACATCTTCATACAGGGCTGTCACAGTATGCACCTCATTATTGATACGATTTGATGTCAAGACTTGCAGTGTTGAGATAATATTTATAACCAGGGATTACCACAAAAAGTATCAAATTATAATGAAGAAGGCCAATTTAATGAGGTTATTTTGGTACTTAAAAGGTAGGTGTTCCGATTGCTGGCCTGATTTTCAACTTGATGTTTTTATTCGACGTGACTGGTCATGCTTAAAATAGTCATATTCCAAATTTTGAGTTGCATAACTCCGATGGTTCTTATTTTAGAAGCACATAGTGACATGAAATGTGCTCGTTGAGTAGTAACACAAACTGGCTGGGTGGTTAACCACCTTTGGCAGTAATTCAAATCTAAATGGAACGTATCGTGCACCAAATAATTACAGAAATAATGAGAAAAATATGAGATTTCTTCAAAATATGTTGATGTGCAAAAAAAGCTAAAGTGATCGGAACATCTACCTTTAAGATAGTTGCTTCAAATTTCTTTGGAAAATATATTTTTTCATTTTGGGACACTGTTAAATGTGTGCCCATCATTTGCCTACATCATATTCAAACAGTGAGCTGTTCAGTATGCGTATCAGGCTTCTCGTTACATTGCGTTTTCGCGTCTGGGGACGCAATATTTTTGCTAAAAACGCAGTACATTTTAAACTGGACTCTTTATGGACGCAATAATTTCTTATCGTGAGTCAAGATAACTTTGCACGTGTAAAGCTTACAAATATTTGAAAGTCATTTATTTACTTATCTTTCTCTTTACAAACAACAAAATAGATAGAGAAGACAATTTTTGGACATTTCAGCGCTGTAGTCCCCGTTTAACCACTTCGTATCTGATTCCGAAGTCACAATTCGCAAATTACATTTTTGACTTGGACCCCATAATTTCTTCTCGGACCCCATAATTTTGAGAATTGGTAAATTATGGGGTCCAGTGTATGGGGTCCAGTGGACCCCATAATATTTTTACCTAACGAGAAGCCTGATGAGTATGCTCTCAAATTTGGGATGTGATCAAGCAAAATGAGTCGGAAGTCAGGAATGTTAATTTTCAGATATTACCATACAAAGGAAATCAATTCTATTTTATACTAATTGTTTTGAGTATCAATTTAATAGCTCATATCTTTGTGATAACATAAGTATCCAGGGTTTCTGCAAAATGGAGCTTTACAAATAACGAATACAATCAAGTAGAAAACTAAAAATGATAAATGTTTGACTTCAGACTCATTTTGCTTGATCGCATCACATTTGTTTTACATGATGAAACATACTTTTTGAATCACAGTGCACATCACACTGTGGTTCCTGTACTTTGTGAATAGTTCCAGTACTTGGTGAACAGTTATTCTACAAATGCACTGCTTCTAGTGAGAAAACAATAATATGAATATAAAATAAAGTGACACCATTAAGTATGTGTAAGAGATTGTCGCATCTATCCACCAAAAAGTCTACCTAGTTTTGGCTTCATGAGGTTTAAAAACCTTGCGATGCACAAAAAGCGGCATCTTCGTTATCTTGTGAGATCGAGTCATGTGACAGCCCCATGGTCTTATGGTGTGTATGCGGGAGGGGGAGGCATATTGGAAGGCGTAGTTGTCGCGGCTGGCGGGCCTCCGACCCCAGCCTCCAACAACTCATCCCAATCCTCTACTAGTCTCTCTCTTGGTACAGACTCCTCGTATGACGAGTAAGGTCTGAGAAGGTTCGTTGCAGAGATGATTACGGAAAGCGCCCCTGACGCCACAATGAGGTAGAATCCGACCTCGAATGACACGACCACTCTGCTTCCTGGTGCTTTGATATGTTCTTGCAATACTTCCTCCATAAGCATAGCTGACCAATAACAGAAACCGTTGATTGTTACACACAGCAAAACTGCAAGTAGAAAGAATGATAATGATTTATGTTAGGTTTTTCTATAACAATGTACATGAAGGCGAGATGTTGTTTCAATTCCCTTCTCTACCCAGCCCCTCCCTCCTCTATCCCTCCTTCGGCACTCCTTTATCTCAGAGATCCCAAATTCCTCTTCCCTATTCCCTGTCCACTCCCATCTTAAGAGGATACACCACAACATCTGTATTATAACATTTTCAATGACACATCTCTTCATAATTAATATCAACACTATGGTTCAAGAACTTCAATAGGCCCTTTCCTACAATCCCCGAAGCCCTTCCTCCCAACAACATTCCCAATGATGTGTCCTCTATAGTCAGTTACAATGGGTGTCTTCATTAGTCCAGTCCATGAACATCCAGGTAATCAACTTTGTCCCTCCCCATTATCCCAATGCCCTTTTCCCTCCAAACCTAACATACCTGTAACAACATTCCCAATGGCATGTCTTCTGATCAGCTTCAACAGTGTCTTCATTGGTCCAAGAACATCCAAGAAGAAGGCAAATAAGGAAGCCACAATAGACATAAAGATGAAAGAAATCACTGCACGCATGATGACCACCACTTTGTCATTCAAACACAGCTCATAATCTGAAAAAAATCCAAACAAACAGTTCATACAAATGCTTGCCTTAGAGTTAGACACAAAATTCTATACATGGGTGACCCAATTGGTTGACTGGTGTTTTCTATTCTACATGAAAGTGCATAGAAAATTTAATTCAAATTACTCCAATGGTTACAAAATTTAATTCCACTCTCCCCACGCCCCTACAAAGACTTTGATGGCAGCATACCACATTTGGGAATTAAACATTACCAGGGATACATTTTAGGGGGGCCTAGGGTCCATGTACTATGCCCCTTAGTTTGACAGTTTTTGCTGGGTTGAAGCCATTTCTAATGTTGAGTAGAATAAGATACTTGAACCCCCAGATTTGTCAATTTGGACCCCCAATTTTTAAAGGTCAGCACCAAATCTGTTTATAACATATAACATATCTGTTTCATGGGGTGCACATTGGGTTGTTTGTTTGGTGTGTTGGTTTTAATGTAGTCGGTTGTGCAGGGGTGGCGCTTAGGTGTATGAAGTTTTTATGACGTGTGATGTGTGGGAATCCTTGGAATAATAACATCATCATAATAATAACAACCTCATAAACGTGTTGCGTGGATCATACAATCATACATGCTTGTGAAGAGCCAAGAAGGGGGGTGGGGGGGACTCACAAATATATGGTATACAGGTATGTGCCGGTCTAATGGTTCACTTTTTTGCAAAAAATCCCTAAACATGAGGTATGATTTGTGCTGGAAAGCCCGACCATGGATCACAAATCACACAAAAACAACCCCAGTCAAATCATCCATTTTAAAGGTAAAATCATCCATTTTAGAGGTAAAATCATCCATTTTAGAGGTAAAATCATCCATTTTAGAGGTAAAATCATCCATTTAAGAGGTAAAATCAGCCATATTAGAGGTAAAATCAGCCATTTCAGAGGTAAAATCAGCCATTTCAGAGGTAAAATCAGCCATTTCAGAGGTAAAATCAGCCATTTCAGAGGTAAAATCAGCCATTTCAGAGGTAAAATCAGTCATTTTAGAGGTAAAATCAGTCATTTTAGAGGTAAAATCAGTCATTTTAGAGGTAAAATCAGTCATTTTAGAGGTAAAATCAGTCATTTTAGAGGTAAAATCAGTCATTTTAGAGGTAAAATCAGTCATTTTAGAGGTAAAATCAGTCATTTTAGAGGTAAAATCAGTCATTTTAGAGGTAAAATCAGTCATTTTAGAGGTAAAATCAGTCATTTTAGAGGTAAAATCAGTCATTTTAGAGGTAAAATCAGTCATTTTAGAGGTAAAATCAGTCATTTTAGAGGTAAAATCAGTCATTTTAGAGGTAAAATCAGTCATTTTAGAGGTAAAATCAGTCATTTTAGAGGTAAAATCAGTCATTTTAGAGGTAAAATCAGTCATTTTAGAGGTAAAATCAGTCATTTTAGAGGTAAAATCAGTCATTTTAGAGGTAAAATCAGTCATTTTAGAGGTAAAATCAGTCATTTTAGAGGTAAAATCAGTCATTTTAGAGGTAAAACAACCCCCTAAATGTGGGTCGAAACTTCAAACCTCCAACAGCACCCCCGCCCGCCCCATTAAAACAATTGAGTACCCCTCCCCCGGGTGATGAGGCATTCCAGTGGTTCTTCTGCCCGATCTTTACACAGAGATGTGACTGAGTGATTGAGAGATTTCCTGAAAAATTGCGAAGGGGGAAGCGTAGCGAGCGGAGCTCTCGCCCCTCACGGCCGGGGGTCCAGGGATATAGAGTATCACCCCCCCTAAAAAACATGTTTGACTCTTTTTATGCTGGAATATCATCATCAGATTCCGGAAATGCAAAAAATAATAATAATAATAATAATAATTTAAAAAAAAGATATATATAGGCCTATATATATTTTTTCCAAAAATCCGGATTTTTTTTTTATGGCCTAATTTCCGGAATTCCGGAAATTTCCGGAAAAATCACATCTCTGTTTACATTTATCCCACCAGGTTTTTTTTGACTATCACTGCAAATTATGAACGTGTAGTTTTGGACAGCACACATACTAATTGAGCGTTTACTTTTTTGTGTGTACTATTGCCACAATACACACAAAAAGTTGCGACAGTACACACAAAAGTAAACACAAAACTACACTCAATAGTACACGCAGTCCAAAACTACGCGTTCACAATTTGCAGTGTATGGCTCTTACCTGGACTTTTATCTAGTCCTGGTGTGAGGAACTGATAAACTCCCACATATTGATGACTACACTGTCCGCCATGTAGTTTGAACCATTTCTGTTCTGCTAACGCTGATATGAGTACTGCAATAACAAACATTCCCAGGATGGCCGCCACTAAATTTCTCTCCGTCTGTTTGGGACGTAAGTGTCGTCTCCGCCTGCGATGTCGGTGGTGGTGACCTGAGCGGTGACGACGTGAGCTGCTTGATCTACTTGAAGGCATCTGTTGGTCAAATATAAACAAATATAGGAACATATTTTGTATTAGGTATCTTTTCATTTCACAACATCAAAATGCAAACATTTTTACAGACAAAAGAATGAATGGAGATTTCATTGGTTGACCCTTGGTTGACCCCATTTAAACAAGATGTAGTACAAAGGGGAATAATGAGACAAAATACTGAAATTGATGGGTACCTGGTAATTTTTAAGTTGGATCAATAACTGGAACCCTAGAGATCGTTATGCACAAAACAAGTTAACCCCAGTCTAGACCTGGTCTAAGCAGGCCTGGGTCTAAGTGAAGAGTAGTCCTGCTCAAAGGACTATTTTATTCTTTATGTCCCTTTTATACTCCCTTGTAAAGTCTAAAAGTAAAATTGTAGCCGCCAAGCCTTGAAATTAGAAATGAAAAGGGCAAGTAATTTAAGGCAATTTGAAAGGGGCACCAACTTTATCCAAGGCCATAAAAACAGCCATAAATTGAGGGCATCAAGACTACTAGATGGGGCATCGAAGGCAATTGCCTTCGATTAATTCAAGCCCTGGTAGCCGCCTAATTAGGCTAATACAACACTAAAATGTATTGCCCCTTAAAGGTTCATCAATAATGAAGAATGGTCTCATCAAAGCATAAAAGTCCTTTCGGGAAGGACTATTCTTTATTTAGACCAGGTTTAAAGTTACACCGGGTTTAACTTGTTTTGTATACCGACTAGAAGTCTTGCAGTGGCAATGGACCAAAGAACAGGGGGTTAAAATAAATTAGGTCCACGTCCCCGGGTTCGACAGGCGAGCAACACAACCATTACACCACGAGCGCTGGGCTGACCAGGCTCAATTTTCGCACACCCTATTTGGGTGTTTTTTTCGTATATAAAGAGCAAATGTGAACAATAGCCCAACAGACATTAACAAAGTTAATGAACTGAGTGATTACAAATCAAACGGGTAACTCTCAACAGAGAGCTCTGATGGGCCAATCAATTGGTTCACTGCAACTCAGAAAATAATCAAAAATACAAGTAAACACAATTGGGCTAGTAAAAAAGCCAATGAAAGTGGCGTGGGACAGGAATAGGAAAAACACCCAAACATAGAGAATAACAACAAAAAATAAGAAGAAAAATAATATCTGGAGGTCATTGATACATTGAGAGAGCTTAGCCAACATACTCTGAAGAGTTGGAGAGAAAGTGTCTGTTAACACGACATTTAAAAGATTGTAGTCCTTCCTCTTGGATGTTGCCAACAACATTGACTGGAAGACTGTTCCACAGTGGAACAGCTGTATGGATGAAACTTCTGTCTAGGCAGCAAGTTCTGGCAGGCGGCAGTGAAAGGGCATGATCTGGCATTGCAACACTTGAACGCGTAGCACGACGATGAACATATGGTGTGGGGAGCAATGCTGCTAAAGCTTGTGGGCAGTGGTTGGTGTGCATTTTGTACAAGACCGTGGCTGCTGCTACCTGTCGTCGGTGAAGTAGGCTTGTGATGCTGAGATGCGATAGACCAGTAGCGTCATGAGCTCCAATGATCTTGAGTGCCTTCCTTTGGATATTGTCAAGCTGGCTATTGCAGCATGGCATAGAAGTTGTGTGTGCGTGCCTCAGAAGTTCTGCTGGCTGTGTGGTTTTGTGTGATGTATCATGTTGTAAGGTATAGGGTTATTGAAATGAAAAAAGAGAGCTGTAATAACCCTAACCCGAGAAGTATTGCAGTGACGATGGACCGAAGTGGCGAAGAACAAGGAGGGGGTTAAATGGCGGGACCAAAAGAAGTGCTGATGGCTGTGTGATTCTGTATGGTGTAGTAGGGATTAGAGTTAATCAGTTCCAAATAGGCAAGAAGTATGCATTTTATTATCTCTCCGCACGTAAAAGTAAATAGGTAATCCCAGTGTATGCACACTATATTGGCATACGAATGTAATTCACAGTACACCTTGGTGCCACATGCAAGCTTTTTGTGCACAGCGGCTCTGGCCAGCGCCTTTCTGTATTACTTAATTCGCTGCTATAACTAAGCAATTTTGCCAATTTGAATCTGACTGAACTATATAGCAGCCTTGTGCGACCTGTTCTAACTTTTGACAAGTTGCCACTGACATATAAAACCCGTCATTGGGAATGACCACGATCCCACAGCAAAATTAAGTATGAAATGGCATGCCCTTATACAGCATGGAAGTAGGAATTTATTAAACAAGGCGGTTCTCGAACGGCGCGTCTCGCCTGTTCATCAAAAGTGACTTTAAAGAAATGATGATGAAACATATGATACAATGTGGCACTGTCACAGAGGTATGCATTGTAGTTAATGCAAGGGATGTATTAATGCCTTGAAAAATTTAATCAACAAAAAGAACACACCAACCCCCTTCCCTACACCAAATCACATCAAGATAGGCCTTACAGATCTTATTTGACCCCAGATGACCTCTGATGACCTTGATATTAAGTGGCGCGTCTAGATTACGCGCGGGAAGATTCAGCGCGCGACGCAATGATCGAACAACTGTCGCAGCATTTGAAAAGCGCGGAACTCCGCTTAAATTCCCGCCAAATAACCATGCACCTTTTCCTGACTCAAACTTACCAAAACAACAATTTAAAATCACCCAAAATAACAGGAAATAATCGCTTCCGATTAGTAACTTATGATGGTAATGATAGAATACATATAAAAGTATAAAATAATAGAAAAATGTGAAATTCAATTTTTGAAACAAGTGCCGGGTTGACACTGCCCTTAATGCGAAGAACCACACTTTTTTTGCATTGAAATACGATTTGTATAAAACATTTACTTTAGCTCTGTATGAAATGCAGGGGCGGACTGGGACCTGAAAGCGGCCGTGGCAAAATCATTAAAGCGGCCCAGGCGCGTATGTCGTCCCGGTAGTAAATTTTCGTAATTTTTTTTCCCAGTCAGTCACCTCGTGAATTTCACGTAAGTGGGGGGGGGGGGGGGGGGGGTAGGGTCAAAAAAAATCGTACGGTCAAAATTTTTCGCACAGTCAAAAATTTCGCACGGTCACAAAAAATCGCACGGTCACAACATTTCGCACAGTCACAACATTTCGCACGGTCACAACATTTCGCGTAACCGGCCCTGAGAGAGGCCCAACCGGCCCTGAGAGATAGGCCCAACCAGCCCTGGGAGGCCCAGGACCAAGCGGCCCATGTGGCGATCGCCAAAACGCCACAGTGGCCAGTCCGCCCCTGATGAAATGAATGTATCCTAGCTCTCATCTCATACAATTACTATCTGCTATAGTCGGATTGTAATTGAACGAACACTTTAGTTTGAAGCAGCGTATTGCGTACATTGCGACTGCGTGAAGCGTGCACAGCCATAAGCGTGATAATTTTGGGCGTGATCATTTTTTGTGCTGCGTGCGTGTTGTTCGTTCAATTATTAATTGGACTATTAGTATTAATTATAATGATATTAATTTGACTATTAATTATTATAATAAAACATTTAATATCATAAATATGACAAAATAAGCCTAAATATTGATAACTGCCAAAACTATCGTAGTTACCTCAATCATGACAATGCAACAAAAACATGTTTTTCTATTGCTGACTCATTCACAACTAGCTCTATCTACCTGTATGTGTATTGTTTTTCATGACGATATTTGTTGTTTTGTTGAATTTCAACTTTTTAAGCTTACCTTGTTTGTTGATAGATTTGATATAAACTCGTAATTTTCTAGTAACTTCTTCTCCGTTTCATTTTTAATTCAATTGAGTGATATTCTCTGTCCTCTTTTCTACATAGAAATTGAACGGAAATAGGACAAATATAACGATAAATGTGACAACAATGCAGCAGGAAATTACATTGTTTTGTACTACGAAATGACAGGATAATAAAATTACGGAAGTGATCGGCGGCGAGAGGCCAAAGGTCGATCGATGTCTAATATTTTTATTCGAACTACTTTAGATGCAGTAAATGGTGATGATCTTCAGGGTGATCCAATCGCAAATTATACTAGAATTCGCGGTTCGTGAATTGGGCAGTTCTCGAGTTGGGGGTTCATGAGACGTGTACTCTTAAAGGCACATTAAGTGGTGTTGAAAATTTTAAATGTTTAAACATTTACTTCAGAATTCAAGATGAACATTAAAAATGGCCATTACTGTTGTTTCTACTAGCAAAAACACAGCAAAACTTGATTAAAACAATATCATCGCTATTTATTGAAAAACGCCCTCTATGCAAATATGGTTCGCGTTATGTATCACGCGTACTGCAGGGGGATACTGTCGGACGTAAAACGTTAAAATCAACGTTTTCTTGTACATAGAGGGCTGATTTTTCTTAATCCTTATAGGTGTAAGTTCATACATGTAATACAATTATAAAAATATACTAATCCCAGTTTTATCATAATTGAGGGCGCATCCTCCAACATCTCTTAGTGCCCTTTAAAATACAGTTATCCGTGGCGTAGCTAAGGGGGGGGGGGGGGGGGGGGGTGGGGGGGAGTTGCCCCCCCCCCCCCTTGACCTTGACAGAAAAATCTCATTAAAACGCCCTTTGTGCCCCCGCCCTCAAGCCCACATTGATATTGGTATATGTGCCTACCTTTTGGGGTCCTTTTCGCAACAACAAAAAACGACTAAAAACAATAACCCTGTTTTAACAGGCAAACAAACTCCCTCTCAGGTAGGTTTGGTCAGTCGGAATTTTAAAACAAATTAAACATTTTGTTAACAATTTAATTTAAAAAATACAAACACAATTATTCAACAACAAAAATCACATTTGTAAAAAAGAACTTATGGGAGGGGGGTCAATGGATTTGTTCCTAATGTTTTTTCTTATATTTCGCAAAGGGAGGGCAACGCATAACAATTATTTTCCCTATTTTTACACATTTTTTGTACCAAAATCCTAATGCATGTAATGGGGATGTTTTCTGTGGTACATTTCCTTCATTCATGTTGCTTTATAGAGCCTATATACACCAACCCCAGAAGTTCCAGACCAGCTGCTTTAGTGTTAGCTAATTTTAAGATCAGTAACCAGAATTTAAAAAAAACCTGAGATATTCTTTAAACCTGGGTGATAAACAGCAAAATTAAGGATTTTAGACCCATAAATTTACCAAAAATGGCTTTGAAAATGGGTAATCCATTTATCAAAGGGTGAAAAATGGGACCCTATTTGGTGGCACATCCCTGTAACCTCATATCCACTAACCCCCCCCCCCCCCCCATGCCCCCTGGCCATTAAACAGGCAAATTTCCTCTCCACAATATGACATCTCATTCATAAAAATTAACTTGATATTTGTCAAGTTATGATACATTCAGATGCTTTATGATGCTTTTTAGTAACGACTAACGGGAAACAAGTTTTTTTAGCAGCATGTAGACCCCAAGTTGTTTTTGGTGGACAAGTTAACTTGGCCACCATAGAGACCAGTTGGGTCGTAATAAAACCGAAAATATCTCCAAATTCAGTTATTCAGTACGAAATTAATATTTTTATTTTATATTATATTAAATGTGTCTATTACCGTAAATAAAATGGTGTTCTAATCGACAATGTAGCTTTAAATAATAAATAAATGTCACTTTTAATTTGAACCTGAGTGAGACCAGTTGGGTCGTAATAAAACCGAAAATATCTCCAAATTCAGTTATTCAGTGCGAAATTAATATTTTTATTTTATATTATATTAAATGTGTCTATTACCGTAAATAAAATGGTGTTCTAATGTAGCTTTAAATAATAAATAAATGTCACATTTAATTTTCGATTTAGTTTATTGAGTGAGAGTCTGAATGATGTATATTCATTGTAACTCCATTGAAAGTAATGAGAATGAGTAGTGTAGTGGTTGATATCGTTACCTGTCACGCGGAGAACCCCGGGTCAAATCCGTGTGGAGCCACTTTTTTGTTGTTGTATAATACATTGGTACTTTTTGATGTTCCATTATATTAATTAATTACAATATCAATAGTTTGTTTTATTAACGAGACTTTTTTTGGGGGTACGATTGAGCACTTTATTTAATGTTATTTTTACAAAATGGTGTCATAAATGACGTCGTTCGACTCAGCTGAGGAGCACTTTATTTAATGTCATTTTTTCTTTTTTTGATTCGGCTGTGTGTTGTGATGTTCGTGATTTATTTTTACAGAACGATTGACTATTAATAATTATCCTGACGCCCCGGGAAATCCAAGTTATTTTGTTGCATTTTTGAATCTGTCATAAATTACGTTTTTCTCGTAATTAATAAACATTGGAATTTAAATTAAATTATAAATTATGATATTTTTTCTTTTAATTTTTTTCTTCTCCATAAACTTCACCACATATCGCTCACTTAACGTCTCGGTGATTTCCTTCCAGAAACAACACACTAGTGATCCTCTTGCCGACTTCCACAAAATTCAACAGATCCATTCCAAGTCTTCTCATCCTTTTGACACTAAAAACACTTGTCCACCCAGTTTTTTAGAAGACCTTGTTTGTATGGAATGTCATTGATTTATTGAACACTATGCACTAAACCAGTCAGGCATGTACAGATGAGTGGTGAGATGTGATTCACTTCACACAAATTGTCACTGCTGAGCACATGCGCACTAGGCAATGATATCCAATTGAAAATCTCTTTAATACAACTTTGTGCTCGGTTGGTATGGTTACTTGAGTCATCGTAACTTCAATAGTAACCACTCAATTTTTGGAGGTACATCATATTGTGGAGAGGAAATTTGCTTGTTTAATTAACGAGGGGGTATCAAAAAGTTCTTGAAATCACCAAGAAATGAAGGAGCCAGAAACCTTTTTTTTTATAAGTGACTCTTCAGACATCTTTAAAAAGTCACTGTGCAAAGTCACACATTTCTCCCACTTATTATTACCTATCCACAGACCACCATTGTAGAGATCCTCAGATTGACCGCCATTGATTGATCCCCCGATTGCCTCAGATTGCGTTATTCACCAAAACAGCAATAAATAGTTTAAAGTTTTGACAGAAAGGGGTCAAAGGTCATTACAAACCAGCTTGGTGACAATAATCTTATGGGTAACATGAGGTGTACACAGATTGACCTCTAATGACCCTACATGACCTTTGACCATCTGGTCTTGAACTTTTTGTGTTAAGTGTATGTAATTTCATTCTCAAAATGATAGTTACAAATCAACTGCACACACACAAAGAAAAACACCAACCCAAACCACAAGTTGCTATTGATTTTTGTTGAACAATCCATACATTTATTTCTGACAGTTTCAAGTTTGAAGCTTTTTGGCTTCATTTTGGTTTAAAAATGTTGACACATAAGTTTGCATTCAATATCGAACATTTATTGTAGTACTGGTAAGGAAACACTAAAACAATGATGAACATTTTCAATAATTGTGGGTATATGTTTTACACTCTTAAAATTATGGGGTGATTTTCACCCTGTTATTTTAAGAGTGCAAATAACCTATAATTCTAGTAGTTTCCACAAAAAAAATATAATTTGAAATGTTGAGGATTTGACATTATTGTAAAAATAACTTATGCAACATTTTATACATAATAGTTATAAATACAGATGTAATATTTCAGAAAATTGCAAAGCTATAATACTCCAAGCTATTCTATAATACAAGGTTGACTGACCAATTTGATAGTAAGCTAAACACAGTGGCCAACGACAATGACTTAAAGGCATATTATGTGATCTTTTCCAGAGAGCGCCCTCTATTCATGATTTTTTTTAGAAAGTAGATTTTCTTGCAGATTTACATTTCTGATCATAAATCGGACATATATTCCAAGTTACAGAGCGATACGATTCCTATTTACCTCAAAATCATGGTTTTAGAGTGATTTTAGACTAGAGTAAAATAAGTTGTCGGACAAAAATCGACAATCCGACAGTTTATTTTCACTCTAAAACCATGATTTTGAAGTAATTAAGAATCGTATCGCCCTGTAACTTGGAATGTATGTACGATTTATGATCAGAAATGTAAATCTGCAAGAAAATCTGCTTTTAATTTTTGTTTCGATGTTGAGGGCGTTTCCTGGAAAGATCACATAATATACCTTTAACCTTTTTGGTGTAGGGGCATACCAAAGTCCAAAACGCACACAATATTTTATACAATACAAATAGTAATAATTTCAGATGAAATGAGACATGAATTATGCTTTTACAAATGTTATAAATACTCTACACACGGCTGACTGACCATTTTAAGTGACAAACCACAGCTGCAACATGGATTGTAGTAAAGGCCATGGCTGCAGAGTATAACTCAACGACAGAGGGCGTCACTTGGAAAATATCGCATAATATAACTTTAAAAGTAATTTTGTACAACATGTCTGAATTCACATCAGGCTGTTCCATTTTAAATCCATCCACCCCCTATGGAAGACATGACCTTAACAGTGGCGT
Organism: Ophiura sarsii; assembly: GCA_035610835.1. Taxonomy (NCBI): domain Eukaryota; kingdom Metazoa; phylum Echinodermata; class Ophiuroidea; order Amphilepidida; family Ophiuridae; genus Ophiura; species Ophiura sarsii. The sequence goes on from CM069448.1 coordinate 27,406,729, forward strand.
AACAGCCGTGGGGGCACAGTGCCCCTCCCCCCCCCTGAAGGTGCTCAGCAGGAAATTCAAACCTACCCACCAGGAAAAATAGGGAGAAGGGAAAAGAGGAAAAGAAGGGGGAAAGGGAAAGAAAAGAGAGAGAGAAAGGAAAAAGGGAGGAAAAAGAAAAAGGAAAAGGAGAAAAAAGGGGAAAGAAAGAAAAGAAGAAAGGGAAAGAAAGAAAGAAAGAAAATTTCGCAGTACAAAAAGCACAACAGTCAACAAATTGTTTACTGTTGTGCTACCCCCCCCCCCCCCCCCCCCCCCCACCTTACGTGAAATTCACGAGGTGACTGACTGGGAAAAAATTTGGGGCAACCTTTTACGAACAATTCCGGGACGGAATTTTTCTAACCAGGATTTTTTTTGGCTGTGCCCCCACTGTCAACCAACCTCTGTTACGCCCCTGGACCTTAATCTTCCCCACAAGGAGGGTAGATTTCAAATGGAGTCACCCATGCAGGTAACCCCATTTGAAATAAGGTTTATAGCGAATCGAAAAAAACCAATTGATTATCCTTTTCTGTTGCATTGTGGGATCGCAAAAGTGCAAAATCTGCCCCATCCTTGATCCCACAATGCATCAGAAAAGGATAATCAATGGATTTTTTTCGATTGGCGATAAGGCTTATTCACACTTCCTGTGGGGAAGATTATGGTTATTTCTTCCATAGGGGGTGGATGGATATAAATAGCCAGTTTTTGTACAAAGTGTATAAGCTGCTGAAGTACAATATTTACATGAGGATCCACTGGCAAAAGACGGTTCCCTAAACATTTACAATTTCTCATAGAGTTTGAAAATAATGACTCTTATTATAAGAGAGTGAAATGATACAGAAATAGAATCTATAAAATAAGTTTTGGTTACGTAGTGTTTCCTTTGTCTATACCTACAGGCTATGATACAATGTTATGCCTGGGATTTTTATCAGGCAAGCATTTATATACCTTTCATGGGCTTTTCCAAAGTTTAGCTTTTTCATTTCTAGACCACAACGAGGGAATTAAGATCATAAGCTGTTGAACAAAATACAAGCATCAAATGTGACCAGTCACCTCAAAAAGGACAAATAAGATATTTGGGGAAATATAAAGAAAATATAAGAAAAGAATATGCTTCTTCAAACTATATATTGTGATTTCAAATTCCAATTACAGGCATGAGAATTGAGTTTTTGAAAATAGCAGGAAAGTGGTGAAAATTCCTGAAAGAGTGTGTGAAATTGGGCAAAAAGGCCAAAAACAGGCTGAAATTAAATAAAACGGTGTAAATTTTGACTACAAAAAAGCAGGAATTCCTGCTTTTTCCTGAAGATTTTGACGTGACGGGTCACAAATATGGTTAAACATTTCGGAAAAAATACACAAGGGCATATAAACACCTTAAAACGGATTGAAAATGCATACAACTGCTGCTAAACAAATGTGGGTAATTTTTGTCAATGCCAATGTTTGATTATATATGTAGCAATCACTTGTTTCCGTGCTCAGCCACTTGCTTGAGAATGGGTGGAGTTCAAGTTCAATTTCGCCACTATTTTGTGCTCAAAAGAACAACTCTGCTGTCTGTTCAATGAAGTGTTACATTGACATATCTAGAGCGATGCTCTATTAAGGAGAAAAAAGTGATATAATATGAGACCTGTCACCACAAAATGAGCGTTAAGTCGCCTATGTGCATTAGGAGATATGGTCCAATGAACATGCCAAAAATCAATAGAAAACAAAGGCATTTTGCCACTTCAATTTGATTTTTGACAGGGAAAACATTGAGCTATTATGACATGTTGCATATCATTTTAAAGCTTGTTTCCTGAGTATTATGAATCTGGACAAACCTCAAAACCAAGTTTTCCGAATTAACGCTCATTTTGTGATGACAGGTCTCATATAAGCAGTTAATTTAAGCAGTTAATTACTGACCCGTAGTGTTAACAAATAGACAATACAACAACAAATAGTCACAAACAGCGGCGAATGTCCCAATTAAAAAAATAAGCAAGGACATTTACCAGTGGGGACTTTAATCTTGGTCGTCCCGAACACACATGTAGACAGGCCATAAAATAGAGTTGATTTTTGCATTTTGAGATTGAGACCCCAAATTCTCAAGCAAGTGGCTGATTAGTCAACAACAACAAAATTGGTTTGATTGTCCTTGTCCGACTAATTTGTATTGGTTACAAAAGAATACCGACCCTAATTTTGGAAAAATCTAGAAAAAATGTGTTTTTCTTCCAGAATGTTGCTTTCTGGAAACACACTAAAATATTCTTCTAAAACTCAAGGAAGTCACTTTATGAATTTTGTGAGAGCTGTAATTATTGAACTACGTCTCAAATGTATATAAAAGTATACATTTTTGGAAAGGAAATGGATCAGAGAATCAAATTTGGAATCAATTTTGACCACAAATGTTGATTTTTTTTCCCTAATATTTTTTGAAATTTTGACTTTAAAGTGCCAACAACAAAAATGTTTTCCCTTTTTTTGGCACTTTTTGGTCAAAATTTACAAAAATATTAGATTAGGTAAAAAAGTTAGAAATTTGTCAATAAAGTTAGTGTCTTTACATTATAATCAAGCGATTAAGGCATTTTTTACTCAATATTAATCAACATTTTGGTCAAAATTGACGCCAAATTTTGATTCACTGATCCATTTCTTATTCAAAAAATTAAATAAAAAACTTCCTTGAGTTCCACTTAAAACATGAATGAAGTAATTTAATTGTAAAATATCTGAATTGACATCTTATTTAGCATCTATTTAAAAAGAAAAATCTGACCGCCCGACCCTACTCTTTGGAGGGCATCTAATCAAACAATTTATTGTTCTTGGCCTTACTGTAACAACTAATTGCTACAAATCTGGTATCATTGGAAAGATGCACACCCCATGAACATATCAGCTTCCCATTGATATTCAACGTGACAGAATACGAACATATTACAAATTTACGAAATATAGGCATTTAAAAACAAAAAGTTGAACTTTTTGAGGGGGTTTATAACTGAATACAATAAACAACACAAACTGTGACAGTACTAGCATAACATAATGAGGAAAACACTAAATCTTACAAAATCTAATTCAAGTAAGTTCTCCTCATTTAAAAGTTCATGTAAGCCATAGAATTCAGTTCAGCTTTTGTTAGAGATTTCGTAACACTACTAATTCCTTCTTTCTTAATCTTCTGCACGAGGGCGCCGTCAACTTTATCAGCGTGTTCTGCCGAAACCATCACTGTTTCTGCGGGTGGTTGGTAACTGGGTCCAAACCCAAAGAGTCGCCTCGGTTCTGGCTTGACTGTGAGAGGGACCAGTTCTGGTCCCGTCTCGGATGTTGAACGGACTCGTTGAGATGTCTTGTCGCTGTCGGTGGTGGCGGTGGCGCTTTCTGATGGGTCTTCTGTGAGGATCCACCCAGAGCTTGTCGTTGCTATGAATGCTTTGAAAAGCCATCCTATACCACCTGGCTCATCTGTAGATTATTAAAAAAACACAAAGAAAATGAAATGTGATATTAGACTACCATAATAGAAGAGGTTTCCTTTGACTCCCCATGTACACTCCCCTATAGATTCGTGACAACATGTACAAGGAGAGGTAGAGGGGGAAAGTTAGTTTTTCATATTGGGGGGGGGGGGGAGAGGGAATGAAAGTGAACCGACAAGGACTTTACCAGAAAGTCAACTTTAGCTAATTGCCGCTGCCGAGGCACTTGGGGGGGGGGGGGGGGTGTAATGTGGTGTTCCCAAAACTGGCGTGAAAAAAGAGCCTTCGATAACAGACAGGTTTTGGACACGGCGAAGTGAGCTAAAGTGAGCCCTCTTTAGGTAATCAGAGGTTGTGGTTCGAAAGAGTGACAGGGAAGTGAAACAGGGTGTTACAAAGTAGACTTTTCCACATCCACACACTTCGTTTTATTTTCAATGCTTATTATTTTTTATTATTACATGTATAGTTGATATTTGTATTACATAAAAGTGCATGAACCTTTAGATTAAAAGTTATTTCTATGGGGTAAAATAAAGTCAAGTTTATCGGTGATAAGTGTGGCTAATCAAGTCAGTTCAAACTGGAATTGCAACAGCTGTTGTGAAGGTTAGACTCATGTATTTAAACATGGTTTTAAGCTAAATACACATCGTTTAACTAAACACAAATTCTCAAAAATTGGTTTAACTTTAACTATGGGTATGGGGGTACAGTTTAACTTGCATTTAAGTAAACATTTACACTATGTGCACATCATGATTTTCCTTTGGCAACACCATGGCACATAATGTTGGGTGTATTCGAGTTGAACAATAATAATTGTATATTTGAGGCCCCATTTGGTGCATTCCTTTTATTTCTACGGTAACCCATTTTAAAGGTATATTATGTGATCTTTCCAGAACGCCCTCAACATCTAAAAAAAAATTGAAAGCAGATTTTCTTGCAGATTTACATTTCTGATCATAAATCATACATACATTCCAAGTTACAGGGCGATACGATTCTTAATTACCTCAAAATCATGGCTTTAGAGTGAAAATAAACTGTCGTGTTAACACGACAGTTTATATTTTCACTCTAAATTCACTCTAAAACCATGATTTTGAGGTAATTAGGCATCATATCGCTCTGTATAACTTGGAATGTATGTATGATTTATGATCAGAAATGTAAATCTGCAAGAAAATCTACTTTCTAAAAAAAATCATGAATAGAGGGCGCTCTCTGGAAAAGATCACATAATATGCCTTTAATCATGAGCTTTGGATTATTCCATACAATAGCACGCTTCAACGGGGGCATGTAGCGGGGGCGTACATCACTGAAAAATAAGCCGGGGAGTGGCCAGGCAGTGTAGCTGCGTGCACTAGGGTACACATGTACATGTACACCCCGGGCCATAGCCAGGGTGTATACATTCATAGCGGGGGTGTACGCTTTGGAACACAAAATGTATACACTGAAACAGTAGCAGCTAGCAGGGGTGTATACACTTTGTCCCGGGTATTGGGGGCCGGGACCGTGCGCCGCCGTACACTTTGTCCCGGCCAAAGGGGGCCGGGACTGTAGCGGGGACGTACACAAAATAGTGCCCTGCCCTGCGGGGACCGTACACGACTGTACCCGGGAAGTCAAATCGGCAATTTGTACGTCCCGGCCCTAATCCCTGTGTCCCCCGGGGCCGGGGATGCAATTGATAAGTGCATTACCCAAAGCCCTAGGGTTGGAAAGTGCCAGTCTTACACCCATACCCATTTCATTCTTGAGAGCCCCCCACCTGTGGAGAAAAAAAACAATAATTTGCATTGGACATGGTGGATGTGATGTGAAGTGCCACTAAGTCCTATTTGCAATAACTACCAGTGGCGTATCCATATGGAAACGTTTTAGGCCAATTGTCTCATAAAAGAATTGCTACACAGCGGTGCAGTGTGTATGCTCAAATACAAGGGTCAGTGCACACAGCGTATCAATTATTTGGACTATACCATTATTAGGCATGGGGGAGTTCCCTACTTGAGCAATACGAAAATGAACTCACCGTATAAAAGAACAAGACAAAATTGATTCTTATATAACTAATTATAACCTGAAACTATAACATCTTTAATGGTTTAACATTCACACTTAGTCAGTCAGTCAGTCAGAAATTGAATCTGGATGATATTGGAATGAACAATACGAGTGATAGGCCTACCCCACACTGGAAATGTATGCTTCCGGTTTGACGACGAAGGTCAAACAGGTCCTACTATTGGCCGTTGTCTTGCAAATGCTCTGCCGCCAATACGATAGAACCAATCATAATGAGTTTTATATCAAATTAAAGCTATTAAAAAAATCTCCAGAATGGCATGTGAGACTTATATACTAGAACCTACCGGTAAGACGTTATAGCGCCATCAATGCCAAAATACCTGCAAAAACTTACAATATTTTGATCAGGGCCATTGAGAAATCGTGAAATATAGGTGCAGCAAAAAGCCTCTGCCGTGAGAACGTCACTATTATTTTAGATTACGTTTACATAATTGGTTAGAGAAATGTATTTACTACCAAATAAGAAGCGAGACCTAGTATCCACACTCAACAGATTTCTCGCTATGGCTACAATTACCCGAAAATATGAAAGTCGGCCCCATGCTTAAGAGTGTAATTGGGGGTAAAATCAGCAAATGAGACCACGTTACCATATGAGGCGGGCCCAGCAGACCATGGCTCCCCCTATCTGGGTGGAGATAGAGGGACTGGGGAAAATTCTGATTAAAAAAGAAATAGAGGAGAAGAACATACTGGTGTGTAGGCGGGGTGTGTGCTAAGAGAAGAGCCCCCAGCCCCTCCCCCCCCCCCCCCCCCCTCAGCATGGTCTGTGTATCACTGTATGTTGTACTTCCAATCCATGGTCTGTGCAAGTATTCTCTACTGCAAACTTGAAATTGGGTCAAGTTCGTAATAATACCTAGACTCTATAAATAGAATTGTTCCATTGAATTAAAATTAAAAGCAAACTAGCCACCAGCCATCTGAGCTATTTTCGTTCTCACTAGACCAAACTTGATTCTATTTTTGCACACACATTGCAAATAGACATTGTGTTACCATGGTTACTATAGATTCGTGTGTGAGCAATTACCATAGCAAATGATAGATAATATAGTTGAAACAAACCACTTTCCAGCTTTTTGTGGGACACTCTATACGCTATTAAAATCTGGGTTCATAAAATTAAAACAGACCCCTCATTTCAATCTTAATCACATTCTATAAGGTGCTGTAATTGCTTGAAAGTGAAGCCTTGCATTGCACAATGTATTTTATTGACCATTTATGTGCATTGTCAATTTCAACTTAATCAGCGTATACTGAACTCAACTGGTTTCAACTGGGTTTATCGATAAACACACTTGCCTTTGAATAAAAACACTGTAGCAGGCTTTACTTTGTGTGATGTAGGTTAACCTTTGTTTACATCATATAAGTGGTCATATTGTCAATATTATGAAATAATAATATTGGACATATTTCCATAGCATATTTGAACTTTGTTGAACTGGTTTTGTCCAATCAGCTGACCAGGCCTGTTGTTATGTATCTTCACACGTCCACGTTCATGTACTTCAACAACAATTATCTTACGCATTATGCTTAAAGGTTATACCATGCCATTAACATTTAAGGAATTTACGGGCACAAAGTACATTTCCTCCATCCTCCACTTTGCAATGCAGGGCAACTGTTGAATGCAACATACATTTATGGAACGATGCTAGACTTTGAAAAAAGAATAATGTATAACACTATAAAGAACATTGTTTAAATCAAGATAAGTCTAGGATGTATGTAATCAGCAGCTGCGCTTGAAATCAGCAATTCCAAAATTGCATCATTTTTAGACCAGAAGTCACTCCCCGGGGGTGCTCAGTCGTCATTCAAGAGGGGTATCAGGCGCATCCAAAGACTTTTAAAAACGCCCTAAATAAGTAATTGCATTAATATGATTAAGCACCCCTAAACAAGTATGGAGAGTATTTGACATACCATAAGCAAGTATATCCGATACCCATAACAAGTACCGTAGTCAAAATAGTGTGATACCCTAGGCAAGTAATTTGTATAGTTTAAACCTTTACGTACATGTATGATACATTTCAAACTTCTTTTTTCCCTTCCCTTGTAAGCTTTCAAAATGACATACACCACGCTCGTACACACCCCAGCACACACACCCCTATTATTGGAATTATGTCCATAGCATTTATGACGCTGCATGACTTTATAATATCCCTTCTACATAAACATTGATGATCAACATGGCAAACACAACTCAATTTGCCCAATGCCTGGATATTATGATAACTGATAATATTACTCTTTTATGATATTTTATGTTATCATGTAAATATCTGTTATAACCTTCCTTTTTTATATGCTTTAGATATTGTGTAGTATGTTTAAGGACTCATCAGTCGAGAAGACTGATGCTACTGTTTGAAAAGTGTATTTCCCGGTGTCCAAATAAATAAAATAAAATGAAATAAAACATGATGACTTTGGGACAATATGCCGCAAGAAGTTGCCTGCACATCCTCATTTCCCTCAGCCAAGCCTAGTATTGCATCATTTGTTTTCAGGGCTTAAATGTTTAAAAAACCCACCTTCATTTAAAATTTGTAAAACTAACTTACACATTGGTTTGAATCTTTTCACTGAATAAATGACATTCGTTAATTACCTTTAACGGGTGAATAGCTATCCCTTGACTCCTTGCTTGTCAATAGCTCTGTGTCTGTTGCCCTGCGCACAAGTCTAGGCCTTCCTTTGATAGCTGGTTTGGTAGCACTAGTCTTATCCATAGTCTTAGTAACATCACCAACACCCGAGACACTAGTTTCTGCTGCAGCCTTGGCTAAGCTCATCAAATCTGGCTCAGTAGAGCTTCTGGTCAGTTTAGGTTTAGGTTTAGCAATAGGTTTAGCCATCTCTGGCACTGGCATTTTTGCTGTCTTGGTCTGTCGAGTGACGGCAGAAAGGTTCGGTTGCGATGACACGTCTCTTTGGGCGGTTTCAGTGTTTTTAGTAGGAAGGTCAATTACACCTTCTGAATTTCTCCTCATAAGCCTTCTTGAAGGTGGTCCTCTATTTGCCTTGTGTGCCGACAGAGCAGCAAACATGTCCGATGAAGTGGACCGACGGGATAACTTCGGTGGCGATTTTGCGGTGAAAGATATTTTTGAAGCACAAATACCTTGCTCTTTCTCTGTATCCTCTATCACCGACGTAAATTTCCTTGGATGCTGGTTGAAGATTTTGCTTGAATCAAAGATGCGATGGACAACATCCGGGGTTCCTGGCACTGGTATAGCTACGCTGATGGTGGGATCGACATCATAGCGATCTGGTTTGATGGTAGGATGCAGGCCTACGTCATGTTTTGGCATAGGTATCCTTGGTCGGCCATCTCCTAGGGACATATCGTCATACGCAATAATCTGAAAGTGAAAAACAGAATCTGGTAAGGGGAAGAAAAAAGCACAAGGGCTGGAACTTCATATTCAGTCTTTTCAACCAGCCAGTTGGGCAGGTAACTCACAAAAATACCTGCTCGACAGAAATTCCACCAGCCAGTGTAACTCACTTCACTGTGAGTTTTAAAAACTTGACCCACCAGTCGGACGGGTACTTGTGCATCTTCACCCACCCAACACAAAAGTTACCCGCTATCGGGCAGACGGGCGGGTGCTATTTCCAGCACTGGAAAGCACCCTGTTTTACAGCCCCGACCAACACATTTTTTATATTGTTATTTAGAACTTTTATGGATTTTATACTCTACCTGAGAGGTCCGTTTGCCAATAGGAAATTGTGTAAATGTTAGGCGGGTGAACCATATATATATATATATATATTTCTTACAATTTACCGAATGAAACTGGGTTTTTTGTGTCACCTGAGCATGCATTTGTCTTTGTATCAAACGTGAGACACATGAATATGTTGAAAACATTTTAAAAAAGGATGGAAATCACCGAAACACAGCATGAAATTGACCAATTAAGATTCATAGATGACCGAAAACATATAAAATATCACAAATTTGAATCTGATACGAAATGTATGATCTTGCACCCAAATAAATTTTTAAAAAATTACAAAGTCTCATTACATTACCAAAATACAACCATGCACCAGTTTATTGCAACATTACCAGTAATATAATAAATTCACACTGAAAGAGAATGGACTGTTAAGTTTTTTCTCATATTTGTTACCACAAAAAACACTGTGACTGTGCCACGAATAAAATTTATCTTTTCAACATCAAATACCAAATAAACACACCCAACCCTATACCTCATGGTCTTGTTTTCTATTGTCTACATACCTTTATCGCTGTGAATCCAACAAAATCCGCGCTCACGAGAAACGTCCTATAACACTAAAGCAACAATACGGTCCATAATGATTATGATAAATAATAATCTTTGCTAAATATATCTACATCAGCTGATAGGTACTAAAGTCAACACACCTCTCTGGAACACCACACCAATGGCGACACCTGATTGGTCAATACCACTTATAGATTTAGTATTTTGATCTGAGAATACATTGGCTGAATTTCCCAAAACAACACACTGTCATTGGATCTGTATTAGGTATTAGATTTTCAGCTCAGTTCATGTTTTGTTATTATTGGTCAAATTCAATTCAGTATTGATTAGCAGTCAGCTGTAGAGAAACATTTCACATAAGTGGGTGAAGCTCAATGGGCTATTCCATTTGAAATCCATACACCCCTATGGTAGACATTACCTTAATCTTCCCCACAGGGAGTGTGAATTCTAATGGGCTTACCGGCATGGGTTATTCCATTTGAAATCTACACTACCTGTGTAGAAGATTAAGGCCATATGTCTTCCATAGGGGATGTATGGATTTCAAATGGAATAGCCCAAATGTGTGAACTAATTATCCATGTAGCTTCACTTAGTACTTTTATAGTATGAATTCCCAATTTCCTGTTGTTAAACCTATGTTTTGAGCAAGTTTTTTAAAGAAGCATCAATTGTAAACAATAGGCCAATAGAACAATCATTTCCTGGGTACAAACTGGATTGCTAAATCAATACACAGGTCAATACAATGACACAAATGATGCAATACCTGGTTTGAGGGAGTGCATGGTATTTAGCCTACATTGTAGGCTCGATGGAGGGGGCATGGCCTAGGGGGGTATACACACGTATGTAAGATACACACGTATATAAGATATACACACGTATATAAGGTATATGGATATGGGATGTACCGCTCTAATGGGTCGCTTTTTTCAAGAAAACACTATAATCATGGGGTATGGTTTTATGCTTGAAAATCCCTAAACACATATGGGTCTCTTTTGTGAAAAAAACATGAGGAACACTCTAATCAGCTGTTTTTATTTAGCCTAGAAAAATCTCTAATTATTTTTTTTAGGAAAAATACCCCTAAAAGGAGGTCGGGTTTCAAACCTCCACGGCACACCCCATCAACAAATAATCATCCAATAATCATCATCCGGGCCATCCAATATCATAAAATTGCATGTTTTGCTGTCACCCATGTCTCTCCCCCAGGTTTGCTAGTGACCCAGAAAGTCTGAGTCAATGAGCTACTTTCACCATATTCTGTGTTAGTTAGAACATTGACGTCTGTGTAAGAGGTAGTAGAGTCAAGTTCATGACATTTTCTGGATCAAATCAACAATTATGCATTTATACATGTGTTACCCTGGGAGAGAACAAAGACTATAGATATACAAACACAACACAGTCACCTTTATTTGTGTCACTTCCAGGTCTCACTTGACTTAAGGTTTCATCTCACCCTTCCGGGAATTTTTTCTTCTTTTTTTGCAACCCACTTTAGGAAAATAAATGACTTCTATATACTTCTAGAATGTGGCTGTTTTCAATGAAATCTCCTACCCCCAATTTGACCAAATATTCTAGGAAATAACGTTTTCTTGACTAAAATGTACACAAATGTGGGTTGCAAAATGGGTCCATTATTTTCATTTTGCTAATAGCAAATTCCAACCAAAATATTAAAGTGCCTGAATAAGTTACAATATAATTCACAATTCATTAAACTAACAGTGTTCACAAATGCCTTGGGGTGGTGGGGGGCTTTTAGGTTTGAAAACTTTATGATTGACCACCGCTCCCTTTATGAACCTAAACTTTTTTGATCCCTCTTATTATGGACCTACAACTTTTTGACCCACCCACTCATGTGTAGGTTCAAACGATTTGACCCCTCATGTAATGTTGTACTTTCAATATCAATTGTGACATCATCAAGCGAAATGAGTTGCATGTTGGCAGTTTTCAATGTTGATATTTTTCCATGAATTAAAAGCAGGTGAAAAATGCTACAGTATGGTCCAAACTCCATTAAATATTGGACTTACAACAAATAACAAACAATTTACCAACTGAGAAAACAAAGTAAAACATAAGAATTTGTCACTTCTTTTTACCTATAACTCAAAATCAATATTCCCGACATCCAACTCATTTCACTTGATCGCAGCACAAAAACATGAGAGTATTATATTTATATCCAATTAATAAAGCATAGATCAAATGGAACTGAAATATATATATATTAAATTGAGTAATGAATAAAAAGTTACATACGAAAGAGAGTCAAGTATGGGTCACACATAGCCTGAATATTGGATGTGTCATTTTCTGGCTGGCTGGCTGTCTGAACCCTTGCCCCTCCAATCCAACATCTTGTGATTTTACTACCCACACGCGCATGCAAAACTATCACAAGTCTTATCAGCCCCCATGCATGTCTTATGATGCTGACAAATACCATCTGGAATAACATGATTAAAATTTCCTTTTTTTTACTATCTTTTTTAAAAGGATTAGATCATTTTTAATTAGGATGCGTTTTGTTTCAATATTTCAGAAACAAATATCAATGTGCATCCTTCAAAAATTGGGGAATTTGAATAATTCTAAAAGCTGTTATTTTTTTAACAAATAACTATTTATACTTTTTAACCATTTGAACAATATGCATTTGTCTAAATCTATAATTTGTGTCTCTAAATAGAAATATTGCCTTATTACAGCTTTTTAATTTGTACAATATTCGATAGTTGTATGTGAATGCAATACTGCTATTTTGGCCTATTTTGTATCATATATATGAAAACTATAGTATTCTTTATTGTTGCCATTTATGTGTAATTTTTGAGACACTTTGATGTGACGTGATATGTCGGCAGTTTTCATTTTTTGATATTTTTCCATCATGTAATAGCAGGTGAAAAATGCGTAAGTATGGTCTAAACCCAAAATAAATATCAATTTCTAGTTTAAAGTTACAAACAATTTACCAACTGAGAAAACCGATGACCAGTGGCATAGCCAGAGGGGGGAGGGGGAAATCCCCCCGTCCCTCCCCCAATATTGACTGTTGTGTCGATTGAGATTGGCACTGTCGGTTCATTTGACAAGAGGAATTATGGAATTACGACAGTCAAAAGTACACAGATGGAATATTTTGTGTGCGCTAACGCGTGCATGTGTCCCCAAAATTGATTTTGTTTGTTTGTTGGTAAAAGCTCCTTAAAAGCCAAAATGTATCTCAGTCATATCAAAAATAAGTGTAAAATCACAAATAACGCACTCATGCTACGCGCGCATTTTTTTGGTTAGAATAATCTTGTCGGTTAACTAACATTTCTTGCCCCCACCCCCAATATGATCAAACCTAGCTACGCCACTGCTGATGACCTTTATCTAAAATTCTTCAGTAGAGGTTGTTACCATTCAAGATTGCTTTGAGCAGTATCTGTTTCGGACTAGAGAATGCCATTGCAACATAACCAGAAAATGTATTTTGACATAGAAATCACAATCAATCCTGAAGGCAAGTCTAGAAAATAGACAATTATAAATGACAACAATAAAAACCATTATAGATTTCATATACAGTCCAACCCTGATTATCCGAACATGATGTGACCAAGCGATGGCCAGATAAGTGAAAAATCTGGATAAGCGAATTATGTGTAATTCTGCAATGCTGAAATAAGGACAACAAATGAGTACTGAATGAGGGGTTATAACAGTGACAAATGTATTATTTAAGCACTAAACAATACTTTCAAAATGAAAAGGTGGCTTTCAAATGCATCAGCAGAGTATGAAAATAAGGTGATAGGCTGTAAGAAACTTATTTTCTTTTGGGATAATTCAGCTGGATAACGTCGTTATCAGGATAAAAGGGGGTCAGATAATCAAGATTTGAATGTACAAACAATAAATGCTGAAATTAGCGGTACATAGCACCTTTAGCACAAACATTTCCACACTTAGGAATAGGCCGTCTGAATGAGGTCAAGTTCATGTTATTTCTGAATCATATCAAAATAACAACTCACAATAGCACACCTTGGTTGTTCTGTAACTGTAGACATATCTTCAGCTAGACGAACATATCCCCAATGCATTGTGAATGCAGCTAAGAGCAACATGAAAATGACATAAACTGTACCAAATGCATGAAATTATTGGGAGATTGAAAATTCTGCAAATTTAGTGATGGGAATGGATTTGTTATTTACTTACAATTATAAGTGTTTTTATTTTCCTAGAAGAAATATACTGATTATCAGAAGGGTCACGACCGTCACGTTGCAAAGATGTGGTTTCCTTGCAATCACTAACATTTGATGCTGCCAACATATTGTTATTAGAGTATGTAATCTTAGAAGTTTATCTGAATTTGCTATAAAGTCACTGAAAAACCATAGCAACGCACAAGATGGTTAGCAATTATACGCGACCATTTGGACAAAACCAAACAATAACATTCAGGAGAAATAGGGTTTTACAAGAAAGCCGGATGAATATATTATCAAATGACCAATTTGAAAACAATTTCTTGGAAACATACAAATAGTTGAATTCCCTACCACTTACTATACATCTTATTGACACATTGTTTATTTTCAAATCGGCAGCTTACAATGTACAAGAAAGTGCTGAGAAAAACCTCTGTGTTATATGATGCTGCCAAGTTCAAAAGTAAAGATCATGACATTGCATGATCTGGATATGGATACTGCAGGAGTTGTAATATGATGCTTAATATCGTGGCTGTTATGTGACCAGCCCTTCAACATGTATAAAAGTAAAATGGCCCAATAGTTATGCATAGGCAGTGTTGCTTTATTCAAGTTAAGGGGCAAGAGTACTTACAAGGTTTTGATAGATGTGGTTTTGGCCCTTGAACATGTTTTAGAGCAGATTGCCTTAATGTTATAAATAGCAAGTATTACTTTATACATGCTGGTGGGCCAATTGGAGATACAAGGAGAACAGCGACAGAATGGAAATGATCCAATTTTGCCAACGGGATACCTTTCTGGTGGCCAAACAAAGCAAGCCATATCCTTGTAGATGGAGTTATATGTCATTTATGTCAGAACTTTTTTCTTGATCTCAAGCGTTGATTTTGGAGGATTTTAGCTGGGGAAGCTATCCAATTTACTTAAAGATGAATCTTAAGTTTTAATGCAATAGGACTCGGGACACATGCCCGATCAAGTATACTTGCGGTTCCCAGGTATACGAGGGGGTATCAAAAAGTTTTTGAAATCACCCAGAAGTGAAGGAGCTATATCGATAAAATTTTGTCAGTGTAATCACTGGTCCTTAAAAACATTATGGTGCAAAAATGGTCTCATAAGTATGTTTACTTTTTATACAGGTGGCGCTAGATGCCAAGGCCATGTAAATCAATGACGTCTACCAGCTGTGTATTTCCATTTTTAAAATATTCTCCATCGAATATAAAACAAACTTGAATCACCATTTTGACTAAAAAGGGTACCATTGAAATGTTTACCAGGTTGTCTCTATACACAAATAGAAAGGTTTAAACGAGTATGCCATTGGTAACTATATTGGTTGAGCTTTTGACCATCAAAGTCATCTGCTGGCGTAATATATTAACCCTTTACTACTTGATATGGATACTCGTTGTGAAAGCCTTTTTAATACATGTACAAGTTTCAAGGTTATCAAGTACTTCACTTTCCTCACCAGTCCAGGAAAGATGGGGGCATATGGTTGAAGTTGTAATTGTAACGCATAATAAGTGTTGGAAAGGGTTATGATTTTACTTTATGGCGTCATAGACATCTTTCTTAATAAATAAGGGGTCATTTCATTGCGTTTAGGGGGTAGTATATGTAGTGAAATGTTTCCTCCAATAATTAATGGGCATGCATAATTAAGTTTTAGGGTCAGGTTTGTATGCGTTCAGTTTTTCCACTTTCCAGGAAATTACCCGGAATTCAGGAAATTATAGTTATTTTCGGGAAATTAAATAATTCCAGGTAATTTCTGGAAATCCGGGATATTTCAAAATGTGCGATAATTATATCCTAAAAGAAGAGAAAACAATCTTTCCCCTTGTATTATTTTTTCATTCTTGTTTGGTGCCTCGTAAAAATATTAAACAGTTGCTAATCTTAGTCGACAATCACCTCTGGTCCATTTTGCTTTTCAAAACACATATTAAATGAGCGCCCTCTAAATAGACCATTCATTATTCAATTAAAACTATACAGTTTCTCACTCTCACATGAATAGTATCCTTGCCATCCTTTGAACCTCCCTAAAATGTGTTATAAACAAACAAAAATGGCACGGATAGCAATTTTGAAGATTTCAGGAAATCCCATCAAGATTCCAGGAAATTTGGGATTCTATTTTAGGAAATTCTTGTTTGAGGTGTGGAAGCACTGTATGCGTTACACCATTTAGGGCGTCAAAATGGTTTGTGCTTAACCATGTTTAGGGTCCATTTCAGAGATGCCTTAGGTGAGCGAGTGCAAGTAGCCATTTGGTGGGCGAGTATCGGAGTGACCCTCCCTCCGGGGAAAATGTAATGCTTTGGTGATCCTGAGGGGTCCAGAAATGCAAGCACATGTAACATGACCAAATTCAAAACACCTCTCTATGTCCCCAGTATCCCCAGATGAAATAATTGAAAAATGAATTGTGAATACTTTGCATGGACAATGGTTGGATCGTTGGAAAACTCACATTCATTAATTGCTATAAAAGTGGTAATTTCGAGCGATTATAATTTTGCGCTTTGCCGACTAACAGCCATTTCGCTTGTTTTTAAATTCACACTTTGAAAGTTCATTACATAGACTTATACACAAAATATCTATGTTCACATACTTTCATTTTCGCGGAAGGTGCTTGGAGGTTGAAAATAAATGTAGCGCGAAAATTTCCACGTTCATAGTACATTGTAGAATAACATGCCTCATTGTATTAACTAAATGCATTTTTATTCTGTCAAAGAGTTGACATATGGCTGGGACCTACACTACACTACACTATTTTAGAAAATTGTTATTGTTGTGATATACATGTAAACAATACAACATGTTTGCAAAAGACGGGGCACAATTGCTTTGCATGAAATTTAATTAATATCAAGCCAATTATAATATTTTTATAATAATATCGCTATATGTTCATTATTCATGCACATTACAATTAATATGGTACATCTAGCAAAGATTATTTGTACATAATCGAGCAAAGATTATTTTCAAGATAAAAATGGAAAATACACATACATGTACATGATGCATGCAAAAGATATACATTTAGGTTGTTTTTATATAAATCATGTGTTATTTAGACTAAACTATTGTTTGGCACAATTTAAATAATACAAAATGTAACCATCAAGCACGGGGGCCAGTGGACTATCATGATGTAAGCATGCATGACTAAAGAATTTCCAAACACCCCATACACAAGTAAAGGGGTAAAAAAAAGTAAGTCCCCACTCAAATTTGATCACGTTTGTTTGCATAACTCTACATATAATTAGACGTTTTGAGAGATTGAATCACTTATGAAAAGAAAAAACACTTGGCTACCCATAGACAGTTTCTCCATTTCAATATCATTATTACTTTTCCCAAAATAGTAGCATTTCACAAAAATGATGTTTTAAAAAAAGTGGCACTTTCAAGATTCTATACGAGTTTGTGTGCATAAATCCACACACATTTAGGCGTTTTGAAAGATTGAAACATTTATAAAACGGGAAAACCCTTGGCTATCCACACAAATTTTCCCTTTTCAATACCATGTTGACTTTTCCCAAAACAGTCACGTTTCCCCAAAATGATGTTTTCCGAAAAGTAGCACTTTTCAACGATACAGGGAAGTTATTGACGTGAATTGGCTAGTCATGAATTAAATAAAATCATTTTATTTTTAATTTCAAATAAGGACCAGCTAAAGAAAGAAAGGACTTTCTTTTAATTAAAAATAAAGACAATTCAAATTAATTTTAAACAGCACTGGAGACATTTTTGCCACTTTTTCTGAAACATCATTTTGAGGAAATGTGAATGTTTTGGAAGAAGTAAACATGCTATTGAAAAAGAAAAACTTGCAATGGTAGGCCAAGCGTTTTGTTCTTTTGATAAACGTTTCAATTTTTCAAAAGATACAATTGTGTGTGGAGTTATGGAAACAAATGCGATCACATTTTGGTGTGGGAGTACTTACTTTTTTAACCCCTTTATGTCCGCTGATGCCAAAATTCACAATGAAATATGGATTATGTGTAATGTGTATTTTATTATCCCCTAAATGTGTACAATTTGACAGGGTTTTGAACAAGTACCCTATTTCTTGTATGGTTGATTTTAGACCCCTTTTAACGCACTTGATCTAAAAAACAACCCTTATTAAGCGTTTTTGGTCTAGCATGCTCACAGTGTAATACATGTAGTTGACTGGCCCCTGGGCCATCAAGGGACAATAACATAAAATATGACAATCGCAATCGCAAGTAATAGTTCTGTTGCTGTGTGCATTGTAAGATAATACAAAATGTTACTATATGATTATCTCAAATAAGTTTTTTTTGATTTTGAGTCACCCTGTATTATATATAATGTATAGGCTGCGTAAAAACAAATTGTTGCCAGGAGCTTTGTAAAATCACACAACATGCAATAATAAGATATAATGATCATCACAGATACGGCTGTTTTTGGACACCCTGTATACCATTACAAGCTGTATGGAAAAATACTTGTTTTGTTGCAGGAAGCGTTGTAAGATAATACTGTTAATACATCCATTTGAAAAGAAAAAACATACAATATATTTGTATAATGCTTTTCTTCCCAACCCCCCTTCCCCCATCAAGGTGTTAGATAAGTAACCAATTAATGTTGTAAGACCCTGCCATCCAAAATGTAACAAAATATGACAAACATATGTCAAAACAAAACAGAACCTCCCCCTTGGTACGCCACTGCTCTCAGGTAAGGCCCGCCCGTTGGTCAATTTATTTTCCCCAAAATGTTCGTAACATTTTGGTGTTTTTTTTTAATCTACAAATTTTCAAATTTGTAACAAAAGTGTTCAAAATGTTCCCAAATTGATTCCCCCCCCCCCCTCAAAAAGAAAGAAAAGAGGCAGTCATCCTTGGCCTAAGCGCAGTTTCAGCGCACCCCCCCCCCCTCACATTATAAAGACATGCTTAATTTCCTCTCATCCTTTTCTTTTCACTTCCATACATCATACAATATACTATTTACAATATGATTATAAAGTGAAACTATAGCACCATTCAAATACTACACAATTCATCATTCTTAATTAAAACTACTGAGTAAACATAATATGAAGAGATGTTCATCTACAAACAACTTAGCGATTTAGAGTTCTAGGAACTATGTATGCATTTACAATACAAAACTGAATGAAACAACACATACAATAAAGATTGACAACAAAAATTAAAATATTTCTATGCATGAATGGACTATGCCAAACCCCTACCAAGGATTGAATTGTAGCAAATAATGTAACTTAGGCCAAAAAAAAAAATGGTTATATTGGCGTAACCCGCCCGACCCTAAAAATACGCCCGACCCTACACTTTTTTTTTTTTTTCAGTGAAAAAAAAAACAAAAAACCAACCGACCGACCCTAAAAAATAAAAAAATGAAAAAAATAAATGTTTTTTCTCGAACGAAGTACGACGGTACTTCTAACAAACAATAGGGAATGTTTAAACTCGGTTAACATTGTTCAAAAACAGCTGCTAAAAAAAAAAAAAAAAATCAAAAAAAAAAAAAAAATCCCTACCTACCTACCCTATTTTTGTTCAGCCCGTTACGCCAATATAACAACAACAAAAATTTGGCCTTATAGTCTGATAAATCTTTGAATGAACAAGTTCTCACTAGTGTATACGCAGCTACGAGATACATGACTGATGTAGCGCTAGGACTTGTAAACATTTTCAAGCCTACACAGCACATGGTGCGAGTGTGTACACATCATATAGCATACGCAGCACAAGCTGCATGGACTTGTTTATGCAGTACGCTTTTCTGCACTTGTTCGTTCAAATATTTATCAGACTAAGGTAAGATTATTGAGTCTAGAGCCAGAAAGTATTCAAATAGACCAATTAATTCAGAGCATTTGGAAAAAACGATATTTTCATGTGTGTAGGGTGAGATGGGAGTTGCTTGGAACATTTAGATATTTTACTAGGCATTTTTACTATTAATGTGTAAAGTCCTACCACCCAAATCAGTGTACCCATTAGCTACATGTAACATCCACCAATGGCAACTGCTAAAGGTTTCACTAGAACACAAGGTTAGTTAGAACATTTAGATCTTTTAAGGCATATTATTAATTTGTTAAGGGAAGTGTCAACCCTATTATTTTGATGATCAACTTTTGCTTCTAAGTTTGAGAATATTGAATAAAAGTACATAAAAGTATACATTTTTAGAAAGGATATTTGATAAGGAATCCGATGATGATATCAATGTGATACCAAATAAACTACATTTTGAGAAATGAACCAAAAAGTGATTTGTTTACCCCAAATTTTTCAGACAGCATAACTATAAAATAAAAAATGGTAATTTGTTCAAATATACGTTTTTGTAAACAAAACAACTTTGTCTAGGAGGCAATTTTTTCTTTTTCCAAAATAAAGCTTGGTTTTGGAAATATTGCTAAAAACATCGGAAAAGTATAAAAGTCGTGTTTTTTTGCATACATTTTGCTAGAAATGGATGCATATCTCGAGTTTAAAATCCATAATCGAAAAAATAAAAAATTGCCTCCTAGCGCTGAAAGTCCTCTACACAATGGTAGTAAAAGCTTACCTGATACTTTGATATATTTTTAGTTATGTTGTCTGAAAATTCGTAAAATTCCTTCAAATTTGAACTTCTAGAAAACATTGATTTAGTAAAAATATTGACATTTTCCACCATTTAAAGCTAAATGTTCACGGAATACACGGGCGTGTGACCTAAAAAGCGAGTATACTATTATGAACAATTATATTAAACTATCAGATTCAATTTATATTGTCACAATGTGTAGAAATTGGAAGAAAACTGAAATTTAAATGATCGTAAGATTGGCCTTTGTTTACATTTTTAGACATTGTTTTGCGCTCTTTTGTTTTTCGCGTCTACGTCGCGGATATTAAGCGGCGCGTCTAGTATTACGCGCGGGAAGTTTCAGCGCGCGACGCAATGATCGAACAGCTGTCGCAGCATTTGAAAAGCGCGGAACTCCGCTTAAATTCCCGCCAAATAACCATGCGCCTTTTCCTGACTCAAACTTACCAAAACAACAATTTAAAATCACCCAAAAGAACGGGAAATAATCGCTTCCGATCAGTTACTCATGATGGTAATGATAGAATACATATAAAAGTATTAAATAATAGAGAAATATGAAATTCAATTTTTGAAACAAGTGCCGGGTTGACACTGCCCTTAAGTCCTACCACCCAAATCAGTGAACACATTACCTACCATGCCAATGGGTTCACTAGGGATGTAGTATTTTATGAATTAATTATAAAAAGCTGATGATTATTTCAGGCATTTAATTAATTATATGCCTGACGAATATCAATGTTTCAACTCACCCCCGTCTCCCCTACATGTAGCATCAGTCAATCAAATATTCCATTATATGTTATACACTAAGAATATATTCAATACTGTAGTTATGATTTATTAGTTAAAAGAGTCAAGCAAGTTCAAAGGCAAGCACATTTAACAAGCTCAGCTGTGTGAATTTTTAAACCCACAATATATTTATACATTGGCTTTACATAATGTACATGTAAGTTGGTATTAGTTGTATTAGATTCATGGCATCTGATTGAGTTGTATTCGCTGATAATGTGGAAGTGCACAAACAATTATTAAAAGGTGATTGTATCAAGCTTGTAATTAAAAGGAAACAAATACAAATGGTATTTTATTACGGAATGGAGATGTAATTGCTTTGGATTTCAGAAACACAAAAATTAGGAAAGGACATATCCACTGAAATACTTATTAGATTATCTGCAGGTCATTTACTCTGTACATAGACAACATAATACTCCTCGCTGTGACTGTGAGCTATATGATCACATTTTACTGTGTTTGCGAGACTAGAAAAGGCAGGAAAGTGTACAAATACAAACTTGATTGGTGTTCGAAATAAGTCAAAATTCCTGAGGACCCGGAGCCCTTCAACCTCTTTTGCTATGATCCTGACAGACAGATATTTTTGTTTGTGTAAAGTTGGCGGCCTTATGATGAAATTTGGCCTAACAATAAATTGTTTGGTTAGTCATCCACACCTCTCATTTGAGGAGGAGTGTGGGTAAGTGGAAGTTTTAAAAACACCCCAGTATTTTTTGAAAATTATGGATTGTCAAATTAGGGGCAACAACTTACCAAAAGATCTATAAATAAGTTCTCAATCATATGTTGCTACTTAATTACTTGACAATTTAAAAAAAATCAAAAGCAAAGACAAATTCAAAGCAATTTTGTTTGGGGGGTAGGTATTTTTTATACAGTAAAACTTGTTTCCGTTTTTGAAAAATAGGCGAGTGGTAGAGGACATTCAAACTTTGTTAAGACTCAGTGGACACATAGCAAACTTTGTGGCATGGCCACTGAGTTTTGCATTAACCCTGTCTAGGCTTGTACGACCTGGTCGCCATTAATCGTAGTCGCGACTATTGAATAGTCAACTTTTTCGACAAACTTGTCCACCCGGTTTTCAGTTTACAATAACCAAATATAATGGGTACAAAACATGGATTAGAGATAATGTAACCATGCAAAGACGAAAAGTGAAATGCATTGTGTAAGTTATTTGTTCTGTTAAATCTGTGTCAACTGTCATACTCATTTATATTTATGCAATTACAACGACTAACTTAGCATCAAAAAGCAGGTGGCAACTGGTCGACTAGGAAAAACCATCTTGTCATGCAACCCTTACCCTGTCAGTACTACCCTGGTTACTACATCCTACAATCATAGAAAAAATGTGTTCAAACACGTGACCCCATCGACCAATGTTGCGAGGCTATGTGCTGATGGGGTCAAATTGTAGGACATTGATCAGGGGAGAAGGGGGAACACTTAAATTACACCTACAAAGTGTTCAAACAATATTTTCTAACATTGTAGTCTCTAACAATACAAGACATAGTATGATTGAAAGATGTATGTACAAAGCTGTTAGCATTGCAGTTATATACAATTCGTCGCTGTTCTGACATAACGACATATCACTTTACTTAATTCTGTAGTGATGTGTCGTTATGTCAGAACAGCGACGAATTAGTAGCAGCAGATATTAGACTGATTATACTTTTAATCATAATAACATTGATATTTCAAGCAATATCTCTCGGTATACATATAGCTCTTGATAAATTATTAATTACAATCAAGTAAAATACATTTCATATATCATCATGCAAGATAAGATTTGATAAAAGGATTCATTATTTCAGTCAAAATATCATATAACCAATATGAGTAACCTCCTATAAGGTGACACTTACGCACCCAAATCATTTTCCTTCAACCTAAGATAACAAACCCCTGCCCGCTGTTCTACAGGTCCGACTGACCTTTAAAAAAATACAAATTTATCTGAACATTTGTAATGTTTTAAATTTTAAAAATAAATTGAAAATTGTTGACAATTTTTTCTTCTTTTTTCAAATTTTGTTGAAATGCATCCAAATTTATACACAAAACCAACCTGTGCAGAACCCATACTGGTAGCACCTAATTTTTCTTTTATCTCACTGTGCAATCAAAGCATTTCAATGCAAAACTTGAAAAACACCATTTCCAAGTTTTTGAGTTGATGATATCGCCAACATCAAGTAGCTTTAAAATTAAGTGGGGAAGATATCTTCCACAGGGGGTGTATAGATTTTATATGGAATACTGTAGAAGCTGAAATATTCGCGGTGGTTTTATTTTCGCGCTTTTCGCGCAAAATCTTTTTCCGCGAAAATTATAACACGCGAAAATATTGCTTTACACATTCATGCAATGCTTTCAGACGGTCGCCCGCGAAAAAAACAATTCGCAAAATGTCTTTGATATCAAAATCCGCGAAAATATCTGTACGCGAAAATATTGGCTTTTACAGTAACCCATTGATTCTTGCAAATTATATTGGTGTGAAAACCTGAAATATTCTAATGCATCAACATTGTTTCATGAAAAACTGTTGGCAAGAATCTATGCTAAAATCTCTCACAATTTCCTGGCCTGATTATTAAAAGAGATTATTAATCAGACTATGGTAATAAGCCTTATAGAGATATGGCAAGCTCTGGTCGCTTATTCTTTGTATTTCCTGGGCTTACCCAAAGTGAAGTATGCCCTCACTAATGGACCTACGGCACATATTCTCCTGGCCACAGTCCGACATACGCGGGCGCTGCTTCGATCAGCTGCGCGCGCATTCTTGAAAACTCACAAAATACTGCTTACCAATCAGAGCCTTGAGGTTGAGCTTACGTAGTGCGCACCACTGATGACTATTGCATGGTTTTGGGGGCGAGGTTGAACTCGCGTACTTGACGCAATTGCGTACTTGACGCAATTTCAACCTCATGTGACGTGCGTCCATTTTATTATACCCAACTTTAATACTGCCCTTTACTTTTGCGTCAGCCATTTTTCAAAAGACTTACTGGGAGTTGGCAGTATCAGGAAGCACATCATTCTTCTATGCAATTCATTTACCTCTTACTCATATTGTATACAAAATAAAAGTGACATCCTTACAAGTTAGTCCATGAACCAACCTCTGAACACAGCAACCACCATCATGTAGAGGAACAGCGCCCATGTGTTCATATGACATCCTTACAAGTTAGTCCATGAACCAACCTCTGAACACAGCAACCACCATCGTGTAGAGGAACAGCGCCCATGTGTTCATATGACATCCTTACAAGTTAGTCCATGAACCAACCTCTGTACATAGCAAACACTATTACGTCGAGAACGGTGCCCATGTGTTCATTTCCTCTTTAGTCACTCCGGCAAAAAATCCCCTCGTTTTTGGTTTTACCGGTGATGGTCCGTCCACGGCGGTTATTCCTGCATGTTGAACCCTGTCTACTAATGACCCACCGGTAGCAAAGGACTTGGATTGATCTACTGGCACCATTACAGTCTCTGCCGGGGGTTGATAGGATGGACCAAAACCAAACAGGCGACGGGGCTCAGGGAGTACGGTTACTGGAACCATTTCTGGAATTTTTCCGGTGCTGGTCTGGTCTTCATTACTGTGCGGGTAAAGAATTGAAAAGATTTTTTGTAAATAAAGATGGACACACAATGGGTAATGTATAAAGAAAGACAGCCAATGATGAATTTATATGAATTTAAATAATTGTTATTATAGTTAAGAGGTCGAAAATCGATAATAAAATCTCTGTTCTTCCCCGTCGGACTCATTAACTCAGTTGTTAGAGTGCTGGTCTAGAGCTCCAAATGTCCCAGGTTTAAATCCGGGATGGTCATATCATTTTCAATGTATGCAGTTAAAAAGAAATAATTAACTCTTATGGATAATGACTAATTTGCACAAAATTGATTTGCACTTACGTTGGGGGAAATACAAAGGCATCTTCTTGCTGGGTTCTAGTTGTGCTTGTTGTGCCTCCAAAGCTGTCCTCATCAGCTTCCTGAAAGCTAGTGTCCTTTGTATTGTGGTGCCAACTAGAGCTTGTGCCAAAAGCAGCCTTAAACATCTTGGAAAGTTGTCCTGTTTCGCTTTCTGTGGGAAAATAATAAGTGGTATAGTAGGATTAGCTTGTGTGAACAGTCCTATATATCTTCTCTTCGTAAGTACAGGATGTTCCAAAAGTTTTTCATACCTTTTTAAAGATTTGTATCTCTTAAAATAATTTGCAGTAAGAAACTGAAAACATATTTGGATATAGAAAACTCATAGAATTATTTTGATACCAAACTTGTCCCCTTGACCATACAATTAATCAATTTGCATGACGCCAGGTTTATGTTGCTGTTATCATGTGCTGCATGTTATTTACATCCCATTCATGTGCATTATTTTCAAAAGGCTTTCACTTATTACATTTTGTGAAAAACATTAATAATGTTCATAATAACTTAATAAGGATTTTTTCCAATATGAAATTCAAAAGAATCACAGTGAAAAACTTGTGGTTTTCTTCTTTGCCTCTCTCGTCCCTTCACTTCATTAAGCTCATTATACGGCGCGTTTATATGAAAGTGCAATGTTACAGTTTCAAAAACTTTCTTCTGTACTTTATTATAACACAGAAAGCTGTAATTGTAAGTTTGGTTTCAAAATAATTCTGCAAGTCCTCTCTATCAAAATATGTTTTCATTAGTTTAATAACACGTTTTTCACTGTAATCTTGGTATGACATAGCTCGGACGTGGGCCAGGCACTGGTCACAAAAGTTGAATAATGAGGCACAAGGAACTCGTAGTTAGAAGATGAAAATCAATGCATTTTATTTACATACATGTAGTTGTTTCTGGCACGGTACATGTAGTAAATTGTCTCAATGAGATGTCCTGTTTTGTAGTGGTATAATGTTGAATTGTAATGTTGAAATGTGATTAAACTAATGATGAATAGGGGTATTTATACAGGAGAAATAGGAAGTACATACTAGGCACAAGACTAGAGTGATTTCTTAGAATATGTAAATTAGATGACATTATTTACTTCTTGGTATTTTCAGTCCTAATAATGATATGTCCTTCACACAACCTTCTTTAGTTGGAAAACATGACTTTATAACATATGAGGAATAATTGGGATTAATATCAAATAAACGCTCTTCTCTGTGATTTTATGTAAAAGCCAATATTTTTGAGTAAAGATATTTTTGCGCATTTTGATATCATAGACATTTGGCGAATTGTTTTTTTCACGGGTGACCTTCCTGATGCACTGCAAGAATGTTGAAAACAATGTTTTCGCTTGTTAGAATTTTTGCGGAAAAATAAAACCACCGCAAACATTTCAGCTTTTACAGTACATTGGTTAAATGTGAGTAAGAGAAGCTTTGTATTATACTATTTTATATAGTCATTGATTAATATGGGAATTTGTCACATCCCTTCGAGGAGATTATCTCATGCACATCATAAGCATTAGCTGAATGTACTTTGGTAGTGATTAATAAAGTGCACTGGGGTCGGTCAATCTTTAGT
The DNA here is from genome assembly GCA_035610835.1 of Ophiura sarsii. NCBI lineage: Eukaryota > Metazoa > Echinodermata > Ophiuroidea > Amphilepidida > Ophiuridae > Ophiura > Ophiura sarsii. The sequence continues at coordinate 27,433,918 of CM069448.1, forward strand.
AATTAATTGTCCATTTTCAATGGTGTTTTTCTGCAAAAAATCCAGAATTGCAAATGCCCAATACAATCAAGCCGAAAACTAAAAATGGGATGTCCAACAGTCGTGCAAAAGAAGCTACCCTTGTTTATCATGATGCGATACACTAATTTTTCTCACCTCGAAACGGCTGTGAAGGAGCCGTGTCATATGTAGGCAATCCTGGCTTTACGTCCGGATGAGTCATTCCTGTAATTGCTTGTCTATCCATTATCGCTATGGATGAACGTCTGGTTGGTGATGCAGGTCCCCTCATTGGTTCTTCTTTGCTCTCGATGGGTGGCGCCGCCGTCGGCATGGTTCCGGGGTTGCCTTTAAGGCTAGGATGAGCTTTGTCTAAAAGATATAGGTAGTCTGCAGTGGAGATGTCACTGGATAGTGATTTGGATCGCTGCTTTTGTAAAGAGTGGCGCACTATTTCTGTGGAGGGTCCACCACTGGGTTGTGCGCTATTATCGTCTTGAGAAGCAAGTATGGGATATTTCCTTGGATGTTGGGTGAAGACTTCACTCGAGTCAAATATCTTGAACATGTGCGAGCTTGAAGGGGGAGAGAAAGCTACGTTTTCATCATATTCATATCGCTGTGGTTGTGGTACTTCCGTGTTAAGTCCGAGGCCTGCAAGTTTTGGTCGATGCTTATTGGCCATGCTAATAGGCTTTCACAGTTACTGAAAATAAAATGATAATAAAATATTGATTGAAAACAAAATTATATAGATGAGGTGACTGCTGTTTACATCCAATGTTTATCAACAAACGCAACAGTCGAAGGGACTGGACTGTCGATACACGCTTGAGGGAACACCATATAACCACAACACTGTCCGCTATGCCGTATTGCCCTTTATAATGCTTTGGCGCGAGTTTTAAAAAGCATGGGTTCTAAACAAAACAGGATGCGTGCGCAAACTGCCGGGCAAAGAACAATGGCAACTAGCCACGTTTTGCCCGGTGTGACGTTACCTGTCACCCCATCTATAGAAATGATCTGGAATTGTAAATAAAAAAAAAATGCCTATACAAAGGTGACTTTACAATTACATGTAGCGTACCTTGGACACCCAATATGTGTCCAAAGTTTCCTGTGTCCTGTATGGAAATAAACCTTTAGATTCATTGGTATGGGTAAAGATGGTTCACCGCTGTTGTTTCATCTGGGTGGTAGATGAAACAACAGCGGTGTACCCTCGTTTTTTGTGTTGTACTTATATTGACCGCAAGTTTGACATTGTTTCAAAAGATTTTGTAATAAAAGAATGAAGAAAATCGATGAATGAATTAATGATCGTGGCGTATACTAAAAGATTTTTAACTTGTGTACATTGACTTGATATTTTCAATCTGCCGTAACATTCTATACTATCGCGGACATTAATTTGCGGGGACAATTGGCTTGGTATTTGGATCATAATATGTCGATATCGAGATTCTCAAATAGCAACATGTCGACATGAAAAAAAGATCTCGATAACAGCACTAATTATAGGGTGCACTTTCCATCATGCTGAATGAATCACACTGACGGAGTGTCACAAATTATACTGACGAGGCGACGCTCCTTCTAGATGCAGTTGCACTCATGGATTGGGACGAGCTAAGCGTTTCATACAAATCATGCAGCTATATACATGTATGCAGCTTCAAGCATGTCTGCTCAATATTACAAAACCAGCCTATAAAACACTCCCGCTTCTGTTAAGGCCTACACAGAAACAAACTCACAGAAAGTCCACAATGATACTGGAAATTGGTGGTTCCATAGCTTGATGATGTTGGTGGATGTCCAAAATACTCTAAATTCTAGGGCACTGTCGGGGAAATGTGGGTCAGAATCAGATGGAGATGGTAAGATTATAGGTTAGTATAGTAAACTATAAATTAGAAAGTGATGGTCAGCTGTACAGTACACAAGCATGTTAAAATAAATTAGTCTATTATAGTCATCAGATTCAGAATGCTTTACCCAATTTTACCCATGAACTTACATGGTCTGTTGATAGACATATTATTTATGGAGTATACAACGTCATTTGAATTTAGAATCCCCAAACCCAGGATTGCTTAGTTTTAGAACAATTTTAATGTACACAAAATGTATGTCATGTGTGTACAGCAATTTTAATGGGTCACTACTGGTAAGGGTATGGTGTATAAGTCCCAAGTATGCAAATGAGGATAATGAGATTTATTCCGTTGTTGAGTACTGGGTAGATGTGTGGTAGAGCATGACATTGTATTCAGTGAGCTCATTTGCATACTTGGGACTACTACACCATACCGCTACCAACTTCTTGGGGTGGAAAAACCAAACTGATGGCCAAGACTAAGAGTTGAAATGCTACTGTTTTGACAGTAAAACAATGTAATTTTCTATATTTTTCACTTTCGAGTAAATGTTCAAGGGACTCAGAGTTGAAATGCTACCCAGTGTTTTGACAGTAAAACAATGTAATTTTCCATATTTTTCACTTTTGAGTAAATGTTCAAGGGATAATCACTATTTTTTATTTTTTTTATTTATTTATTTATTTGGACATACACTTTTGAAACAGTGGCATGAGTCTTCTAGACTGATGCGTCCTTAAAACATATTACACAATATTATCACATGTAATAAAAAGGCAGAATATATTCAAATATTTACATGATAACATAGAATCATACAAGTTGAATGCTACGTGCGGTCTATGCACGTTTTAAGTAGGATTTGCAGAACACATCAAATATTTGGAGTACGGGTAAATCATCACATACTGTATAAAGAACATAATTTGAAAGACCTAGCATAAGACACATTTTAATAGTTAAATTACCAGATATAAATATTGTAATAAATATAAGAGGACCTGACGTTTCGATTCTAACAGAATCTTTATCGAAGGTAAAATGACAGAATACAACATATATATAGACAGATGATTGTATCCGTTTGGAATATATAAATATTCTCCAAAACTCATCTAAATTATGGAGTGATAGTTGATTTTCAAGTTTAAGGAATTCATCAACTCTGATATGATTTAACGCACTACAAATAAATAAGAAATGTCTAAGATCCTCAGTATCTTTATCACATAATGGGCAGTAAATATTTACATCAGGTTTCCATGAATGAGCACGGCCATTGAGGGGTAAGGTATTGGACCGAGCTTTGAATTTCATTGTTGCACCATAAAAATCTAATTTACATAATAAGTAATCTTCCAAACCAGGTTTGGTTTTGAATAATACATAGTCCTTTAATACATAGTCCTTTAATGATGATTTTGTCATAGCAGAATGTAGCCACTTGTTGTTAGAATTATCTATACTTACGTTATTAAAATTATTGATCCACAAGTGGCTATTATATAGATTATCTTTAAATATATGGTCCATATCACACTCTGCCATAGCAGTTTCAATATGCACAAACCACTTCCACCTTAATTTGTTACAATTGCTCTTATAATACTTATCAATAGAATGCATAGCGCTAAAAACTAGATTCGGCCATCTGTTTGTTTGCATTTGCCGAAGTCTCTTAAAATATTTAATACGAAGTTTATTTTGGATTAATGCAATTGGTTGCCATCCTAAATCGCCTATCAAGCATTCAAGTGGGGTATTCCTGGGGGCTTTCAGTATTGATCTTGCCATTTGGTATTGTAATGATTGTATCCGTTTGGTATCATTAGCGCTTCCAGGAACCCAAATTGCTGAGGCATAGTTGATGGAGGAGAGTATCAGATTTTTCCACAATAAATCTCTGTAATAAACTCTTTGAAAATCATCTTGACCATCTATAATGGATTTAACATACCCAATTAAACGATTACCCTTCTTTATAACATCATTAATATGATTGTGATCAGATAAATTCCTAGAAAAAGTCACACCAAGATATTTATAAGTGTTAACTTCAGAAATATAATTATCCCCTAATTGCCATAATCTATGAACATTCATACGTTTACCTACTATCAATACATTAGACTTGTCGTTATTAAAGCTTAGTTTCCACCTATGGGCAAATGTCGCGGCTAGGTCTAACATTTGCTGTAGCTCGTGCTCGTTATTAGCTAATAATACTATATCATCAGCCCAAAATAGGCTACCAATACGGACATTAGAAAATTCCACACCTAGGTCATGTAATTTAAGTAATTTTGTGAATTCGTTGATATATACGCAAAAAAGAATTGGTGATAAGACACATCCCTGTTTTACGCCTTCTTCCACATTGAAGAAGTTAGTTTCAATACAACCAAATTTAACCTTAGATTGTACATTCATATACATATTATCAATTAATTTCCACAACGTCCCCCTAATACCAATATTCCATACAGCGTGCAGGAGACCATCTCTCCATACAGTATCAAATGCCTTTCGAAAGTCCAAGAAGGCCATATAAGTAGCTTTACCTTGATCTAGCCTACTTGCTGCAATATTCTTTAGTGTAAATATGTGGTCTTCGCATCGGTAATTTTTTCTGAAACCACCTTGGACTTCCGAAAGGACATTGTTTTTATCAAGAAAGTCTGAGATGGTATTCGCCACGATCCTATTAAAAATCTTAGAAATACAACATGTGAGAGTGATGCCCCTATAATTATTAAGATCTTTACGGTCCCCCTTCTTAAAAATTGGAATAATGACACCCTCATTCCACTGCGATGGGGTTACTTGCATTTCAATGAGTTTCTGGAATAAACATAACATTGATTGATTTAGACACGCACCCCCATTTTTCAGAAGTTCATTAGAAATATCATCGAGCCCTGGGGATTTATTATTCTTACATTTCATTATAGCATCATTAATAATATTCAAGTCGAGATCAATATCACTTATACAATTATTATCAATAGTATTATGAGTATATGCCCTAATATCAACCACTGATCTCTTTACCTGTATTGAATTATAATCCCTCTTTTCATTTAAGTTTATATGAATTCATTTTACCAAGAGTGCTCCAATATTGTAAGACAGATTGATTCATTCTGTGTCTATCAAAGATAATCTTATTTGAGCCAGGATCTTTGAGACAATGCACATCCTGTTTACCCTTTTTGCCTTTTAGATTTGGCCAGAAATTACGGCATTGTGGACCACCCTCTTCAACTATTTGAATAGACCTCTTAACACGTTTATCCATAATCTTTTCCTTAATAAGGGATTTAACTCTGAGTCGATGTACTTGATATTCACTCCAGAGATTATCCCCTTGTACCTGATCCCTCTTATCACCTTTAGTCCATTGTCTATGTGATTTACAAGCTGTTTTACGTTTTTTAATACTTTCATCAATATCTTTATCCCACCAATTACGATGTCTTGAGTTAATTTCCTTGTTGCCAATAGTTTTAGTAGCAGCCTCCAGAATTTTAGATTTCCAGGAATCCCAAAGTGAATTAGCATTATCAAATTTATTTATATCCCAATTCGAAAACTGAGATGATAATTCATTTTTATATTCTGACCAATCTTGATTAGGTTTGATATCCCAGATGATGTGTTTCTGATGGGCACGTGTTGAATTATGTTTAGTAGATGTATCGACAAATTTACGCTTGATTTTATAATTTAAAAACAGAATTTAAAAACAGAATATTATGATCACTACCGAGCAGGGTCTTAGCTAGGATTTAAAATGTGCCCGTCCCAAATTTTTGTTTGTTGTTGTTGTAATGACTGACGTGCGAAGCACCAAGGTGCGAAGCACCGCGTTCCACGCTAGCGCGGACAGGGGGGAGTCTGATGGGGGATGTGCCCCCCTCAGCGTTCGAAAAAAATTCAATTTTCGAACCCATTTGGTGTGATTTGGGGGGCACTTTTGACCGATATTTTATTGAAAATGTTTGTTGTTAAATGTTAAATAAATATCACTTTTTAAAAAGTAATAAGCTTACTTTATGAGTCCATTTTCTTCTCTGCATGAAAATATATTAATTTTGAAAGTTATCCCTGGTAGAGGTTTCATTATTTGCATTATATTCCAATTAATGTCTGCCGTTTTTGACATTTTTTCCCGGGCATTTTTTTATACCGAAGAAATTATTTCTTTCGTATACGCGCGGCCATCTTAGATACATCCCCTAGTCGATCTTGAATATTTCCGTACGGAACATTGATAACGAAATTGTAGAGGGCGGCATAGTCTTAGTCTACCAACCGCCGGCCGCTGGCGGCAGTATTTTGCATTGCTTCATGGAAATGATCTGCGTCATCGAAAAACCACGTGCGGTTGGTGGTACCCATTTTACAGCACGACGTAACATGAGAAAAATAACATACGGGAACCAAATGCTGTTTACATGATGATTAAAAGGTATTCCCCGAGTTTGGTACGATAGATCGAAGTATTTTAAATGACATTTCAAGATTTTCTTGCACTATTTATGGTCGATTTTTATGCACAAATTCGAAATGTAGTTACAATTCCGCTAAATCTCTGGATACTTTGAGAAAACCGAGGGAATACCACCAGAACGACAAGTGTTTTTCCCCAGCATGGTAAAGGTTAATAATAATACATGAATATCCATCTCTTCATCAGCCAAGGTCTGAACGCATCATAAACAGTATCATAATATTTGATCGGGATGTTCAATGCTTGTAGAATTGATATAAGTCGGATTCTGGACCGTTTAATATAATGACTACCAATAATTTTGTACTAGATTTTATAGTCCTACCGCGCCGTATTATTTATTTAAAGTGCTCGCTTATCATGACCCTTGGAAGTTTATAATGAATTAATGATTTATTTATTTTTGTCCAAAAAACTGCCCGTCAATAAGACGGGTTGGGGATATTTCCACCCGTCCACTTTAGAAACTGCCCGTCCAAAAGACGGGTGGACGGGTGGCTGGCTATGATACCGAGGTTAAATTTTCTGTCATCATCAATAATAAATTCTCTAGTACATTCAAAAACATTGTCGGAACATAACATGTAATCAACTGCACCCTTTAGGTCTTTACGGAACCATGTGTATTTACCTTGACACATATTACTACAATACAATTAAGAATTAACACTAACAGACCGGAGTCATCTCTAAAGTCTAAGAGGCGCTGTCCATTAGTATTAATCACAGGGTCACAAAAGGGAATTTCATCATCAATTCTACCATTGCAATCACCCATTATTATAATTCTAGGATCTAAATATGTATCATTATCATTCTCAATTCTAATGCAATCAGATAAGAGTTGGTTATAAATCTCATTGGTACGATCTGAATCAGACCCCTCGACGGGGAAATATACAACAGCAATATAAATAGGTCCATCATTATCAATACTGATTTTTATCCATTGTCTTTCAATATCATCAGCATTACAATTGAATACATTATCATCAATATAATTAGATACAAAGAAACCAATACCACCACCACCCTTATGCAATCTGTTTTTACCAATCCATGTGTAACCGTCAATCGAGACAGTGGCATGGCTCTTAAGAAATGTTTCGGCAACACCAAATATATCAATTTTTTCCTTTTTCAAGAAGTCACCAATTTCATACACTTTATTCTTAATTCTATTTACATTATTAAAGGCAATTTTGAGAGTGTCACTACGTTTGGGTCTACCACGTCCACCTCGTTTCGTACGTCTCCGTCTTCAATTATTACTACTATTGTCTAGATTATTACGGGAATTATTTGTGAACATGATATTAGAATTAGAATTTACATCATCCTTTGATATGGTATCATTGCAAACATTATCATTTATATACACGTTGTTACTGTCAAATTCATCATTGAGTACACTATAAATATTGTATGAGTCTATGTTACCGATATCGGCACATTTGACCTGGCCTGAAGATCAGTATCGCGATGTTGGGTTCTGTTTTGAGCAAAAATAGGAGAGATGCCCTAAGTGTCCGCACTCATAACACTCAACAGGTTCACCATATCTACAGTTTTGTTGGGTATGGCTGAGTCCTCCACAAAAATGGCATCCACTGTAGTCTTTGTAATAATATCCTTGATGTCTGATAGGTCTGTTATCATGGTTATGTTGACCACGCGAGTTCAAGTTCTGTTTCCGGGACATATAAGGGGGTTGACGCTGGTATTCACGGCGGGCGTTTGATGAGCGGTGTTAGTTAGTTTTGTGGGTTTTTTTTAGTGCGGGCGGCCAGCCCAATTTCGGGCCCAGCGCCGGGCGGGCTAGCCCAGTGGCGGGCGGGCCCGCCCGGCGCCGCCCAGCGTAGCTACAACCCTGGCTCTAAACACCGATAAGAACTGATCTGGAGTGTATAGCTGTAAACTGTACCCAGGCCACACTCACAGCAGCAGAGCCAACTTTATCTCTTCGTATCTATGATATGAAGAGCGGAGTTCTTTTAGTATACCCTACCACTGCATGTCTTCAATGGGGACTTTTAAAGAATGACCCATACACTTACACAGTGAGGAATACAAATGGTAGGGTATTCTAATTCTAAAGCTTACCCGTTTAAGGGCAGTACAAGTCAGCATCTTTTTGCATGCGTGGCAATGGCCATATCATCGTGTCATTTCAGTGTGTTTTCTAACCGTGATTGTGGTTTCAGACAGACGTATACCAATGAATGGGAAACAGCAGCATATCAGTGTTTTGCATAACAAATCTGCATTGAGACTTATCAACGCACGTGATAATTTGTTGTTTACCACTATTTTCTTGAGTTTGAACAAGTGGTGCATCTCTTTTAAATTTCAATATTTTTAACAGAAAAAACGCCTGTCTGTGCATTAATCACGAAATAGTGCATAGTTGAAAAATAATTAAAAATCTATGTAATCTACAAAAAGGTAGAATCATCGATAAAATAAAGTTAATATGTACCAGTGATGTAGTGCTCGAGTCCGAGACCGGTCTTGAGTCCCTATTTTAAATGACTCGGACGTAAAGAATATGGCCTCGGACTCAGGCGCTAGGGACTCGGGAATTGTGCCAGAGTCCTGTCTGAGTCTAGTAAATATTGGCTTATTTTGTTTACAGTAATTAAATACTTATTTAGTCATCCAATCTGAAACAGTTCAGAAATAATGTCATAAATCATCATAAATACATCTGAACAGTTAAAAATATGCTGTTGAAAATACCTTTTGATAATCATTACAAGCATTAAAACACAATTTGAGGGAATCTATAAATAATTAAAGTGATAATTATCATGTGCAATCGAAGGCTGTTTGAAAGATGTAAATGGTCTTAGGTGTTTTTGGGTCAGTATTTATACTGTTTAAAAAAATGATAATATTTCTTACAATTTATGTATACGGATGCGAAGGTTAAAAATGCATCATTATGTTGACTTCACTGATATGTTGGCCTATTGTAGATAGCCAAATCAATGACATGTGATCAGAACTTAAGGACTCGTGACTCGAACATGAAGGACTCGGTCTCGGACGGACAGTAAGGACTCGGTCTCGGACTCGAGAGGTAAGGACTCGGACTCGGACTAGGGTAGGGTGGACTCGGACTCCGGTAAGGTGGACTCGACTACAACACTGATGTATACATAGCTGATCTGGACTATGTGTAGGGCCTACAGCGTTCTACACTACACGTTGGGCGTGTGGAATTGACTGTACATTTTGTCGGTGGTCAAATTCATGAAGTATACAATACATGGATAAATGTTGATACCATTTTGAAATATAGGCATGAGAATTGATTCAGATATTCAAAAGTGTCCAGAAGTTCAGAGATCAAGAAATTACAAACTTGTTAAAAGGTGTGATATTCTGTAAAGCAACACTTCCTCTGCCGTTTCACTTATTTCTTTTCACTGAAAATGTCATCCCTAGTACTAGTAGTCAGTACGGCTCCATGTGCAATTTCTCTGATGTTCAGGCTATGACACGATTTCATAACATCGCACGAAAACCAGTATCTGCTACAGCAACTGTCAGAGCAATTCACAATACTGAAGCAAGCGTAGCGTCGCTACTAGGGATGTACAAGAGACTGTGTCACGTGATCAAGCAATCACACACAAGTCGTCTGTAAAATGTATAATTCCGATTGTTGACCAACATAAAGAAATCCCATGACATCGGATTACTGAATTCATCAAACCATATTTTATGGGCATAGGGTGTAAGAAGAATGTTTGAAAATCCTTCGGTTTTAATTTCAGTTGTCAAAAAATCCATATTAATAGTGAATTTTGGGCCGATTTCAGCATCATTTATGTAGACCGATACACGAAAAGTTAAGACACCATCTTGGATTTTGCCGATTTCTAGTTCTAAAAATTGGTTTAGAATCCCTTTAGAATGCAAAATAATTGGATTGTAAGTTGATTAATTGCTTTGAAAATATCAAAATAACTATTTAAAACTATTTTGTAAGCTAAGCATTCCATAAAAGGTTGAATTTTAGGCAATTTTAACAATTTTATTCAGAAAATTTTCCATATCTTAAAAAATTGTCGGTGAATTATTTGTGTTGTCGGTCAGGGGGTCTTTCGTCGCTGAACACGATCAACCATGTTAGAAGATGCGCAGTCCCTCCGTAAACAGCGCATACTGTTTTTTCAAATAGTCATCGGGTGATTGCAAGAAAAACGTGATATTGCGTGATGAAAAAATCGTGATGTTTTACGAAATCGTGTGAAATCACGAAATCGTAAAATTTTGACATGGAGCCGTACTGGTAGTAGTAATGCTAATTCCATCAATTTGAAAATTGCCAATGAAATATCCTCTTTGTATTACTTTTAGTTTTACGTCAAATCAATTTATCCCCCTTAAATACAGGATTGCCCTGCACTGCACTCACAGTCACAGGCTACACAGCTGCATTTATTTTGGTAACAATATATTTATAATAATCATAAGACATAATGCGAAATATCGTGACCATTCACAGACAGCGAGTGATGGACCGCCAACTTATTTAATATAACTCAGTAACTGGACATGTGCGTATGATACCTACACTCAGCAAAGGATTCTGAATCTGAAACTTTCAGTGAAAGCGATTAACATGCTTTATTGTCTCAATGTTTAATGAAAACATAAGCTGTTTTTTACTACATGCCGTTATACAAATTAGGTTTTTTTACTAATTTTTAGGCCTCTTTTTTAAAGTTCAAATTCCAATGCATTTGTCAGTACTTTCGAAGCATTTTATTAATAAATCACCCTTACCGGTTGACTCTCTGAATTCGTAAGAGTAAAATGACATATTATTTTCTGAAAATGTTGTTAAAATGCGGCAAATCCGTGAAGATTTGCGCCCACTCTCAGCCCGTGCGTCAACAAAACAACCATCGTACATGTATGTATATGATATGAATGGATGACAGGTACGGGCGCCGGGCAGGGATACTATTAACTTGGTACGGGTCAATCAATTAACCCCAAATGACCTTTCAATTTAGGTTGCCAAATTGAAGTATTTCTTATAGTTAGAGATTTTCAGTTAGTTTCGTAGTGCTGTTCTCCATCATTCAGTATTGAGTATTTTATTGTATCTTTATCTGAAAGATAATTTAGTTGACTTTCAAATGCCGGTTCAAATGCCGTCTTATTTTTAATTGTATTTATAATTTTCTTAATCTAAAAGATTGTGTGATCGTGGACTTATCAACAATGAACACCCAAAACGGGCTTCTTCCTTCCGTTTTAGGGACCGTTCATTATTTATGGTGGAGGGGTGGTTGGGTAAACTATAGGGGGGGTCATGTAACTTTCATATGTTGAAATAGGGGGGGGGGGGGTTATGTAACTTTTTATTCTTGAACAGGGGGGGTTGTGTAAATTTGTTTAAACTATAAAGATGGTGGTGATTGGAGTGATTTTAGAGACTATTTTGGAGTGTAAATGCCATTTTTTTCTGCGCTCCGCGCATATTTTCTTAAAACCTATCGACTTCAAATACTTTTACTATGAGACGACTTCTGGACAGCAAATCGGCGATATGGTGGAAAAACATCTATATAATCATCAACGGTCGAGACATTAGAGCCACAGGGTGTATAATGTTACAAAATCCAATATCATGATTTAAAAATGTGATTTATTGCATGCTTTTCACCTCATCTCTGCTTTGCACCAATGCTCACAAAAGTAGAACATTTCACTGGATTATACGTTTCTGCTCAGAATGTTCTAACTTGTTCGGGTTATAAAGACTGACAAAATCCACCCAAAATGTATAAATAATGAAGAAAAAAATTCCGACTCGCTACGCTCGCCATTACTAATTTCACAAAATAAAAAGAAGGGGCATCATAAAATTATTGGCCGTTCAGATAGGGCACAAACAACATTTTCCAACGTATCCATGAACAAAATTCCAAAGATAAAGACATCCCTTTAAGTATGACAAGTTGATTTTTTTCGGGAAGGGGGGGGGGGGGGGGGTTGTGTAAAAAGCTACTGGTTAGCAGGGGGGTCATGTAATTTTCAGTTTCAGCCGTAGGGGTAATTAGGTTAGGTAATTTTAACATACGAGTCTCAAATTTGTCCCAACCCTCCCTCCACCATAAATAATGAACGGTCCCTTAATACGGAATAAAGCAAAATTCACTGAATATATATATATTTTTTTAAAAATCAAAAAGTCAACTGATTTTGCAAATGTTGATTAGTAAAAAAAAAATCGCTGCAGGGGCTTGCCACTTCTTTTTTAACGATTTTTTGGAATGTGGCTTTTTAAAATATTAAAATATTAAAATATTTTGATTTGATGTTTGTAAAAGCGAGCTTCAAGATGATAACATTTCGTGCAGCTGTTTAGTGTCGAATTTTGAGTCTATCCAAAGATGTTGACTTAAATCTGAGAGTCTGAGACTAGTATACCAAAAGCTTGGTTTGGTATACTAGTCACAGTCTCAAGGGAGTCAAGGAAGTTTTTGACTTGATTTTGACTTACATTTTGTGAGTGCAGTAATTATTGAACTATTAATCAAATGCATATAAAAGTATACATTTTTGGAAAGGAAATGGATCAGAGAATCCACATTTTGCGTCAATTTTGACCAAAAATGTTGATTTTTTTTTGGTGAGAAAATCACAACAAATCCCTTTTTAACCCAAAAAAGTTCAACAAAGCTAACGAAAATAATTTTGAGTAAAACATTCCCAAATTGCTAGATTATGATGTAAATACACTAACTAACTAATATATAAAACTGTTTTGTCAATATTTCAAAAAATATTAGATTAGGTTAAAAAAATCGTCCCTAAGTTAGTGTCTTTAAATCATAATCGAGCAATTTGAGAATTGTTTACTCAAAATTATTTTTGTTAGCTTTGTTGAACTTTTTTGGGTCAAAAATGGGATTTTTGTTGTTGTGATTTTCTCAAAAAACCAACATTTTTGGTCAAAATTGATGCAAAATTTGGATTCTCTGACCTATTTCCTTTCCAAAAATAAAAATGTATACATTTGAGTCATAGTTCAATAATTATAGCACTCACAAAATTCAAAAAAGTGACTTCCTTGAGCCCCCCCCCCCCTTAAATGGTATTGATAATTGATTTTTTCTTTATTTCTTGTACCTTTTCCATGTGTGATTGAAATAATTTCAAATCATAATATATTATGAATGACTTTGTTTTGGTATATATTAATTCGGTATATAATATGTGTATATCTCATGGTAAAACTTGTAATATTTGTATTGATTTTGTATTAATCTTGTGATTTTCGTATTAATTTTATATTTTCTGTATATGAACGCACCGTCGGGTAGACGGTGCCGCTGTTTTTATGTTCAAATAAATAAATAAATAAAAATGCTTGTTTAACCATGAGCAAACAATAAAAGCTGCTGTGCCATTTTTTCATATCATCTTATATGTAGAATTTGACTTTAATATTAAAGTGATCAACTTTAATCAAGCATATTTGCGGATGGAAGCAAATGAGACAAAACAAACGGCATTTGAAAGATAATTTAGTCCTCTTGAAGTTTAAATAAAACATATATAAATGAGCAAAATTACTCTTTCCACAGGCATCTTTAAAAGTGACGAGAGAATCAAACCAACGACATTTGAAAGCCAACTACTATCTTATATTGACCATATACAGCGTGTCCCAAAAAACTTAGGTCCACAAAACTAGCGAGCTTATAACATTATAATGCATGGGTGGTTTATTGCTAAAATCGGTAAAAACAGGTTCGGACTAATACGGTGGCTCTGAAGGGTCATGACAAGTTAACCAGGTGATGACATGGCGAGATAAATGGCTAGATAATTGCGAGATAGTTTACAGATTATGTGATTATTGACTAGATAATTGCGAGATAATTTACAGATGACGTGTTTATTGACTAGATACCGTATTTGCGAGATAATTTACAGATGGCGTGATGATTGACGAGATAACGAGATAATTTACAGATGACATGTTTATTGACTAGATAATTGCGAGATAATTTACAGATGGCGTGATGATTGACGAGATAACGAGATAATTTACAGATGATGTGATTATTAACTAGATAATTGTGAGATAATTTACAGATGACATGTTTATTGACTAGATAATTGCGAGATAATTTACAGATGACGTGATAATTGACGAGATGACGAGATAATTTACATATGACGTGATAATTGACGAGATGACGAGATAATTTACGGATGACGTGATTATTGACTAGATAATTGCAAGTTAATTTACAGATGACGTGATTATTGACTAGATAATTGCGAGATAATTTGCAGATGATGTGATAATTGACTAGATAATTGCAAGATAATTTACAGATGACGTGATTATTGACTAGATAATTGAGAGATAATTTACAGATGACTTGTTTATTGACTAGATAATTGCGAGATAATATACAGATGACGTGATAATTGACAAGATGACAAGATAATTCACAGATGACACGAGTATTCAGTTTTGCCAATACCGCGCTTTCGTCGCGCAATTGGGCTACTTTTGCCATGACTAGTGTGCCGCGTGTTGAAAAGGTGTGTTGTTGTTTGCTAAAAATTGGGCAACTTTCAATATCAGAGTAAATTGCTTCCTTCAGTTGATGCCAAGTCTATCAAAATAAGTTGTTATCTATGCTATCTTCAGTAGATAGCAAGTCTATCACAGTAAGTTGCTATCTTTAGTAGATCATAAAGTCTACTAGAGTAAGTTGCTATCTTCAGTAGACACCAAGTATATCAGAGTAAGTTGCTATCTTCAGTAGATGGCAAGTCTATCAGAATAAGTTGCAATCTATGCTATCTTCAGTAGACAGCAAGTCTATCAGAGTAACTTTGTTATCTTCAGTGATTACAAGTTTATGAGTAAGTTGCTATCTTCAGTAGATAGCAAGTCTAGAGTAAGTTGCTATCTTTAGTAGACACCAAGTATATCAGAGTAAATTGCTATCTTCAGTGGTAGCAAGTTTATCAGAGACCTGATCATGCACAATGGCAAGACCTTGTATTTCAAACACTGGATTGATAGTGATATAATATATATCAATGATCTTATAAATAATGATGGTATCATTTCCACTACATATATACTTGACAAGCTTAAAAATAAGCACAACTGGATTGCAGAGCTTTTTATCATTTTCAAATCAATTCCAAAGAATTGGTTGGCTTTATTAAACGCCAACAATATGCCTATTGAAATAAGTACTCGTTTAAGAACCTCGTGTATATATGTAAATAAAAAACGTGTAAATATAATGTATTGGCAATCAAGGTATATTTACGTTCATGTAGTTAAAAAGTTCACAGTCGTGCCAATTATTCAGAAAAGATGGGCACAGGAACTGTCTACGTCACCAAAATGGGACGATATTTGGACTATGAAAACTATTTTTGAAAAAGAGAGAAAATTGGCAGAGTTCAATTACAAATTATTATATAGAATCATCGCTACCAAAGCTAACTTATATAAATGGAACAAGGCGAACTCACCCAATTGTTTTGAGTGCAACACATCAGATGATTATCTACATTCATTTATTGCCTGTCCTTTGTCAAAAAGCTTTTGGGTTCATTTTAAAAGATTTATTATTTCTAACAATATTCCATGTCCAGAGATATCGTTAAAAATCATTGTGCTTGGTTATAAACCAGATAATCAAAATGTATTGAATGTAATGCTATTAAAATAGAATGCTTAGTCTGTCGTCGTTCACTCTGTATAGATCCAGACATATGAAGATCACTGATAATAAAAACGTTGATGCATTTAAATGGTTTCTATACGAATTAAAATGGAGAATTAGTATCTTGAGACACAGTGAAAATATGTGGCATTAGATTGGCAAAAGCCTACATAACACAGAGTAAATAGTAGGTTTTTATATTCTTCTTGTAAAACACATGTCCATGACAGCCCATATTATATATTGCTTTGTTTGTCAACTCAACTGCGAAGGTCATGTGCCATTGATGATCATTAGCCATCTATCTTCATGCAAATGGTAATTGTTGGTACATGCTGTTCGCTGGTAGAGTCAAGTTTTTCATATTTGTATCTTATTGATACCAGTATGTTTGATATATTGTTATTATGTTATATAACTATGTATAGAATATAGATGAATGAAAAATAAAATGAATGAAGTATAAAAAAAAAGGAAAAAAAGAAGGTTTATCAGAGTAAGTTGCTATCTACAGTAGATTGCAAATATATCAGAGTAAATTGATATCTTCACTATCTACTGAAGATAGCAACTTACTCTGATAGATTTGGTGTCTACAGCATATAGCAATTTACTCTGATATACTTGCTATCACTGAAGATAGCAATTTACTCTGATAGACTTGCTATCTACTGAAGATAGCAACTTACTCTGATAGAATTGCTATCTAATGAAGATAGCAACTTACTCTAATAGACTTGATGTCTACTTAAGATAGCAACTTACTCTGATATATTTGCTATCTACTGAAGATAGCAATTTACTCTGATACTTGGTGTCTCCTGAAGATAGCAAATTACTCTGATAGACTTGTTATCTACTGAAGATAGTAACTTACTCTGATAGACTTGCTATCTACTGAAGATAGCAAATTACTCTGATATACTTGCCATCTACAATCAAGGAAAATAATAGTTGGTACACTTGACGCAACTTATTACAAATATCCCTGTGCTCGCAATTGAGATCAGACTTGGGACATAGCACTGTTTAATAGAAAGCAAAAGTCTCCCCCCCCCCCCCCTTTCTTATATCCTTCCCCATCCCCCATCAATCAATGTTGGGGGACCTACCATGGCTTCTGATACTATGAGGTGAGTTTCTTTTTTCCGTAATTAAGACAAAGTGTGCCAACCTTTTTTTTCCTTGATTGTAGTATTATCTCGTCAATTATCACATCAACTCGTCAATTATCACATCATCTTTAAATTATCTTGTCATCTCATCAATAATCACGTCATCTGTAAATTATCTTGTCATCTAATCAATAATCACGTCATCTGTAAATTATCTTGTCATCTCGTCAATTATCACGTCATCTATAAATTATCTCGTCATCTCGTCAATTATCTCGTCATCTGTAAATTATCTCGCAATCATCTAGTCAATAAACACGTCATCTGTAAATTATCTCGCAATTATCTATTCAATAAACACATAACCTGTAAATTATCTCGCAATTATCTAGTCAATAAACACGTCATCTGTAAATTGTCTCATCATCTCGTCAATTATCACGTCATATGTAAATTATCTCGCAATTATCTAGTCAATAAACACGTCATCTGTAAATTATCTCGCAATTATCTAGTCAATAATCACGTCATCCGTAAATTATCTCGTCATCTTGTCAATTATCACGTAATCGGTAAATTATCTCGCAATTATCTAGTCAATATAAACACATAACCTGTAAATTATCTCGCAATTATCTAGTCAATAATCACGTCATCTGTAAATTATCTCGTCATCTCGTCACTATTATCACGTCATCTGTAAATTTTGTCGCAATCATCTAGTCAATAATCACATCATCTGTAAATTATCTCGCAATTATCTAGTCATTTATCTCGTCATGTCATCATCAGGTTGACTCGTCATGACCTTTCAGGGCCACCGTAGACTATGCTCTATGCAAAGCTTTGTATTTCAAAAAGAGTATTTTATATTCATTTGGTCTCACAATTTCACCACTTAAGGCCAGATATATTTACTTAATATATAAATATGAAGCAGCTATGTTTATTGTTTCCTACTTCGTCAGTTATAAGCTCTCCAGTTTTGGAAACTCGAAAATTGAACTTTTTTAATATCGAGTTTCATGAAACTAGAAACTTGAAACTTATAAAATGAAACTCGATATGGGACGGCCTTTTTGTGCTAGCTATCACGATAGCTGGCACTCATAGCCGGAATTCAGAATCGATATAGCAAGTACGCGTTATTTATAATGACTTCGAGTCACTTGGTTCAGGAAACCGTGACCAAATCGGTATAATTATCAAACGGGTCCAGCCAAATGACACTCTCATACGGGTATATTGGTTGAACGAGAAGTGTGACGCTTGGATGCTATTGTGTATTGCATCAGGGTCACTTACAAGCGCCGCCGAATCCATCTGTGTCCATGGCTTTGATTGGACGAGAGATGTGTTCAGTTGTTTAGCGCCCGGGGTGAAATTTTGAGATGTTGTCCGCAGTTGTTTGCCTAGCCTGTGGAAAGTATATTTACTCCGATAGGTAAACAAAGCGATACATATCCAATAGCTTGTGGCAATGTTAGTATTTCTAAAGAAATGGAGGGGGGAAGCAAACAATTAAGGACTGAGAATTTTAGGCAAATATAGAATAGATTAACGCTGTCCATGCGCGCGGTTATGCACACGCAAAATACAATTCACAAAATGTTTCACAAACGTATTTAATTTATTGGCTTTCATCATCATATATTTCGAATCACCATGAGAAATTAATTAACATAAGTACAAACACGTCTAGTATTAGGTCAGTTTAATATTCTTGAGATAAGACTTTGAAAGTTTAGAAAAGGTTTTTGCAAAATCTTTTTTATATGGCAAAACCAGGGAGGTGTAATAGGTAATATCACTCTGGTAAAACTAGCCGCATAGAAAGTGTAATGAAAGGCTAGAAAATGGTTGACTTAATACATGACTAAGAATTCCTATTTATTATTATTATTAATTAGTTGTCCACACTGTATTAAAATACAAGTCTCACTCATAAATTTAAGGTTAGGATTGCTATCGAGCTTGAAGCAAACAAACTGATAAATAAATCATCAAATTTCAAAATATATAATGCAGTTCTCATAAAATTAACTTATGATTACTGTATTTTGTGAGTGCTGTAATTATTGAACTATGACTCAAATGTCTATAAAAGTACATTAGGAACACACCATTAGATACTCAGGGGGTGGGGGGGGGGGGGGGCGTTGCATGGAAGTTTAAAAAAACACTTTGCCCACTATCCAGGAAAAAACAACAACTTTGCCCACCAACCAGGAAAAGAAAAAAAGATGACTCACCCAACTAACCCAATTCAATGTAAAGAAAAACAGTAAAACCTTAAAAAAAACCACTGTGCCGCCTTTGCTTAAAAAAAAAAAGTTAAAAAATAATTCCGCCTACTTCGATGGCCAAAAAAAAAATCCGATCGACCCCAACTTCCATGCCCCCCCCCCCCCCACTGAAAATCAAATGGTGCGTCCCTTATGTCTGTTATTCAACGAAAGCCGTTTAAAACTATTGTACTTTTTTAATTCACTGTTGAGCAAATATACCTCTGACAATCTGTGTTGATTTTTACAACACTTATACCAATAAAGCCTATGGAGAGGGTGGTTCTAAAATGTTTACTCTCGTGTTTGCCAAAGATGGAGATATCGTTTATAACTGCACAAACAAATCATACTGGGTAGTTAATTTCCATTCTTTGGGTAGGCTTAATTAAATACAAAATTGGCGTTCGTTTTATGAGTTTTGAAGTCAATTGATTTCATAGACTGTTTGCGACATGTGGTCATCCCGGGGGGCCCCGGTAGGTCCTGGGACAAAGCCTCTGCGGCAGGTGATTAGAATTGGTATTGATTCCCCCACGACGAGAAACGCCCTGAAATTGGAGATAAGTATATAAAACCCTTTAACTCCCCTGAATTGTTAATTGCACCCCCCCCCCCCCCCGAATGACCCTTGGTGCTGGGTTACCTGTAGCTACGCCGCCAATGAATGCACACAACAAGATCAAATGACCGTTTCATTTCTTCCAAATTTCTTTTTAAAGGTATATTATGTGATCTTTCCAGGGAACGCCCTCAACATCGAAAAAAAATAGAAAGCAGATTTTCTTGCAGATTTACATTTCTGATCATAAATCATGCATACATTCCAAGTTACAGGGCGATACGATTCTTAATTACTTCAAAATCATGGTTTTAGAGTGAAAATAAACTGTCGAAATCCCGACAGTTTATATTTTTCACTCTAAATTCACTCTAAAACCATGATTTTGAGGTAATTAGGAATCGTATCGCTCTGTAACTTGGAATGTATGTATGATTTATGATCGGAAATGTAAATCTGCAAGAAAATCTACTTTCTAAAAAATATCATGAATAGAGGGCGCTCTCTGGAAAAGATCACATAATATGCCTTTAATTCACGAATTGGGCAGAGCTCCAAACTGAGAAATAGCCCAAACCTTAATTGGAGGTGATTCTTGTAAATAATTAATTTTCAGAGTGTTTATAACATTAATGTGAAAGTTTCAGATTAAAAATTCAAACCAAAAAATACAAAATACAAAAATACAAATAAAAGTACATCGTTAGTACATTATAAGTACATCTTTAAAGGATGATATCTCAGTTTGGAGTTTTCATAAAGACTAACTGAGAAATTATATAACTCCGCTTAAAAAAAAGAGTACCATTGTTAAGCGGAAGATCTCTACTACAAATGACTAGGCGGCAAGTTATAGACTAGCGGGAATAGTGACCCCTTTCGGCCATGGAAGCCTATCACTGAGAAACGGGAGAAGACAAGGGGGGGGGGGGGGGGGGGTGCTAGTCAGTAATGTTTTTGATAGGGGGGCGGCGAAAAATAAAAGTGAACCGACAACATGCGCGCTAGCGCTCGGAAACTTTGCTTTTGCACTTAAAGTTTGGGGTCGGGCACATGTACGGCAAGCGGTGATATGGTACTAGACCAAGACCCGACCCGTCACTACCATTCTCCTGTTCAAACGAACCGACAGAGCCAATCTGAGACTCAAATATTGGGGAGAGGTGATTACTAACTTAGGCCTAAAAAAGAAGAAGTTTGATTGGCCTAACCTGACCGACCCTAAATACATCGCCGACCCTGAATATTTATTATTATTTTGAGGGAGGAAAAATCAAAATCAAATAAAAAAAATTAAAAAATGTAATAAAAAAGAAAGAAGAAAAAAAAGATACAAATATTTGTACAAAGTATTAAAGTTTCTGAATGTTTGCTTTCATTTTCGGCTATTTTAAGTCCCCAAAGCAGGTGATTTCAATAACAAAAAAACAAAAACAAAATCCCAACCAAACTTCCCTATTTGTTTTTGTCATGTTAGGCCAATCAAACCATTTTTTAGGCCTTACCCGCTGGCCGCGCCACTCATTAAGCCATTGGGAAGCTTCGAAGAGTACCTGTGGGAAAACAATTTTCCTTTGAGTCTAAAATTGTAAATCAAAAGTGTGCAAATTAAATGTTTTGTTGATAAAACCAATTGTCCCAATTTAATTGTGTAGTTCAATCTATTCGTTTTTTGTTTTACGATTCTCAATATGATTTACATTCATTTGTTTTAAAAACCCTCCCTTTCCTTAAATATTATACGAGCGTAGAAGTTTACTTAGTGATTTTGGGGGTGACAAATATTTGGATCTTTTTAGAAATATTGGAACTTGCAACACCTCAAATCAGCTGGCATTTAGATGGATCCCGTGTTTATTTCACGCGTTGTTGTACCCGTTGGAAAAATCTAACTCGAACTACTGAGCACCATCTCTAGTTTTTGCTGTCATGGCGGCAGGAGCAACTCCAAGAGATACTGGGATGTTGTACAAAGCCGCTGCTTTTGTAGGTGCCGGAGTGGTTGCGGCAGGCCTCGGCTACGCATTCCTACTCTACACGAGAAAATCTAGAGCTGTACCTGATGATGTAATCGACGATTCCCAGGATATGCCAGAGCAGGTGAGTTTCTAGTTTAAAAACATGAAAATATAAATAATAAAAAAAATAAGCTTATTTTTTAATTTTAATTTTTATGTTTTACAAAATACAATAATAACAATAGGCCTAATTATAGTCGTCATCAGAATACTTCGGCACTTTTTCTGTGACAACTGCGTGCAGCATAAACACGGAAGTGCGTTGTTGAACAGCGTCACAACAGCGTTATCTTTGAGCAGTTCGACGCGTCGCGGCACCTGTAATCCGATTGGCCGCGACTATACCTGACTTACGCCTTACGGCCCCAGTTCGACCCGTTACGGTTCCCCGTGTTGTAATGGTGGCATATAAGTCCAATTTTCAGTGGTATGCACCTACCGTCCAGGCTACATTTGACGTCTTAGAAAATGTCACATGGGCTAAGCAAATTATAATACTTCAGAGTTACAAATAGGCCTATATTTCAAACATGAAAATCGGTGGATTACATCGTCGTCAATTTGTATTTGAATAAGAGATCCGCCACTCAGTCGAACTCACGAAAATAGTGGTAAACAACGTGCATTGATTAGACTCAATGCAGATTTGTTGCGCAAAATGCTGAAACGCTGCTGTTTCCAAATCATTGGTAGGCCCTACATGCGCAGCGTCCGTCTGAAACCACTGTCAAAGAGACTAAAATGCCGCAATGAAATCACGCGAGATCTCGTTGGAAACGGCATTGCCACGAGGGAAAAAAATAGGCTGACTTATATGCTGCCCTCAAGCATGCATCGCTACATATCGTGTCGTCAGTATATTAGTTACTACACACGATAGCGGTTATTTTAAGATTCCGGGGACGTACACTACGTTAATCACACGTCGTGGAATTCGAGAACTTTGACAGTTGTTAAAGACACACAGGTGGTCGCGGTAAACGTAAAGAAGTACATATAAAGGAAGCCGCTATCTTAATCCGTTTAGACGACATGTATACACGAATTTTCATTTTCACACCTCAGATAATGCGCTGTTTTTCTGCTTCCGTTGTTCGGTTTTAAAAATAAGGTAGGTAAGATTAGGAATGCACTGTAGGAAAACGTATTACTGATAATCTTATTTGTAAACGTCTCACCTTTGCGGTGTTCAAGAAATATTTCCATGTAAAATTACTCGCTGCTGTGACACAGTTGTATCAGCTTTGAAACCAGGGGCTATGTCACGTAGCTATTGCAAGCAATAGAGCTACGTGAAGTCAGGTATAGGCCGCGACTGTATCTAATGGGTCATGAATGTCCCCGCCCACACACTCATTAACTAGACGCGTGCGTTGGCGGTTTTAAAAAGTACCGAAGTATTCTGACGACGAATATAACAATACAATCCTGACAATGGACGCACGTCACATGATGTAGACCTCGCGTAAACAGTAAAGTATGCGAGTTAACCTCACCCAACAAAAGGGTGCAACGGACATCCGTGGACTGCGCATAAGTAAGTCGTAACACGACCTCGCGGCTCTGAGCTCTGATAGTGATATAGGACAAGAAACTCACCTCCAATGACAAATCCAAAGCTAAACTAATAGTAATACTACTAGAGTGCTAGGAATAGGATTCCTAAGAGAATCTTTGGTTTTGTAAACAAAACCCTTGTTAGACCGATCTTGGACTTGGAGTATGCCAGTAGCTCTTGGGATGGACCCATAACCCTAAACTTTACTACACCACACGGCAACTGTGCAAAAAAAATGTTTTTAGAACCCGGCGTGCAGGTTTTTGGGCTACAATACAAAACTGACCCATGCTATATAACGAGCGTGGCTAGGATCTGGGCGGGTCAGGGTGACCTTTCTGGTGAATTTTGGGTGTCGGAAAAGAAATCTGTTGCCGTGTGGTGATCTAGAGTTAGGGTTATACAGCAATTTTTTTTTTTTTCATTCCAAAATTTTGTAATTTTCATCATACAATGTAGATAATACAGCAATTTTTTTTTCTCATCATAGATACCCTAACTCTACTACACCACACGGCAACTGTGCGGAAAAAATGTTTTTATAACCCGGCGTGCATGTTTTTTGTCTACAAAATGGACCCAGGCTATATAACGAGGCGAATATACTCGCCGAGTGTCGACTGCCAGCCGTGGTGTAGTAGCTAGGATCTGGGCCCGGGTGCTGGAGGTCCATGATTCAAATCCGGGGGGAGGGGTCGGGGTGACCTTTCTGGTGAATTTTGGGTGTCGGAAAAGAAATCTATTGCAGTGTGGTGATCTAGAGTTAGGGTTAATAGAGGATGTAGGCCTTATCAACATTGAAGCAGTGCAACGAAGGGCAGCTAGGTTCTGGTTCTGGTTCTTGATGTATACTCCGACAAAGCGGGATCCCGCATAGGCTTGCAAGTTCACGGGTATTTCGATTCCCGGGTACCCAACCTATTTTTCGGGCGGGTACCCGGGTACCGAAAATTGGTACCAATTTAATTTTTTTTTATTTAATTTTTTTATTTTCATTTATTTTTTCATTTTCAGAGTAAAATCTAGTCATTTAAACGGCATTGAGTGACTCCTTACCTGCTGTCGAGTAATACCATATAATGATCTTACAATAAAAACCCCCCTCTTAATTCAGTAACTTATCATGTTAATATGGGAGGAAAAGTGTTGCCTATAACATATTAAAACACTAGCGAGATTTGTTATTGTTTAAGTATAATTTATTTTGATTTAAAAAAAAATCATGTTTAAAAAAATGATTACTGTTGTTAATATGAATGTGATGTTGTAATAAAAATGGTAAATCTGTGTATTAAAGAATTTGAAATGCTTTCAAAAATCTGTCATCGTACACAAATGAAACATCATTCTTTACCAGATCACAGGTATATAAACAACATTTATAATTTGATACGACCCAAAATTAGTTAATTGTAACCCCTATCTTGTTGTCTAAATTAATTAAGAAATATTTTCATTTATTCTATAAACAACAAGACATACATTTTGGAATGCTTTGACAGTTGAAAAATACATGTACCTAGAAAATTCCAATCAATTTTTTTTTTAGGCCTAAGTGTTGCCTGTTATTGTTAGTGTTACATTTGTACATGGGCGGGGGAGGGGGCGGGGGAGGGTGCGGTGTAAAACCACGGGAAATGGTTTAGGATATGCCTAGGGTTATAATGGTACAATTAGCGTTTTGCGGTGGTTAATGAAGCAACCTGATTTCTTTACTTTAGCAACAATCTAAGGGATTATAAATCAAACTGGTTTGGGTGTGTGCATGGGGAGGGGGGAAAAACCACGGGAAATGTTTTAGGATAGGGTTAAGAGTTAATGAAGTAGCCGCGGGAAATGGTTGGTTGGTGTAATTGCAGTTGGGGTAGGGGGGGGGGGGGGGGGGGAGCGATTGTAGGGGGTTTATGGGTGAGTGCAAAAAAAATGGTACCAAAATGGGACATTCTGACAAAAATTTCAAATTCACTTTTCAAACAATTGTTTTGTGTTACTTTGAAGTTAGTATGTTGAACTTTGTGAAATAACTCAAGGGGCAGTCTGAATCCTTCAATTTTTTTTTTTCAGCATGTTTACTACAGAATATGCACATTTTCAATGATAAATCACACAAGCACTGTTTCTTTTTAAATGTAACTATAATAATGCATACCAACACAACTTTAATATTCAAAGTACACTTTTAACATGTTTTAACATATAAAATGACTTTAAAGCATCTTTGTACCTCAAAAAATTGAAAAAAAAAATCAATTTTTCTGTAGAAATCACTTGATTTTGCCTACTTTGGGATGCAAAAGTTTTCACAGTAAAAAAGGAGAACTGTCACAGACCGTTTTAACATATTTACATGATAAACAACACTAACTTGAAACTACAGTGAAAGTTTCAAGTTCATAACATAATTCTTGGCAAAATAGTGCACAGGGAAAAAAGTGCTTCAATTTGTTAAGTTTGTGTTACACTCCTGACATGCCAATTTTCCTAGATACCTGTAATTCTATGGATCATAAAACCCTTGTCTTGTTTTAAAACAAAATATTTACATTGGCAAACATATAAAGCACCAAGAAAACTATAATACATACTAAATTTAGTCTTCTTTGACAATCATTGTACCAACTTATGTTAATTTTTCACACTGTTTTCTCATTAAGCAACAAAAGGTATATTTTAACACCAATACTACCAGCAGAAAATCAGTCTAAAAGACTTTTTAATGGAGCAAAATGTTATTTTGATAAACACACAAAGAATTTGGAGCAAATTATTCATATGTCAGTACAATACTGATATGTATTTATACTTTGGGCACCTAATGTTACACTCCTGACATACCAATATACTGACAAATACTCTCAGTTCTAGAGATCACAAGTTGTTGTCATTGCTTTAAAAGGAACTGTTTGGGTTTTTAAACATACAACACATTTACCACCAACAAAGTACACACATTTTATGGATATCACCCAACTTTGTCATCATTATTCATATTGAAAATCAGTTCAGATGTATCACTTTGGCAAACAAATATGCAGATTTTCAATTTTAAACCATTGTTAATCAAACCAAACATGTAAGTTGAGCATATATCTAATTCTTGACTATTTGGACCTTATCATACATGTCACTGCCAAGTCAATTTAGTATCAAGCAGCAGATAGTTATTTCTTTACCTTGTGTTACACTCCTGACATATGAATTGTACATGCCCATACATTAGAGTTTGAAGATCATTAGTTCACAGCCTCTTTATACAGAATGAATTGAAGGTTGCTTCATATTTCAACAACTAATCTATTCAAATCAATAACTGTCAACTAGGTTCATGAGGGCATGGTACCCATGCCTCCATATAATTGAAATTCTACTTAACTACAAGGTAACATATTAAATGCGATCCAACAATAGCAAAAGTGAACTACATTGTAACTATATTAAAACTATAATCTTACACAAAAGCATGCTAATTGTATTTCTTTTCTAAGATGGTTTATCATCATTGAGGTTTATAAACTTAAGCAATTTGAAAAGTGTTACACTCCTGACATAGCAATAAGTCCTGCTGCAGATTTCCAAAAGTGTATCAAGGTATTTGTTGGTTTTACTCAAGTACAATAAAAATTTCTCCTCAGTATCAAAATCATTTGAATATAATGACCAAAAACTGTCATATGAACTGTAATCAGTATTTCTCAAATTTAGATGCAGACTTCATCATTTGTTCACAACTTTTTCCTCAGTTCAGCTAGTACTTCAATATCAAGCTTCATTCTCAAGTATTTATTTATTTATTTATTTATATATTTATTTATTTATTTGTTTGCCTGAAGATCGCGGTAGCGAGAAACCCAAGGTAGCAAACTGCCAAATAAAAGTGTTTTATTTTGATATTTATTTATTTATATATTTATTTATTTGGTATTTATTCATTTAATATTCATTTATTTATTATTTATTTCTGTTCTTTTATAAGGTTGTGGATTAAGTGCAATTGTTTATTTTTTTTATTACTGTTCTCTTATAAGATAGTTCTTGTTAATGACAAACAACTAAATTACTAGAACATTGCAATATTTACCATTCAATTAAGGGAAGTGTCAACCCTATTATTTTGATGATCAACTTTTGCTTCTAAGTTTGAGAATATTGAATAAAAGTACATACAAGTATACATTTATAGAAAGGAAATTTGATAAGGAATCCGATGGTGATATCAATGTGATACCAAATAAACTACATTTTGAGAAATGAACCATAAAGCGATTTTTTTTTACCCCACATTTTTCAGACAGCGTAACTATAAAATAAAAAATGGTAATTTGTTCTAATAAACATTTTTGTAAACTAGACAATTTTGTCTAGGAGGTAATTTTTTCTTTTTCCAAAATAAGGCTTGGTTTTGGAAATATTGCTAAAAACATCGGAAAAGTTTAAAAGTCATGTTTTTTGCATACATTTCGCTAGAAATGGATGCATATCTCGACTTTAAAATCCATAATCGAAAAAATAAAAATTTGCCTCCTAGCGCTGAAAGTCCTCTACACAATTGTAGTAAAAGCTTACCTGATAGTTTGATATTTTTTTACTTATGTTGTCTGAAAAATCGTAAAATTCCTTCAAATTTGAACTTCAAGAAAACATCGATTTAGTAAAAATATTGACATTTTCCACCATTTAAAGCTAAATGTTCACGGAAATACACGTGCGTGTGACCTAAAAAGCGAGTATACTATTATGAACAATCAAAATAAACTATCAGATTCAATTTATATTGTCACAATATGAAGAAATTGGAAGAAAACTGAAATTTAAATGATCGTAAGATTGGCCTTTGTTTACATTTTTAGACATTGTTTTGCGCTCTTTTGTTTTTCGCGTCTATGTCGCGGATATTAAGCGGCGCGTCTAGTATTACGCTTTCAGCGCGCGACGCAATGATCGAACAGTTGTCGCAACATTTGAAAAGCGCGGAACTCCGCTTAAATTCCTGCCAAATAACCATGCGCCTTTTACTGGCTCAAACTTACCAAGACAGCAATTTAAAATCACCCAAAAAGAACAGGAAATAGTCGCTTCCGATTAGTAACTTATGATGGTAATGATAGAATACATATAAAAGTATAAAATAATAGAGAAATATGAAATTCAATTTTTGAAACAAGTGCCGGGTTGACACTGCCCTTAATGCTGTTCCTACATGTATGAATAGGCTTTATTATTTTTATTTCTAAAATCTGATTATCTTGCTAGGTATGCGTTTCTTATTCTCTTTCTTGTTGCTCTTTAAATACATGTCAGGAGTGTAACAACAATATATAACACACATCATGTTTTAAATAAGCATTGTACTTACATATTTTGAACTATGTTTTCATTAAACAATATCACATAATGCTGAAAAGTATATGGTATTGCTAGGACTAAAAATGTTTGAAAATATTTATGTATTATTGAAGGATAATGTAGGGTCTCTTAATGTCACGCAGGTATGACAGGGCCTGTGATCAAGTTACAGTGTTATTGATTGTCATGATTTATATTGTAACAGTGATTAAATACTATTTTGATTTGATGTACTATTGATAATTTTGTCAGTATTTGCATTTAAGTGGTATTTAATGTCATGATAAATACATTACACATTGCGTGCAATGGTGTTACACTCCTGACAACCACCTTTATGCACTCTGAAACAGACACAAAGAACAAATCACATTTACCTTTATTACTAATAGTTTATTTACACCAGGTATGACATAAAATAAATACCATTGCTCAATTTCATCTGGATGAACAACTTTAAAAAATAGGATGAAAGTCAATGTTACACTCCTGACATTCATAGGGTGTCACATTTTATCTGCATACATCCAGTAATTAATGCAATCTACACTTGTCAATTTACCATTAAGTGAAAGGCAACACTGTACCCATTTGAAAAAGGGAAAGTAGAATTGGTAGCTTTTGTCAATCTTTCTTACATGACTGACCTTTTTGTAAAATTTGAATTTGTCTCCCTTTTTAAAAAGTGCACACTTCATTGATAAACAAGACATTTTGAAGCACATAGAATAGCTGTATTTGACTTGAACTAAAACAAAATGAAATTAATGAGTACATATTATTACAAGATTCATTAGGAATCAGATTGAACAAGGTTTTAATTATTTATGGCTTACAGAAATTACATGTTCAATTTCAATGTCCCAAAAAAGTGTTACACTCCTGACTGTTTTTAGCATCATAAATGGACGTAACTTTTTTTCTGAAGGAGCTTCGGTAAACATTTTATGACACAAAAAAGCATGGTATCTAACACACATTTTAGAATAATTACCTTTTCTGTAAACCCCTTTATTTTAGTGATAGGTGCTAAAAAGTAAAAGGTACCATTTTTTTTGCACTCACCCATATGTGGTTTTAAATGTACCGAGGGTTAACTTGATGCGGTTTGAGAGGTTTTATATAGGGGTTAATAAAGTAGCTACGGTAAATGGTTTAGGAGGGATATGGTTATAAATCAACCTGATTGGGGGTGGGGGTTGCGGGTTTATAATGCCGTTAGGAGGGATATGGTTATAAATCAACCTGGTTTGGGGGTGTTGTAGGGGGTTTATGTGGTTTCAGAGGTAGGTAATATGGCATAACCATCTAGCGGATGAAGTAGCCGCGGGAAATGGTTAGGAGGGTTATGATTATAAATCCACCTGGTTGGTGTAGTTGCAGGGGGGAGGGGTGGGGCGGTTGTATGGGGTTTATGTGGTTTTAAAAGTACCGAGGGTTAACTTGATGCTGTTTGAGAGGTAAACAGGGTTAATAAAATGGTTTAGGAGGGACATGGTTATAAATCAACCTGATTCTGATTCTGATTGGGGGGGGGGGGGGGGGGGGGGGGTTATAGGGGGTTTATAATGCCTTTATAAGGGATATGGTTATAAATCAACCTGGTTTAGGGGGTGTTG
This sequence comes from Ophiura sarsii, assembly GCA_035610835.1. Classification (NCBI taxonomy): domain Eukaryota; kingdom Metazoa; phylum Echinodermata; class Ophiuroidea; order Amphilepidida; family Ophiuridae; genus Ophiura; species Ophiura sarsii. Next base: position 27,464,548 of record CM069448.1, read on the forward strand.
TAGGGGGTTTATGTGGTTTCATATGTAGTTAATGTGAACCATCTAGCGGGGACCCGAGCGTAGCGAGGGTACGCCGCTAGTATTTATAACAATAGAATAAATATTTATAAAAATTGAAATATATTCGAAAATTCAAGTTGAAAAAAAATACTATTTTAGTTAACATGCAGGTTACAAGCCTCTATTAAAATAAGTAGGTCTTGACCAGGAGCTACTATTTTTACAGAAATGGCTCCTAGTCCTATACTTTACTGTGCAAAGTTTGGAAACACCATGAGCCAAAACTTGTCAAACAGTGGGTAAAAAAACTCCTGGGTGCCTGCTTTATAACAAAAGTCTTGGCAGGTGATCTGGTAAGGAAAAATTATAACTCTGTACATTAAAGCTATTGAGATGCATTCAAAACCTGTGTGTTATTATAAAGCCATCTTATACATTAGGCCAAAAAAAAAAATGTTTGGTTGCCCTTTCCCGACCGACCGTAAATATTGGAAAATCACGGTCGCGTTTCTTTTTTTCTTTTTTTAAAAAAAAAAAAGAAGAAAAAAAAGTTGATTTCATGAATATAAATGCTTACGAGATGGTGAATTACGGTTGCTGTTCATTTAAAATGTATTGCAGACACATATTCTTAGGCCATACATATTTTATTCCTCTCTAGGAGCTTCTAGGCTGATGCTAAAAGAGCAGGTACACAACAATCGTAAACATATCATTTCACCTCACATGTTTCGCTCGGGCAATTTTAATAAAACGCCATATGTGTGGTGGTATGGGAAAACCTGTCAGAAGTCGCTAGTGTTAATATTGAGATATCTGGGTCATAACAAAATATTCCTAACAAATAAGTTCCTTCCAACTTTGGTCCCAAGATAGAGATTATACCTTGAACTTTAGTCTCCAGGAGTTTTGTATGCAAAATTCCAGATGTTAAGTTTATTTTTAGTACTTTTCGGAACCTTGTTTATCAAATTTTATGTGTAAAATGCATGTGTAAAATGCTACATAAAATGACATTGTTACCATGGTAACCACTTGTGAATTCCGACGATGCATTGTAAAGATTTTGAAACTTGAAGAACTTACAATTGTAAATAAGATCGCATTTAAAAGATTTAGAGTACACCTTTGAATTGTCAGTTTCAATTTGCAGTGTTGCGTTTAAAGTTAAACTTGCCGACTTTAAAATACTATAACTGTAGTTCTAGATGGAATTTCTGAAAAATTTAAACAGTCCCATACTCAGTAGATTATGAAGCTCTCGGCCAACGAAAAAAACCAAGTTGCTAGAAAATGACCATGTGAAGGGTTTTCCCATGCCACCACACATATATGCACTACATCAAGTTTATAGATATCTGATTTGTCTGGGTGTGAATTGTTTTTGTAAGAAAAGATTAGTAATGTATGCAAAAATCATGTAAAATCCCTTTCATCTTCCATTTTACATTTGTAAAAACACTTATATTTTGAAATAAAAACATATCTAATTCACTTGAAAGTATATTTTTGGCATTCTTTGACATCTAAAAAATCAAAAATCAAAAAAAAAAAAAAAAAAAAAAATCGACTTACCGACCCAAACAAAAATTGAGGTGAAAGGGCAACCAAACATATTTTTTTTTTCCTTATCATACTGTAATTTCGCTAGGAGATCCAATTCGCCAAATTAAATTGCCGCCAATTATATTATTTATAATGGTTATATACAGGAAAATGATACAAATTAGTGAAACTAAATTTTCGGAAAAGTTGAATAAATGCTAATTCGCTCAATTAAGTTGCCGTGAAATTAAACTGTTTTGCAGTACATGTACACATACAATCATACAATCATACATCATCTTTTATTACCATGTCACCTGCATACAAACTGAAGCAGTATTTTTTTAAAACTCAAATTTCAAAATAATTTTTAAAACAAAATAAATTATATCAAATATTTCTAAATGTTATATCATGTGACAGTGACAGGCAACACTTCTATTGCCATATTTGATTAACAAAATGTACATGTAAATGTACTGAATTTAGATGCAGTTGCTTTAGTAATAAATTGTATTTTTACACAGCAAACAGTCCTCAAAAGTCGTTTGATCAGAATAAATTAAATATTTTAGTAATAGAATCTTGGGTTATGAGTTACCATACCATCCCTATAGTGTGGGTCAAGAAAAAATTGAAAAAAATGTAAAAGATTTAAAACAATTATTTTAAATTTCGGGTATTCAGGCACCTAATTTGGAAGAAAACAAAAAATCTGACCGACCGACCACTTAACATCAAAATGCTATTGAACTCTGAACCAAAATTCTATGCAAATCTGAACTTGTTTGCTGATACTTTTGTATTTTTGTTTTCTGTTTAATGTAGGAATTTCCTGAGAAACGTGTGCTTGTGCTTGGGCTAGACAACTCTGGTAAAAGCAGTCTTCTACAGGTTATTGCAAGTCATGATGGACATGTTATACCAGAACCAACGGAAGGCTTCAATGTCATGTGTCTGCAGGGACAAGATACAACGCTCAATGTGTGGGAAGGTAAGGCCTAAAAAAAAAAGAAGGTTTGATTGGCGTAACATGACCAAAACAAATAGGGTAGGTTGGTCGGGATTTTTTTTTAATTTTATTTTTTTAAATTTTTAAATCATCTACTTTTGAACACTTAAAAGACAGCAGTACACACACATGAAGAGACGGCAAAAATTCCTTTTTCTTTAAACATATCGTTGTGTTCAACAATATATCATTTCGATGGGGACTTAAACTAGCCGAAAATGAAAGCAAACAGTCAAAAACTTTAATACTTTGTTCAATTTTTATAAATATATATATTTTTTTCCCCCTCAAAATAATAAAAAATATTCAGGGTCGGCGATGTATTTAGGGTCGGTCGGGTTACGCCAATCAAACTACTTCTTTTTTTTTTAGGCCTAAGCTCAGTTTATATTCTGAACCAGGGTCCTCTCCGATGCTTGGAATTTGAACGATAAATGAATGGGTCTGTCAAATTTGACAAGACCTTCAGTTTTCGAAGTATTCATTCTAATTTTTAATCCCAAACCCCCTCCCCACCATTTTTTTTTGTTGGGGGGGGGGGGGGGAGAGGTGATTGACCCTCCCCAATGAAATTTTCACAAACTTTCACCACTCACATCGGGTCTTTTTGAAAGCTCAGGGGTGAAGTGATATCAGACCCAAACTTTTGGACTGATAGCCTATGGTCGCTATGGCAAACATATTTTTCACTCCTGGAAATTTATTTGAATCCCCCATTTTTGGATTCTTGCATGTTTAGGGGTGAAAAGACCCCTGATGTTTAGACCCCTCACCCCTGATGTTTAGACCTTAATGCTAACCCTGACCCACCCCCCTAAAATCATGTCCCACAACCATGTAGCACTTAACTAAGTCTAAGACAAACTCTGTTAAAACAGTTGCCTTTTTGTTAGCCCTTAACCCTAGAACCTCCTACCCACATTTTCAAGGATGTTTTTTCAACGACAAAAAGCGCGGAAAAAAGAGTGGCCATGCCCCCGGGGCTTGAACCCACAACCTCTCGGTTGAGAGACGAATGCTCTACCAGTGCGCCACGGGGGTTAACCATACTTATTGTTTTTATGTGGTATTTGTAACATATCTTTTCCTTCACTCTTTTACTCCTATGTACGTACAGTTGGTGGCAAACAGAGTGTGCGAACCTACTGGGACAATTTTGTATCCAACACCGATGTGCTTGTATTTGTAGTGGATTCCGCGGATGGGGACAGGTTTACCGAAGCCAAAGATGAGTTGCACAAATTACTACGCGATGACAGGCTAAAAAATGTGCCGCTGGTTTTAGTAGCGAACAAACAGGTATAGTGCATTTCTTTCTGTTAAGCATATTTCACCAAAATATTCACAATATTTTTGAGGGGAAAAAAGTGCCAGACCGACCTGAGAGGGTCGCTTGCCTGTAGAATATGTATTGGTTTTTTTTGTCGCCTGAAGCTTAATACCATCTTCCATTTTATTACAGGACCTACCCTCGGCAAGACGCGATTCAGACATCTCACAAGCGTTAGAACTGGCTGGTCCGTCCCAAGAAAGAGAGATACACGTCGTGGAGACACAAACTGTTTCAGATCCTCCAAACGAAAGTGTTCAAAAGTTGAAGACGCTGATGGACCAATTATCCAAGAAAGATTGATTAATATGATGTGTCTTGATGTTAAATAGTTCTTGTTTTTTTGTGTGAATATGAAAAGTGTGGTTTATAATGTGGTGGAGCTTTCAAGTTTCTAAGAGAAAGCGATGAAGGAGTCCCAGATATTTGGACGGATTCTGGTGGCCTTATTAGATCGAGGGATTTTGGTTATTTGCCAATCATATGCAGGCCAGCGTGCGGTTAATTAAGTCTTACCTGCGGTTTGGGCCAGCATGCAAGCCCGATATAAGTTCTAGGCCAGCATAGAATTCCACCGTACGCTTGGGCCAGCATACAAGTCCAACGTAAGGCTCAGCCCAGCATACAAGTTCAGGCTTAGTCCCAGACTAGCATGCAAATTCATCCTTAAAAGACTCAGCATTCAGGTATGCAAGGGAGTCTAAAAATAGGGTACCAAAATATGGAAAAAAGTGTAGTCTTTTCAAGAAAAGGCAGCAATGCAAAAACATCACCTTTGACCGACGTGGTGACGTAATAAACCTACTATTTAATTTTGAAATTTAAGGTGGTCTAGATTCTGTAAGAGTCAAGATAAGCATGTGAAGATATCAGTGTGTTTTTTCATAATCAGAGACTGCCAGAATAAAATAATAACTCCCTCGCAACTATGTCACAGAATCTAAAACTGCAACAACAACAAAATCATGAAATGTCATGGTTGAAAAATGGAATGATGTTTTATATTGACACTTACTGTAAACGTGGACATATTTGCGCTACATTAATTTTCGCGCTTTTTACGCTACAAGCAGCTACCGCGAAAATAAAAACATGCGAACATATTTATTTTGTGTATGTAATGAATTTTCAAATCGCGAATTTAAAAACGGGCTAAATGGCTGAAAGTCGGCAAAGTGCGGAAATGTAATCGCGTGAAAATTACCACTTTTACAGAACACATGGGAACTGGGAACACTTCTAACAAGTTTTTTGTTTAATCTTTCAATAATTGATTACCATTGTTCTTTTACCAAATGTCACCAGTCTTGAATTTGTATTAAACCTGTATGTATCACTCAATGCCTCAGGGTTGGTATCTGGTTATTATCATACCAATAAAGTAAATTTGACTTAAACATCAAAGATACCACTATAATTGAAGCAAACAATTCTCTATCTATTTGCCACATATACACGCATGTGCTGTGCAGGTACTAGGCATGAATGCAGAAGTGTGTGTGTTGTAAATCAATTGTTAATTGAGAATTATCTGTTTTGATTATAGCTCTGGATATTGATGTGCGTAATTACGTACTTACTTACGTGTGAGTTCAAACGAACAACTGCCAATTATAAAAAAGAACAGAATGAATAGAGAGATTCTGTGTTTTGGATTAGCTGCCATTGTAGAGGGAACACAGAAGTGTTTTCAACACGGTGTACGACCTCCACCACGCCTCATTCAATACAACCTGGTGAAGGACCTCTATGACCATCACTTGAAATGTTAAGATTACTTGAGCCAAGAGATACTTGAAGTACAAATAAGTTTTGATACTTGAAGTATAAATTTTATAAGATAAAATAAATGAGTTTGTGTTGTTTCAAGAGAAATAAGACAAATCAATGCACGCGTGCTGATGTTGATGTGTGCATAATTTTGATCTTTATAATAACAAATAAAACATGCTAACAAGTTTGCTAACACGCGCAGTGAAAATCGGCGAACCGCGATGTCTGAACAATGAATCAAAACAAACCGTGTGGTGCCCGCATTGTACTGCGCTCACACAGAGTGCATTAGACACTTTCAATGCACTCCACATATTTTAGTTTCTTGCTTTCTGATTGGTTCAACACTACTAATTAGAGTGTATGAATAGAGCTTTGTGCATCGCTAATCCAAAACACAGGATATCTCTCTTGAAGGAATACTTAATGCATAAAATGCATAGGTTTGAACACAAAATCGTAGAGACAAAAGGACAAATCCATGTAATGTGATCAGTTGTATTTCATCATGGATTTATAAAAATGTAATACAATGTTGATTCAATGTACTATTTTCATTTAATCCATAGCTGTAAGTATATAGTTTAAGTGATAAGTATAGTTTAGTGTTGTTTTGATACATAAACTGCTTTAAAAAACTTCGGAAACTTTTTTCAATCTCCAATTTTTCGAATATTTTGTGATATATATTCATACTGTGTTTCTTATTAAATTCACCACTTTTTCGTGATCAAAAGAACAACTGTGTCACCTGTTCAATTATTTTTTACATTGACAGCTACACTGTGAAAACACTGTTTAAAACTTTTGTGTTGTTCAAATACCCTGCTTAAAGGTCTAAGCCAGGTAGTTGAAAGACCCCAATTTTTAAACATCATATTTTGCTATGTTGTAGAAAGAGAAAGATAACCTCAGAGGACAAAATAGTGGTGATTTTGGTACATTCAGATTGAGACCTCCCCAAATTCTGAAGCATGTTGCTGAGCTCTGAAACAAGAAAATGTTACGAATGAGGTATCGTTGGAAAGAACAATAGCTTTACATTGATATGAAACACAATTTGAATAGATCACAAAATATTCAAAAAATGTGCAATTGAAAAAAGTTTTCTAACTTTTTGTTAGCAGTTTATATAGTTTAAATCTTAGCAGTTTATATAGTTTGAATACAGTTGTGAAATGGCCCGTCCTATTCAATAGCTTCTTCACAATATCTTATTTTTTATTAAGCAAGTGCAATTTGTTTCTTATGTTTTGTAAAATGTTATAAGCATTTACCTCTATATCACCTACCTTTAGCTATTGTATTCTCTAATTCATTCAACTGCCACATATTTTAGCATAGAGATCTATAAGTTGAATACCATATTGTTCAATGTTATTTTGAAGAAGATTAGCATACAGATTTCACCAAAATAAAAGTGTTTTCTTGATAACTTGATATAGAATAGAAACCCTTTTAAGACACATTGATCAAGTAATCATTTAGATCAAAGGTAAATCCCAGCAGTGCATCAACTAGATGTATGTGATGGGTTTTTTTATGGTGCATCAAATTGAACAGTATGTGATCCGACTTACGTATTGATGTATAAACCAAAAGTAAATCAGGTGTCTTGGCAGGGATTTTTTTTTTTAAATCACGATATGTAGCTTCATCACATAGATGACCTATACGTAGGGTTCAGCAGAATCCGTGAACACGGAATTCACGGCGTAATTCACGGATTTCATACTTGATCTCGGATTTGGGAAATTGTACCGCAAAATCGCGGAAATGCTGGTTCAGACGTGGTAATTGTCCAACAAGCCGATTTTTACAGCTTGATTTGATAATAAGAATCACGAATTATCGAGTAATCGAGTAATATATATTTTTAATTGAGTGCCTAAAAATATGACTGCGCAGATTTCATGTGTCATTTCCCACGGTTTGATCTCGGTTTTGCTTGAAATCACACTAATCACGGAAATCACGGATTTTACACAAACTGCCCACGGATTTTGCCTTAAAAAATCACGGATTCTGCCGAACCCTACCTATAGTAATACGCAATAGAAATAGATTCATGTGTTATTATATTCGCGGTAGCTGATTCGAGCGAGAAAATAAATGTAGCGCACAAATTTCCATTTTACAGTACCTCTCAAATACTAGATAAAAACAACACTATTTTGTGCTTTTGTTGTCAATCGCTGTCGAAATCCTGTTGACATGAATCATATATTATGCAGCAGGGGCCAAAATCCTTTTTTTCAATGCAATGGTTATTTTAAATAGTTGCGAACAAAAGAAGCTAGCCCCTGTGTGTGCATTTTTCCATTGCCAAAATGTTGTTTACATTTTTGATCACATTCCAACACCTGTTATTCAAGTGTATGCTTTGCAAAGCCCAAAAAGATTTTTTAAATCTTGTTTTAGACACCTTACACAGGACAGGGGTCAAAATATATGTACAGTGGGGCAATATGGGCCATTTGCCTCAATTGTTTACAAATAAGGCTATATTATGTCTCAAAGCTCCTGCGCGCGTTAGTTAATTGATGCGCGTTAGAAAAACAATTATGAAAAAAATATATATATATACTTCTTTTTTTTTCGAAAAAAAAAAAATCCCAACATTTCACAGATTTTTTCATTTCTGGTCTCACACCATAAAATAAGTTCCCTATTGCTTTATGTGGTTAAGAGGTCAAGTTTGTGTTAATTTGTCTCAACTTTAGAGCAAACTGGTTTCAAATCATTGTTTTTATTGAAGAACAGATGTTTTCTGCTTAAAAACACTTTTATGGGGGTTGATCAGCATGTTTTTTTGCTACAGGCTAATACTGAAATCTTGCTTAGGTACGACAGGCTGTCTGGATTCTAAGATGAGGGATTTAGCTCTATTAAAATCAGATGGAAACAGTGAAGTCATGTAAAATTATACCAAACAAGGAAAAGCTAGAGATTTTGTGCCTAATATACTTTTTAGGGCGTTAAAATTAAGATTACCCAGGGGCCTATCCTAACTTTAACTCTTCTTAAATTAATGTTTGGGAGAATATTAAAGTGAGCTAAATTGAGCTTTATTAAGTGAGACCCTTCTAAAGTTTTAGACATGGGTCCTATTTCATGAAGATTGTATTGTGAATTCTGACATCTTCATAAGAAGCGTTGAAATAGGGGCCTATCCTAACTTTAACTCTTCTTAAATTAATGTTTGAGAGAATATTACAGTGAGCTAAATTGAGCTTTATTAAGTGAGACCCTTCTAAAGTTTTAGACAAGGGTCCTACTTCATGAAGATTGTATTGTGAATTCTGACATCTTCATAAGAAGCGTTGAAATCTTAAGAAGCGTTGAAATCTTAAGAAGAATCACTCTTCTTTCTTATGATGTATGCAAAACGACCCAGATCAGGTTTAAGATCTTTAGAAAGGAACCGATAGGCATTACTGTGAGGTAAGGTTAGCTTATATCAGAAACTGTAGTGTTATGTGATATTAGATCGTAACAGAACATTAATTAATGTCAAAATATTAAATGATGTTTCGGCTTATTTTTGAAAATGTGGCTTTTCTATAAGGAATGAATATATATTCAAAATATTTGCACAGATATTTGGTGTATATTTTTTAATAATTGCACATGAGCAATTATATATGGGGATTACTTGCCTTAAGTTAAATTTGTTCATTCAAGATCCAGGTATAATCAGATGTGCCAAATTTTGCACATTTGGTTAACTCATGGGTCTAAAATCAAACTTGGGGCGCCACCAACGTCTATTTTGTGCCATTCGATTAGCAGAAACAAGAGATCAACCTGTGAACTATGTGGCAAGAATTGTCTTAGTATTGCAAAAATCTTGTCATTTTACATTTTATCTTAACATGGCATGTATACATATTGTGTAATTGGTGCACTGTAACCATGTGGTATTATTGATGTAAGAAATTGATTATGAATGACCAAACACCTTTTCTATTATTGCTCGAACCTAATTGTGTTCCCAATTATCAGTATTCCTATTTTTGTGAATTTTAAATCTAGGCAAGACAAACTATTGTCTTTTGCTATTAACAATAAGTGTATCAAAATTATGTTTAATGTTTTAGTAAATTGATATAGTTGGAATAAATTTTGTAATTACGTGTAAGAAATCATTGAATCATATGGTTTTAGTTGCTAAATTGTAGAAATTGTTTCGAAACATGAGCTTATTAGTTCAGATTTTGCACAAAATGTGAATAACATTTGCCTTTAAATTTATCTCTTCAAGATACACAATCATTATACTGATTTAAATTATAGACAGACCTCTAAATTTCTCAAATCTCTTTTTGCACACAGAAACATGTCTATTGAAATACAAGTTTTATTTAGTTCAAGTTGTTGCCGAACACAAATTGCTCCCCATGAAAAGGAATAATGGCACCCCAACTCGAAAATCCATAGAATGTTTGTTTTTGTTGTTGCCCAACTGCGAATCAGACAGACTTATTGGCCAATCTTCTTCATTTCATTCTTTGAAAATGTGCACTATGTAGAACTGAACACACAATAATTAAGTATCTCTTCAATGTAACTATTTTAAAATAATTAATGTTTAAAATTTAATGTTTTATGCATATATTTCTATTAAGATCATATCAATTCCACCAAAAGTTGGCATATTTTTTATAATGTGGCAGCTCTTTTTGATTATATACAGGCATACATTTACTACCTCCCCATTTATGTTTAATTCATTTTTGTGAGCTCTTGCTATCAAAAATAGTATTAGTATAAATTGAAAGCATTTGATCGTATATTTCAATGATATCATTTTAATACAATGAATTTACTATTTTGGAAGTCTTTCAAGCAAATGCACTGCTCTTTATAACAGAATGCAAGAATACAGTGACTTAAGTTTTGTTTTGTTATTCATTTACATTTCTGAAATAGACCACTGTATTATATTTGTTTGCTGTTTAACCATTAAATATTGTTCATCTTATGTTGTAGATTATAGGGGTGTACAAACTGTCCAACCTTCAAAGATTCCCCAATTGGTAACCTTTTTGTTTCCCTGACTTGATAACCTCCAAATATAGACAATAATGGGAAAAGTGTACTTTAGGTCCCAGATTCTGGACTTACTAGTATCATCCGATACGGGAACACCTAGAATCGTTTGATACTGGTACAAAGTCAGTGTTCCAGTATCGGATGGTACTGGCACATATGAAATGTTCCAGTATCGGGCTCTTCACAGGTACACAATTATGTACCAGTATCATTGAATACTGGGATGGGACAAATCACTACTGGTAACTTGTGATGTACCAGTATTGCCCGAAACTGAAACATAAAATCGTTCCAATATCGCTCGCTGCTGGAACACAATTTGGTGTTCCAGTATCGAACGATACTGGAACAATAAAATTGTACCAGAATCGAGCAATACTGGCAAATTTCATGTATCAGTATTGCGCAATACTGGTAAACCAGTATCTGGGATCTAAAGTACACTACTTTGCCCAAATTAATGACCAAATTCTCAATTTCTTCCCCAATCACCCAAAGGGGTCTTGTTCTTCTGAGAAATTATTAATGGTATGGCTTGGAATTAAGGGGAAAAGTGAAAGGATCTCGAATTTTTTTCTTCAAAGAATCCATATTGATTTTTGCGAACATATTTTCAAGATTTCATATAGAGGTAATCGGGCTAACATCACAACAGCCATCTTTTCGGCAGTTGTAAACTCCATTCTAAATGTTCAGGATATAAACTATACCACTGAAATCACCAGCGACCCTTATAGTTTGATGCTATCAGTATGCTGGTGTCAAATATAGCTTGACGGTGAATGCAGATTTATTCAAGAATATGGTTCAGATTCAGATCATGTTGCTAACTTTTGTTTGTTTGTTGAGTTACGCATGAGAAATATTGATGACCTTGATTTTTAAAAACGAATTTTGATACTAGCATGCAAATATTTCAGGCCTCAAACATCAGCTCATTTGCAGGAATCAAACAATTCATACAAACATGATAATCAGCTTGATTCCTTAAACGGCAGTTAAATTCCACCCTAAATTGACACCCTGACATTTCCAAGAAAGTACACATTTCAGCCAGATAGAGTAATATGGTATAAAATGTACAAACTATCAGAGATATCATCAATAGTCAAAGTGATATTTCAAAAATGAATTTCATTAAAGTGTAAATTCAAATGGATTTATTCTAAAAATTAAATTATTTCTGGAACCCCAGACTGATTTATATCTTGTTGTGTTCTAGACAGTGTAATTGTATGACGAATACTTGAATTATCTGTAAATATGTAAAGTACTCTGTGTGTGCAACATTGGTAAGAATACAGAAAAAAAGGCTACATTTATTGTGTCCGTGTAATGATTTTTACCCGGGGGGGGGGGAGAGGGTACTCGGATTTGGTTTGGTCAGGGGTGTGCCGCTGGAGATTCAAAACCCCTACCCATTTCTAAGGGTGATTTTGGAAAAATCGGTACCCATTTTGACCAAATTTTCGCGAAAATAGACCTAATTTTGGCAAATTTCGCGAAAATAGACAAACGGGACCCATGTCTAAGGATTTTTCAGTTGAAAAGCCTACCCATGGCTAAGGATGTCTCATAATAAAACGACCCACTGGAGCGGCACGTCCCCGTTTGCCTTACATACGTGAGTACCCCCCCCCCCCCGGGATTTTTATCAGATCGAAATTACAGTCATACAGAAATAGAGTCTGACGTCACAATTGTTTTATATTCACTATGAATATTGTTATATGATATGTGATGATCGGGGGAGGGGAGGGGAGGGATTCAGCAATGGCATAATGACGGCTATACATATACATCCACAAAAAATGTCAAATAGAGTCATATAATTCCCCTTCATGGTGTCGTTGACGTCTTTTTGAAAAAGGGTGCTTTTCAAAATTTCATCGCCGTTTAGGATAGTAATTGGCCAAAAATAGTATAGTTTGAAATCAGTCAAGCTTGCATCATACAAATATTCCTTCACAAAAATGCAAAACACTTGACATCAATCAACTTTTTTCGTGGAAATTAAAACAGGACTCGGCAAGTTACCAATATAACAATGTCAAAACACCTTTATTCTGAAAAATGTCAGTGATCTTAATAGAGAAAATTTCGGGTCAAACTTGAAATCTTCCTTTCTTACAAAAATAGTCTGTTATATCTAGTCTGTCAGAAAAATTTGGACTGTATATTCTTGGTACTAAACAGGCTAAAACGTGGCTAACTAAACTCATGTTGTAGTTAAAGGAAAGTTTATTTTTTAAACAAAACACGTTTTTAAACACGCTGATATCGTCCCCAGAAAAGTTGTTAAAGCGTGCCATTGTATGAAAGGGTATTTATTCAATAATCAGTGATTCAAATGGGTTACCATACAAATGAAAGGAATGCATCAAATTTTTGTCTAAATATTGTTCGAAATGCACCCCAAAAAATTAACAACATGCACTTTGTGCAAATGTTTAGTTAAACAAGAGTTCAACTGCCTTCCCATGTTTAATGAGTTATAGTCTCTCATAATGTTATGGACAAAATTAAATTAAAGCTATAGTTACGTGCATGATTTGTTGTTCCCGCGCCAGCGTCCAGATGCATGATATGGATGCGCGGCTATACGCATGCATGTGCATTGGAATTTTACATTTGACCAATCAGGTTGCACGATTATTTTCGAACGCTTTCGGTACGCACTTCCGGGTTTACACACGCATTGGTGGAATTATGTCCATAGCATTACGACGCTGACTATAACTTGACCATACACTGAACAGGACCACACATTAACAGATACACACAAATGACTGAAATATTAATTACGATCATCATTTGATTCACTTTATACTTTTTTTATTTACAATATATTGTGACGAAAATAACACACTTTCCCATCACATGCATTCATTTTTAAAAGCCAAATTATAACAGTTCGATATTATTTGGTAGGTTTCCTATAATTAGTGCAAAAATCATTAATCCCTAAGAGCGTGTTTCTACTGGGGAAGAAACCGCTAAGAATCAGTAAGATGGCCCAGTAGAAACAGGCAGAACCCGCTAAGAATCGGTATTTTTGGTAATCCCAAAAACCTTCACAAACCAAGTTTGGAACCGGTGAGAAACGGCAAGAAACCCAATAGAAACAGAAAGGCAATTCATTTTAGCGGTAACTTTTTGTGAGTAAGAACAGGGGGATTAAAAACTTCCCGATTAATCTTAGCGTTTACTTTGCAGTGCCTCAGTAGAAACACTCTCATAGACAGGACCAATACCAAATACGGTTCTACCGTCATCATTATAAGCAGCTTTCATGAACCTTTATTCTAGTGTGAAAACTTCATTGAGGGATTATTAGCTGTATGCTGTATAATCCCTCTACAAAGTCTTTACCCTAGACTAACTCTGGCTCTCTAAACATCAATGAAGGTAATACCACAATTACTATGAGAGATTGCAACCAGACTTTCTATAAAACCATCAAGGGCAGGTGAAATTGATAGCAATCAAAACCAATTACACACATTTTATATATTATCTTGTCAAAGTTTAATGGATCTGCAGGGTGGGTTAATGAAAAGGATAACCAAATTGTGACAGCCATTTTTAATCGCTGTAAAATAATTTTAAAATGTTGTACAGTGTGTTCACAAAGTTGGGTCCAAAATTGGGAGCCGGTAACGTTTGGAAAAAAAGAGCAAAACGCTTCATTTTGTACTGGTGTTTTCAAATTTGTTTTGAGTAATGAACTCTATGCTTTAACATAATGTTAATCTTGCCTGCTCTGTAAGTTTGAGCAAGCAAAACAATTCCTTATTATCTATTCACATTACATACAAAATTAGTGGTCCCTAAATTTTGGACACATTTGTTATGTGTATACACTGTACAGTCATCACAATAAGTAACTGACCAGGTAATAAATGTGCTGATAACTCTAAAAGTATAACTCCTTCATAAACATATTTAATTATAAAGTTGTTGAGAAATTTCTCTTCTTGAATTTGAGATATTACACGCTAAGAATGGTTGATTAATGAGGAAGTTACGATCCCAAACGTTAGGGCAAGTCTGATTTTCATTTTAACATTTTCTTTTAGAATAATAATAAGACCATAGTTTAGCACACAAATACGAGAATTTCACGGGTGAATCAATTTGATTATTTCTTGCAAAATTCTGTGTTAAGAATGAGAATCAAGGCAGGTTCTCTCAAGCTGAAACAAATTTGTGCAATTGCCTGAGTTTTTGTTGATTAATAGATCAAGATAACGGTGTACTCTTCCGTATGAAAGGTTTAACAGAAAATGTCACCAAATCACATGAAATGCTTTGACCCTGGTGAGTTTCAGAGACCCTTCTTTCAATGATTTA
This sequence comes from Ophiura sarsii, assembly GCA_035610835.1. NCBI lineage: Eukaryota > Metazoa > Echinodermata > Ophiuroidea > Amphilepidida > Ophiuridae > Ophiura > Ophiura sarsii. Next base: position 27,479,616 of record CM069448.1, read on the forward strand.
ATTAATAACATTGTTTTTAGAATTCTCTTAACAGCAATGAAGGACTTATCTGATCCAAAATAACATCACGCTCATTGCGATAGTAAATTAGCCTTTTGGCATCAACACCAACCACTTATCAATCTTTGCGATCTTTGGACAACATGAAGACCTGATGATTAATCAAATTCATATAGCATGACACCTTTTTAATTTTCTTAAATGTTCTATTTATATACTTATGCAATCTAAATTTAGAATATATGTAATTGTATTTCATTTCAATACAGTATGCCTACTCTCTTTGTAACAACTTCTTTTTTGTCTCGAATTCTCTGATTTAGAAAAGAGTACTGTTGCTATATAATGTTGTTATAACTTATACAGTCATCACAAGAAGTAACTGACCAGGTAATAAATGTGCTGATAACTCTAAAAGTATAACTCCTTCATAAACATATTTAATTATAAAGTTGTTGAGAAATTTCTCTTCTTGAATTTGAGATATTACACGCTAAGAATGGTTGATTAATGAGGAAGTTACGATCCCAAACGTTAGGGCAAGTCTGATTTTCATTTTAACATTTTCTTTTCAACACGGGGAGAGTATGACAGGTAAAGCGTGTGTGCCGTATTGATCAATTGTAACAATGCCACCGGCCGACTATCAAACAACCAGGCCATCGACGGGTGAATTGGCACTACCACTACCAGTAATCAATAATTTGCCGGTCTGAGTCCCGTGTTGAAAATGAAAATGTGAAAATGAAAATCAGACTTGACAGTACATTTGGGATTGTAACTTCCTTAATAATCAGCCATTTTTAGCGTGTAATATCTCAAATTCAAGAAGACAAAATTTTCGACATGTTTATAATGTAATATGTTTATGTAGGCGTTATACTTTTAGAGTTATCAGCACATTTATTACCTGGTCAGTTACTTCTTGTGATGACTGTATAAGTTATAACAACATTATATAGCAACAGTACTCTTTTCTAAATCAGAGAATTCGAGACAAAAAAGAAGTTGTTACAAAGAGAGTAGGCATACTGTATTGAAATGAAATACAATTACATATATTCTAAATTTAGATTGCATAATTTGCCAATATTCGCTCTTTGCACGGTCCATCATTTGCTAGGAGAGCCTAGAACTGGAATCGGTACCAGTTTGAGGCTCTCCTCGTAAATGGCAGATCTGTGCAAAAAGCGAGCAGACACAAGTAAGTCTGGGCACCAACAATCATGGGTAGGCCTATTAGTCCATTGAGGTAGGGGGTATACAGCATGTCCCAAAAACAAGGTCCAAAAATGAAAAAGTTGATTATTTTGTTGATAATAGGAGTGGGCTATAAATATGTCATTTTTGTTTTGCTTAGGTAATCGGTAACATTTTTTTTCTATTCCATTTGACCGATCTCAACATGAAATAACAACATTTCCAGTCAGGGGTCCGAGAATAAAGTGAAAAAAACCCCTGTTACCTAAAGAAAAAATAACAAAAAAACCCCAACATTTTTTAGCTCTGTATAGCCCACTATTAAAAAAAAATATGTGAATGTGAATTTCTTCTTGATATTTCAAGATGTTTTCTTCAAATAACCATGTTCATTTCATTGCAATCCAATGTAAATATCTTGATATACCCAGTGATGAATTGATGAGGCATGTCAGAAACCATTCACCCAGTTTTTATGAGAAAACCATCCATACATTGCATTTGCTCTTTGGGTTTTACGGGTAGGCAGGATTTGTGTTCTGTTCAAGGGCTCATCAAAAAGGCCAAGAATCATCATTACATTTATCCAATCTGTAACCCACGTAAACACAGACAAAGTGGTCTTGTAGGTAATTTTTTGTCGCGAGAGTGAAGAGGGACCGGGTTCGAGACTGTGTATTTTTTAAGGTCATTGTTAATTTAATTCACGCCAGTTTGTCCGAGTCTATATTACATTAATCCAATAAATGATTTTTGTTAGCTAATTACAGGGTCAGAAATTCGAGGAGAATCTGAGAATCCATTCTCGCAAAGATTGCTATCGGTAAAGTTACTAGAATCCAAGTTGATTCTCGTAGATAATCTGTTTAACACACTATTTGAATGGATATTTTTATCTAAATGGATTCTAGCAACTTTTGACGAAACTCTGAGCCTGTAATTGTTTCATTTGTGTTGTGTGGAAGCAATGGTTTAAGCTGTCTTTTAACCTAAAGAAGTCCTGCTATATGACAACATTTGTCGGCTAGTTTTGACTGAAGTGTGTTCCTTCATTCAATGGATGAATAATATCCAGTCAAACTTGGAACAGGTTTTATCCAGTTTACACATCATCACATAGCTCAAATAGCTTCCAATGTATTTGTTTGAACATTTCACAGACTACCCTCAGGTATACCCCTTTGGATTCTTGAAATTATAAAGAATTGGATTTCTTTATTTCAAAAGTTATTACCTCTCCTGTTTTTGAACCCAATATTTTTGGGGCACGCTGTAGGGAGATATGTTGACATGTTCTCACATGTCTTGGTGCCATATTATTGCTGTATGGTATATCTTGTCACCATACATATTTAGAAACAAGTTGTAATTTCAAGAAATTTCTTATCATGATTGCGTGACAAATAATAAGACCATAGTTTAGCACACAAACACGAGAATTTCACGGGTGAATCAATTTGATTATTTCTTGCAAAATTCTGTGTTGAGAATCAAGGCAGGTTCTCTCAAGCTGAAACAAATTTGTGCAATTGCCTGAGTTATTGTTGATTAATATGTGACGTGTTCTACATGTACCGAAACCAGACGGAATTGGGCAGAGCTCCAAACTGAGAAATAGCCCAAAACATAATTGGCAGTGATTTTTGAGGAATGTTAGTTTCTGGTAAATAATTAATCTTCAGAGTGTTTATAACATTATGTGAAAAATTCAGATTAAAAAATCATCCTAAATGTATGTTTCACTGATTTAAAGGGTGATATAAACATGTAAAATAATGGTACATAGTAACTTTGAAGGGCAATATCTGTTTGGAGTTTTTGATAAAGACCGTAAAAGATGAACTAGAAAATGATGTAACTCCGCTTTGGAGAGGCCGAATAAAAAAAGAGAGGTACCATTGTAAAGCTGGAAATCTCTACTTTTATAATCGATTACTAACTCAATTTTGATATCTTGCCCAATTGTGTCTGGTTTCAGTAGCACACGTCACATATGATCAAGATAACGGTGTGAAAGGTTTAACAGAAAATGTCACCAAATCACATGAAATGCTTTGACCCTGGTGAGTTTCAGAGACCTTTCTTTCAATAATTTAATTTATAACATGGTTTCAGAATTCTCTTAACAGCAATGAAGGGCTTATCTGATCCAAAATGACATCACGCTCTTTGCGATGGTAAATTAGCCTTTTGACATCAACACCAACCACTTATCAATCTTTGCGATCTTTGGACAACATGAAGATCTGATGATTAATCAAATTCATATAGCCTGACACCTTTTCAATTTTCTTAAATGTTCTATTTATACTTTTAATTATGATGATTGATCGTCCAAAATTTGATCATCGGCTGGGAGTGAAATGGCTAATTAGCATCGACTGGAAGGAGCCAGTAAGTGCTCCTATGTTTATGTAGTATTAGTTTTATACATACCTCCTCAGTCTGTAAACGTTTGCATTTTATCCCTAAGATGAACTGCTGCCCAAAATATGCCTTTATTAAAAATCTACATAATTATTTAATTAAGAAAAATCACTTCGGACACCTATACCTCGACATTTGGCCCAATTGGGCTACATACTCCCACACTGGCAACACGGTATCAGCCCAACACTGGCAACACCGCCACCCACAATGCATCCTCTTTAACCATTGGTCCAGAGGGGATGAGCATCACAGGGGCCGGAGGTGGGAACAGACTGAGGAGGTATGTATAAAACTAATACTACATAAACATAGGAGCACTTACTGGCTCCTTCCAGTTTATTACGTATTATTTATACATACCTCCTCAGTCTGGAAACGTTTGCATAACAGACTTGCACCGAACCAGGTGGAGACATGATTGCTCATGCCCTCATCCAGTCCTAAGTGGGTGTCCGAAATCAAACATTCCATGTCGGAGAGATAAGTATAAATAACACTGGCTATAAGCCAACCGGAAAGACCAGGCTACTCTGAATATATCATATTAGATAGGTGAAGAAGTTTGAGCTACAAAAGCAAGGAACGGCCTAGCGCGACATACATATGAAGCATAAGAACTTCCTACTAAAAACCTTCCCACTGTGGAGTAAAGAACAGTAATGGGTTAAACACGACAAATTCAACAATCTTGGGATAAGCTTACCTCCAAAATTCTTGTCATATATAGTTGTCGTAATCGGCGTTTTAGTCGTAATAGGAAGTGTCACGTTCGGCGTTTTCGTCAAATCAGTGAGTGTCACAATCGGCGTATCAGTCAAAATCAGGATAAGTGTCTAAATAGGCTTGTGTCACAATAACTGCTGTGTCTAGTCTTTCCTCCTCTATCTCTATCTCTCCATACTAGCTAGACCTGACTCCCACTACCCAGGACCTGAGTAGCATAGCGTCCCTGGGCAGTGCGAAGATGTATATCTTTAAGGTAGACTCTGGTAAACGTGGACTCCGTCTTCCAGGATACCGTGTTCAATATCTCAGTGATCGACAGCCCTCTGGCGTGAGCCCAGGAAGCTGAAGTAGCTCTAACAGAGTGAGCTCTTGGGTTGCCCTCACCCAACAGTGCCTTAGTAACCTTGATGACTTCTATCAACCAGCCGGCAAGAGTGATCTTGGCTGCTGCTCGGAAGGGTTTTACATTAATAATGAATAACTGTTGGACCTGACCACGGACAATTTTAGTTCTCTCTAAGTACCACTTCAGCGCCCTAACGGGACAACTTAATCTTTGTGCCCTGCTATCCGATCTATTGATATACGGTAAAAATATAGGCGACGCGGAAAAGTTATGACGCTCGTTCTTAGCGAGAAACCCGGGTTTGAAGTAAAGCGTGACTCCCGCTCTGCTGAATACGCAGGAGCTACCTATTGACAGCGCGTGAAGTTCAGAGCAACGTTTCCCCGACGCAAGGGCTATGAGGAACAAAGTCTTCATGGCTACATCCCTAAGTGAGGCCGACTGTAAAGGCTCAAAAGGAGCTTCGTTCAATTTAGACAGGGCTGATGGAAGGTCCCAAGAAGGCCACATACGGCGGGCCTTCGGGCGAGAAATCTCCATCCCCTCAATAAGAAACCCGAGGACTTGGTTGTCCTTGAGCGACCCGCCGTCCCGACAACCTGAGTGGAAAGAAAGAATAGCACTCAGGTAGCCCTGGACGGTCGAGGCTTGTAGGCCTAAGTTAAAACGAGATCGTAAAAAATCGCTTACCTCACCAATAGTTGCTGTAGATGGATCAACCTTGTGATCCTCACACCATTTGAAGAAGTGTCTAGCACGTGAAGAGTAGACATTGATGGTCGACTTTCTTCTGCCCCGGGCCGCAAGATCTGCAGACTCCTCAGATAGGCCTGCCTGCTTGAAACGTTTCTTGATAAGGTCCAAGCAGTCAGGCCTAACGTCTCCGGAGCGTGAAACCTCGCCTTCGACCCGGGGAGACGGAGGAGGTTCGGGCCCGTAGGAAGAGAGATCGGGTCCATGACCGACAGGAGAAGAAGCTGTTGGAACCAATGCCTCCTCGGCCACAATGGCGCAATCAAGAGAATGATGCAGTCTTCTTGCCGAATCTTGAGAAGGACTCGATTGAGTAACGCAAGAGGAGGGAACGCATAAGCCGCCAGGCCCGACCACCGGATGGAGAGGGCGTCGACAGCCCAAGCCATCGGGTCCCGGCCTCTCGAGCAATACACCGGAAGAAGATGATTGATACTGCTTGCAAACAGGTCCAAAGACGGGAAATCCCTGAGAAGGAGAAGGCTTTGAAACACCGGTCTCGACAGAGACCACTCCGTAAGGCTGAGGCAGACGCCCCTGGAGAGGTTGTCTGCAAGAACATTTGAAACGCCCGGGATATGAACAGCAGTGAGAAAAATGTCTCTCTCGATGCACCAAAGGAGAATGTCCCTGGTCTCCCGACAGAGGGACGGGGACTTCGTCCCCCCCTGCCTGTTGATGTAAGACACTACAGTGGTATTGTCCGATTTGATCAGAACCCTCTTCCCGAGTACCAGATCCTGAAGGGCCAGGAGGGAGTTCCTGACTGCCCACAATTCGAGCAGGTTGATGTGATAACAAGACTCCTTGAGAGTCCAAGTCCCCTTGGCGGTACGCTCTGCGACGAACCCGCCCCAACCCACGAGAGAAGCATCCGTGGTAAGGGTGACCTGATGGGGAGGAGTGGGGAACGAGACCCCCGACAACAAGTTGTCCACTTCGCTCCACCAGCGAAGCTCGACCCGTACGGCTGAGGTGAGATGGACATGATGAAATTGGGAGTGAATAATCGCGTCGTAAAACTCCAGGAAATGCAACTGGATGATCCTCATATGGAGTCTGCAAAATGGGATGATATCGACCATGCTTGCAATAAGACCCAGCATCCTGAGCCAAATCGACGCCGGGGCTGAAGTCATTGCCATGAGTGAAGACGCCGCCGCTGCAAGAGTCAGGACTCTTTCCTGGGTTGGAAACACTCTGCGTTCGACAAGGTCCAACCTGGCTCCGAGGAAGGTCGGCATTCGAGACGGGACTAGACAAGACTTCTCGAGGTTGACTATGAACCCCAAACTGGTAACTTCTCTGATCACCAGTTCCACCGATCGGGTCGTGGCCTCTAAAGACGGGCCCACGATCAGCCAATCGTCCAAGTACATGAACAGGTTGATTCCAATCCTTCGGAGGTATGCACCCACTTCTTGAACCACCCGGGTAAACACCCGAGGAGCCGTGGACAGGCCGAAAGGAAGGCTGCTGAACTCGAAGGCCTGGTTGTCTACCATAAACCTCAGCCACCGATGATGACTTGGGTGGATGGAAATGTGGAGATACGCATCTTTTAGATCCAGGGAAGCTGCCCAATCGCCCAGATACGGGGACATCAGGATCACTGACAGCGACTCCATTCGGAACTTCTGCGGCCTCACGAAAGCATTCAGGGGCTTTAAGTTGAGTATTGGCCGCCACTCGCCGTTTTTCTTTGTTGTGAGAAAGAACGTGGACCAAAACCCCTGAGAGAAAGGGGGAGAGATGGCTTGAATGGCCCCCTTTGTCTTGAGCTTGCGGACTTCGTCCAACAACACAGCCCTCTTCTTGATGTCTGTTGGCAAGGGAGTTTCCCTTATACCGCCGTAAGACGGAGTGTCTGTGAATTCCAACTTGTATCCCTGGGATACTACCTCGGCGACCCATGCGCCCGCCCCTATCAGAGACCACTTTTCTATGAAGTGGCAAAGGCGGCCACCCACTCCCCAGTCTCCCAGTTGGAAGACCTTGAGGAGCGGTGGTGCCACACGGGGACTTGTGTGACACACTGTGGCCGGGGGGTTTTCAAAACCCCTGACCACCGCGGCCCCGACCAGAGCCACGGGATCTCTTGGAAGATCCACGGGATGAACCCCTGGCACCGCCACGGGATTTGGAAGGAGCCGCAGACGGAGGACGTCTACCCCTCGACCCTCTTGAGCGACCACCTCTACCTCTAGGGGCCTGAGGTGCCAGAGCCATCGGAGCTTGATAGACTGGGACTTGATAGACAGGAGCAGTGAAGGACCCCTGGCTATGAGGGATACCCCCCCTGCCACGTCTACCGCGATACGAGTGAACCTTAGTCTTCTTGACTACCTTCTCGATCGTTTCGTCAGCCAACCTCTGCTTCGAGACAGTCTTCGCTGTTCTGCGAGTGACGCCTCCAAAAAGCAAGGCTGGATCCTTGTCAAAAGGAGCGGTGCGAAGTGCATCGGTCAAAGGAGTGATCACACCGTCTTTAATACCCGCTAAGGCATTCTTGCGTCTAATGATCTCAATCCGTTGGTGGGCTCTCACCGAGGATCGTAACACTCTGCCCGACAAATCCATTGCCAGACGAGCCGCGGCGTAGGATCTCTGCGGACCCGCCTGCGACTCGCCCTGGATAGGGGGTTGTAGGTCCATAGCCAGGGAGTTCAACAAAGTCATTTGAAACACGCTAAGTCTTTTCAAGTGAGCGAACTCTTCCTGCTCCAGCCGGAGGAACTCTTCCCAATCTTTATGGAAAGCCTCCGCTGGGACCTTCTTATCCTTCTGTTTCATGTATGACATGACCTCCTCGTCAATGCTCGATACCCTGAAACACTCATCATAATCCTGCTTTGTGACCTTAAAACCCAACTCGGCTTCCTTGCGGTCAGACCTCATGGCCTTAGCCAGTCCTCCCGCGGAAAGACCTCTCGCCTTCTCAATCTCGGTGTGGATCTCAGAAGGGAGAGTCATCACCGAAGAACCCTTCTTCACAGGTTCATCTAGACTGGGAAAAAAGAATGAACCAACAGGGGGGGCCGCCTCCGATTCCTCTACGACCAGGCCAACCGCCTTGGCTGCGTAAGAAACCAGTGGCTCCACTCGCTCCTGCTGGAAAATCCCCAAGGAGGGATTAGATTCCCATCCGAACCCGAAACTAGCAAGGTTGGGCTCATTATCGGGTTGTCTTAGCACATTAGCAGGAAACACTGACAGGCTTTCCTCTACTTGTGAATCAGACAAGGATTGTTGATCGGAGCCAACATAATCCTCATCTTGATCATCACCCCACTGCTCATCATCCTCATCCTCTACATCAACCGTAGAGTGAGATGAATCAACAGTCTGAGCCAACAAAGGTTGTTCAGCAGAGCAGTTAGCCCCTCGTTTGTAAAGAGGCAGGTTAATCTGGTCATGATTAGCCATGCGGTTAGAGTCTCTTTGTTCAACGGAAGGGTAAGTAGGGCGATTATCTACTTGGTCTGACACTCTTCGATAACCTTCATTGATTATCGGATTAGAAACATAATTGCTTGTCTGTCGTTGAGAAGCATAGTTTCTAAATAGCAACCATTCAGAAAACTCGTCCGTGGACGGTATCATGCGAGTTGTTTCACCGCGTGGTACATTTAGCCCTTGAGTGCTAAAGTGGTTACGGATGTCAACATCGGAACTCGAGCGTGACTGATTCTGATGTTGTGCAATAGTGTCAAACTGACTGTTTTGATAATCGGTTTGCGACAAGTCAGTAGAACGATTGACTAAATCGTTTCTTAGAGGATGACTCAGATTATATTGATTCTGTCTCACTCGAGCCAGTTCTGAGATCTGCCTGGTTTCGTCGTCGTAACGTTTAGTGTCACTACGAGAATTATAACCAGGACTTTGCCTAACCGAATCTTCGTCATGACCCGCTAAACAACGTATATGGTCACGGCGAGATTCGTTGATAGGACTTTTGCCAGAATTCCTCACCGTGAAGTCTGTCTCACGGCTACGGTAGAAAACTGGACTTAGAACACTATCCTCTTTGTTCGTGGTGTTAAGATCTTTTACAACCTCAACCCCACGGGAGCTGGAACTCTGGCCGTGTCTAGAATGAAATGCCAGAGAACCCGTATCGTCCGATACGCCCCCTACTATACAACTGGTGTGTTCGACTAAAACCTCTCGCTGCGTAGAGGGGTTTTGAGTCTCAGTTATAGGTGGGATTTGAGTCACTTCTTTGGAAGGCTCAACATCCTGAGAATCCTGCGAATTCAGGACCGAATCTTGATGCTGATGATTGACATAAATGCGATCATTTTCAGCACGAGGGGTTCGGACATGAAGACTATCAGTCTCGTTATTGACACGATTAACCTGAGGCATGGAGCCTCTGGGAGAATCCCTAGCCTTTTCTGAAGTGGCCTTGGAATTAACTCCCGCGATGTGTGAATCATCGCTATTAGTCTGATTAGTAGTACATGAAATGGGGACGGAACGAGGGGTATGACGGGAGTCAGCTAAGGAAGCAACAATAAGTGCGTCCATATTTCCCCAATGAGAAGAGGATGCCGATTTGCAAAGTTTACAAGGTTTCGTACGGTTGCATCTACGATGCAGTACACAGGAATTATGTTTATCACCATGTAACAAAGCGATCCCGCATTTGCATGACCTCATTGTTCTGAACCGACCGCGTAATCAAAAAGTACAACTAAATGACCAAATACAAACTCTAAAGCGCGCGCATAGAGATTAAAAAGCCAATCGAGCCCTGAAGTGGTTTAGTTCTAATGAATAAACAAACAGGGGGGGAGAGCAGTCTAATAGTCAAAGATCTAATATTGACGTTAATAACTGTCTGGCTAGCACTATAGGCACGTAAAGAAGAATCCAGTTCTGAAATAGTATCAAAACAAGAAAATGTGTATCAATAGGACATAGATAAACATCGTTGATAATGAAAGGAGAACACATCAATAACATAGCATAAAGTACCTATATTCGTTTATAATATAAGGGTTAATAACATGTATCATTGATTGAAAACCCGGCATGGTACTATATAATCGACTAGTGCTCAGTGGAGCAGTTAGCTCCTAACAAAGGGGAGATCAGATCAATTAGAATGATGTAAAGTACTCAAATATAGATTTATTCTGTCATAAATATAATGGTACAAAGACATGTCATGACGAGATCCGCTAGTCGATAATCTAAACTGCAATACATACATATAAAATTTACCAATAACTATATGACTTGTAGTATTAGAAAGAGTACTGCATACTAGGAATACCCACTAGGTGAACTGTGAATCAACAGACGCTAACGGGTGTATATGAAATCACGGAACTCGCGGGTCCCGATGTGTATCATTTTTGAATGCATTACACATGAGTCAAAAACCGGGAAATGGGATAACTTGAATGCCCCCAACTCACGGAATAGGATAAGTGTATCATTTTAGAATGCATTACACTATGAAAGAACTATCGTGAAGATAGTTTGAAATGGACTAGGCCGACCTCATGGAGACTAAAGAAAAAATTCCATGTGGCACGAGAGTCGGCCGCCATTTTGAAAATTTACGAAAGTAAAAATAAAATTTTTATATGACCTAAAGGTTCTAAAAATGGTGAAAAAAGACCGTCCGACGGACGGTCTAGGCATACTAAAAAAAATGGGACTTACGCAAATTCCAGTTAAGGGCGCATAGCAATAGACTATGCGCCATCTATTCAGGGCGAAACCTACTTGATATGATCCTTCTGACAAAAAATCCACCGCCAAGATATTGTTATGTGATATCCCTTTGGCTGGAGAGATTGACAAACACGTCTCATCTCGGTTCGCCCAAAGGTTAAAGAGGATGCATTGTGGGTGGCGGTGTTGCCAGTGTTGGGCTGATACCGTGTTGCCAGTGTGGGAGTATGTAGCCCAATTGGGCCAAATGTCGAGGTATAGGTGTCCGAAGTGATTTTTCTTAATTAAATAATTATGTAGATTTTTAATAAAGGCATATTTTGGGCAGCAGTTCATCTTAGGGATAAAATGCAAACGTTTACAGACTGAGGAGGTATGTATAAATAATACGTAATAAACTATATAGTTCAATCAGTTCCAGCTCCAAATTGGTGAGAAAATATGCATTTTTTATCTCTTCACGAGTAAAAGTAATCCAAGTGTACATGCATGATTTGGCCATACACTCACGATTTTGATCAAACGCACATGCCACACATTTGAATAACAATGCTGCTGTAAGGAGTAATGTACTGCTGTAAGGAGTAATGTACTGCTGTAAGGAGTAATGTACTGCTGTAAGGAGTAATGTACTGCTGTAAGGAGTAATGTACTGCTGTAAGGAGTAATGTACTGCTGTAAGGAGTAATGTACTGCTGTAAGGAGTAATGTACAGACGTTTACTTCCTTCCATGGATGGAAGACATTCCCTATTCTTAGAAATTGAAGCCCTCTAAAACACATGAGTTACTAGTCCTTTATTTGGTTCAACTCAAAGTGAGTGCTAGAATGTTCTCAGCAAGCAGAAAGTCTTTGCTGTGATGTGAACAACAGCTCATCGGCAGTATTTGAGCTCATGCTAATAATCTTGATGGCTCTTCTGTAAATTCAGTGGGCACTTTGGCCTTATTTTGAGCCCCGTTGACAATTGTTTAGATAGTGAATTTTTGAAAACCAGGTCTGCCTCATCACTAGAGTTCACAGTCCAACTGTCTGTGTATCACTTGCTTGGTGGTTGTTTTAAACCCTGTTTATGATACACAACCCCTAGTAAGAGAGCCACTACAGTGAAGGCTTGTGCCCCAACTCGAGCTCTCATAAAGAATTGCTGTTTACGACTATTACCCGTTTGTAAGTTGTAGATTCCCATAGAGAGGGCCATCACTGTTGCTGCTGCACCTAGTGTGAGGAGAAAAAAGAAAGGTGTCAAGAATTTAATAATGTTCAGTTTAGGCCAAACAAAGAAATTAGTCCGTCTCAGAACCATTTTGCAAATAAGCTAAGTGCTGTGCGGGTTTTTTAAGGTAATAGGCTATGAGGTATGCGATTTGTTGTTGTTGTTGTTGCTAATCCAAGCTTCAGAGAACTATTTTTAAACTTTTTTTAAAAAAATCCAAAAAACCCAAAAAATCCAAAAAAATAATCCAAAAAACGTTTTTTAGGCCTCAGTGCATAGACCTACGCGCCGTAGCTCATTTCACATACCAATGCGGGCGGGCTTCTGAGACAGACCTTCTTCTTTGTTTGGCCTTACTTATTTGAGAGGAACATATATAAAGTATAGACATAATTAATTATTCAATTTGATCATCAAATGATGTTTAGACTCAACTTTCCAAATCATTAGCAGCAGACTCAAGTCTTTTGAATAAGTGACTCAAGCAAAGTTAAGTCCCTTGAACAGTTTTGAGGCCGAGTCACAAGTCAAGTCTTGGTCTCAGTGATGCCGATTGTGTTGAGTTCGATGATTTTCCATTGCTGGCAGTGGCATAATCAGAGGTGGAGTGAGGGGGCATTCGCCCCACCAATATTTTGAGTCTGTCTGTTGAGATTGGCACTGTCGGTTCATTTGATCGACAAGGGAAATGGTCAAATTAGTACAAAGATAGCAATTTTTCTATGCATGTCCTTGTTTATATCCAAACAGATCCAAATTGTACCTCGGTCATGACAAGATAAATGTAAGAGCGCAAAATTGTTTAGTCAGTTGAGTCTTGTCGGTTCACTTTTATTCCTCGCCTCTCCAATACGAAAAACATAGCTATGCCACTGATCGCTGGAATGAGGGTTAAGGTCAGATTTAGGGTTACAGCTAGTGCTTGTAGGGCAAGGGTTGGGGCTTAAGTTATAGTTATGGATACTGTTAGGAATAGGGTTTATTCAGTAGGGTGAAATAGGTTAAACCGGCGTCCCTAGAAGCTTAAACACAGATTCTCATTGCATTGATTATGATTACGTAGAACAGCACCACTTTGTCCTGGCCCCACTGCGATGCATCTGATGACCTGATTATTTCAATGCCAGGCATCATATCATGAATATTACAGCTCACACACTACTAGCAATATCATGCATGTGTATTGACCAGTTCTTTGCTGGCAAATGCAGAGCCTGATTGCAATGAATTTCAAGATCAAGAACATTGTATTATAAATTTCAAAATAAATCAAGTTTGTAGATTATAATTATTCAGTAATGCCATTTCTTTGTTTGACTTTTTAAACCTTAATGTTTGTAATCAAAGCAAACAATTCCCAATCAATTTACCACATACACATGTGTGGTGTGAGGGCATGTAGCATGTGCCAGGCATGAGGGCAATGGCCCAAACCTGAGAACACTTGACTGCCTTCTTACAGTGCGTTTCTGAGGTGCTTACATATGTATTTGTTGCTCTCGAGAATTATTTGTTTTGATTTTTACTATGGGAAATTCGTCTTTTTAATTTTTTTTTGACCAGATACTGTCAAATCTTTTTTGAGATACAACTGTAGAATATCATAATTGTTAATTGAACAAAGAAGCTATTTTAACATGTACATGTAAAGTTTGCAGTAAAGTGTTATTTTGTTTACTTCACCATTCACTCCAATAGTAATCTTTCATGCCAGTGAGTAAGGTGGCGAGGTTGCGAAGCAATTAAGAGCGCTCATACATGTAGTTCAATTAGTGGATTGTTATAATGTGAGTGTTTGTTGATTTCAATTGACAAGCGAATTGCGGCAATCTTCCAATGCAACCTCACCCCCATGCCTCTGTGGTTCGGAAGTCGCATAGAAATGGTGGTCCTGTGCATTGGAAGAGCTATAATACCTGAGCATGTTAATAAAAGGTCACAAACTCATTTGTTGAGAGTAGGGGATCATCTCGGGTCTGTATCTGTACAAACATTAGCCTTAGGTCACAGGGCAAGCGGGGGTCTTAGCCTCTTAGGCTCCTGGTCGGTCAACTCAAACATTGGGGTGTTGACTAGTACTAGTACTACAAGACAAGACAATGGGGATACACAATGAAATTCCCACCCTACATGTAATGTATATCCCCATTAGGACAACAACAAAAAAGTTGACTTGCCCTTTCAGGGCCAGAGTCAGGGTCGGACAGTCAGATTTTGTTTTGATGTTTTAAATTTAAACGGATAGATACTACAAAAAACATGTTTTAAAGAATCTTTTTTGTTGATTTTTTTTGTTGATTTTTAAACAAGCAGATACTACTCAAAAACACGTTTTCATCTTTCTTTATTGTTATGTGCTTCTTTCAATATTTTTTTTTTTTCTTTCAATTTTTCAAATAAATAAAAAAATAAAAAATAGCGACCCTAGATTACGAAAATTCGGGTCGGTTGGAAAGGGCAAGTAAACTTCTTTTCTTTTTTTTGCCTTACTTTACACACACTGGAGACTGTTTTTCGGGAGTTTTTGTGTTCTAGAAAGCATTATCTTTTACTCATTCCAAAATTATTTTAACCACTGAAATGCAATGAAATATAAATAAGCCTAATTACCGGTACCTGGTTTAGGATTTTTAACCGGGATCACAATTTTTGAAGAAATATTAACACCAATTAAATCGACTGGAATCGATCCGGGGACCCTCTGGGCTCCAGCCCTATGTCCCACCCACGGCGCTCACTGTATCTATGAGGATTACATTTGTAATATCTATAGGCTCGGTTGATTATGTCATCGAAAACTGTCAGCACAGATGCTTGGAGAAGGGCTTAGATTGGCATTTTTAGCACTCAGGGGCCGGGCTCAGGGAGGTAGGGCTAATGAGTATAAATCAAATCCAGCCAGCCAAAACTACTTGAAATGCATAAAAAACATTGAATTCATATATTATATAATACATAAAGGCCTACCGTCAATGGAATCTCTGTGTGTGAGCGTGATTTTCATCCAAAAATGCACTCTCACTGTTCTTCTGAGTTAGTGAACTATACATTTTTTATGATCTATAGCTTGATCAGTTAAACATTGGCGAAGCCTCCTTACACTACAGCAGCCTGGCAGCAAATTAAAATACAGAAGGACGCAGGCACAAGTGAAGACAACAAGTGTGTGGTGTAGTGTGCATCATGCATGTCGCATGCATGCATCAAAAATCGTGTGCAAGTGACCATAATTACGCTAGTATGCAGGGGCGTAACTATGTATTTCAATTTGGGGGTGGGGCATCAGGGGGACATGCCCTCTGACTTGGGGGCATTACTAGTGGCGGGGGTGCCAGCATTTAGAAAAGAATTGTTGGCAAACGGGGGGAAGATAAATTCCTGGGGAAAACGCGCGAAAAGATTTGCCTTTTAATATCAAAATAAGCTTAAATTGATCTAAAAGTAGGTAGTTAAGACCATTTTAGAGCTATTTTTACACTTAAAAAGTCAAGCCACTACAATAACATTGTATTTTGTCATATTTCAATTGGGGGGGGGGGGGGTGGGGGGCATGGCTTCTGACTGGGGGAAATCCCCCTCCCCTCTGGTTCCCGCTCTGGTTACGCCACTGCTCGTATGCTTGGAATTGGTGGATTACTTTATGCGCACAGAGATCGCGAGAGATAAAAAAAAAGAATATTTCTTGTTGCAGATTTAATTTGGAACTGATTAGGCCTATGTAGGCCTATTAAAAGTAGTATAGGCTAATCGCATGTCAGTTCTATCTATCTATTCGTTATAGTGCAGAATTCATTTATATAGGAATATTGTTGCACTGCGTATTTCCTGAAACCTAGGAATACTTATGGAATATTTGTGCACAGGAAACAGACCCAAGATGATCCCCTACTCTTTATGAGGTCTGCAACTAAGTTTAGGGTGAATCGTCTGAATACGCAGGACCAATGGCTTAACGTGAATCTCCGAATCACGGCAATTTGACACTCACTGTAGAGGTAGAGGTGGCCGAGCGGTCTAGCGCGCTGATCGTCGATCGGGAATATTCTTTCAATCACATGATCGTGAGTTCAAGTCGCCTTGAAACCAGGATTCTTTCTTCATCCTCAAAAGTTCCTATCTAGGTCGGAAATTCTACAATCAAGTCTTAATTCAGTTAGGTTAGTTTATCGGATCTTCTTTCCGTGGTTAGCTGATGATCGATTTAATTGTAGAATTTCTCCTACTACCCCATTCGCTGTGTATAACGTGCAGGTCTATCAATGAATGTCAGTTGCGCCGTGGTTCGAAGAGTCACGTTAAGCCGTTGGTTCCGTGTATTCAGACACTCACCCTGAACACGTTAAATAGTTGCAGACCTCATCGTAAAGAGTAGGGATCAACCTGGGCCTGCGCCTGTTTACCTGTATCACAAAAATCTCATCTCTCGAAGGTCAGAGAGTTATAGTGCGTTTATCTTCAACCATTTGAAGGCAGCACTTTACAGGAAGAAGAAGAACCTGCACGTTGTACACACAGTGAATGGCCCATGGGGTAGAGGAGAAATTCTACAATTAAATGTGATTATCAGCTTATAAACCACGGAAAGAGACTCTGATAACTAACACTTACTGAATTAAGATTTGATTGTAGAATTTCCGACATAGATGGAACTTTTTGGGGTGAACAAAGAATCTTGGTTTTAAGGCGACTTGATTCTTGAACCCACGATTGATAGAAAACTCTGGACCGACCAAACAGGAAGTCTAGCAGTAGCATGTCTAGCAATGTCTAGTTAAAGGTAGATGACCCGATCACATTTTCGTAACACAGAATTATTTCAAACATACGGAGATTTTCATATCATATGAAAGCTCGTATTTTTCTCATCATCATACTGAAATTTGACGGCCTAAATCGGTATAATTACGGAGAAATCGATGAAATAACGTCGAATTACCGCGAATGGTGGATTAACCACCGATATACAGGCTGTATCAAAATGATTTGTACTCTGATATGTTCGGCTTTCAAAAAAGCATTAAAAATATAAAATCTCTGATAAATACAATATTTTTGATTTTAATAAATAGGGAATTATGTCAACTAATTGATCTGATAATCTGAAGATAATTGGCTGTTGTTTCTGACCGCTATTGTCATTCAAATGAAGATCGACGTAATCATGGTTGTACTCGCAGCAACGCAAATTTAATAGGTTCACTGCACAAACTCTTTATAAAGTAGTGAATATATGAGTGCAGTCAGGAGGAACTTTGAATTGTGCGCTTCAGATCTAACGTTTCGATGAAAATGATAAAAACACCAATATTCCTTTAAAAGCTTGTAAATTCTGAAAAAAATGTTCGATTGTCGTAAATCAAAATTCTTAGAAAAGATGAAACTTCAATAATCTTGCATATAGAAGCAAAATGGTCTAAATGGTTCGTAACATATCAAAAAAAATTCTGAAAAACTGATCAGACCACGGTACAAATCTTTTTGATACAGCCTGTAGTTTGTGTACTACTCAATGGGTACAGTTCACAGCATCTTGTGCGTCTAAAATAAGAACCATTAGAGCTATGCAACTCAAACTTTGGAACACAACTTTTTTAAGGATGACCTTTCATGTAGAATAGAAAACTTCAAGTTGAAAATCGGAACATCTACCTTTAAGGGAAGTGTCAACCCTATTATTTTGATGATCAACTTTTGCTTCTAAGTTTGAGAATATTGAATAAAAGTACATTAAAGTATACATTTTTAGAAAGGAAATTTGATAAGGAAGCCGATGGTGATATCAATGTGATACCAAATAAACTAAATTTTGAGAAATGAACCAAAAAGCCATTTTTTTTACCCCAAATTTTTCAGACAGCATAACTACATGTATAAAATAAAAAATTGTAATTTGTTCTAATATACGTTTTTGTAAACAAAACAATTTTGTCTAGGAGGCAATTTTTTCTTTTTCCAAAATAAAGCTTGGTTTTGGAAATATTGCTAAAAACATCGGAAAAGTGTAAAAGTCGTGTTTTTTTGCGTACATTTCGCTAGAAATGGATGCATATCTCGAGTTTAAAATCCATAATCGAAAAAATAAAAAATTGCCTCCTAGCGCTGAAAGTCCTCTACACAATGGTAGTAAAAGCTTACCTGATAGTTTGATATATTTTTAGTTATGTTGTCTGAAAATTCGTAAAATTCCTTCAAATTTGAACTTCTAGAAAACATCGATTTAGTAAAAATATTGACATTTTCCACCATTTCAAGCTAAATTTTCACGGAACACACTGGCGTGTGACCTAAAAAGCGAGTATACTATTATGAACAATCATAATAAACTATCAGATTCAATTTATATTGTCACAATGTGAAGAAATTGGAAGAAAACTGAAATTTAAATGATCGTAAGATTGGCCTTTGTTTACATTTTAGACATTGTTTTGCGCTCTTTTGTTTTTCGCGTCTACGTCGCGGATATTAAGCGGCGCGTCTAGTATTACGCGCGGGAAGTTTCAGCGCGCGACGCAATGATCGAACAGCTGTCGCAGCATTTGAAAAGCGCGGAACTCCGCTTAAATTCCCGCCAAATAACTATGCGCCTTTTCCTGACTCAAACTTACCAAAACAACAATTTAAAATCACCCAAAAGAACGGGAAATAATAGCTTCCGAATAGTAACTTATGATGGTAATGATAGAATACATATAAAAGTATATAGTAATAGAGAAATATGAAATTCATTTTTTGAAACAAGTGCCGGGTTGACACTGCCCTTAAGACACCTGCTGAGACCATAAATAACTGGTAGAGCGTGTATCTCAACCGTTAAACCGAGATTCTCGAAATGACGTCATTTCAAGTAGGCATTGATTTGACGTTACTGTTTGTGATTGATTGCTTGATTGCTTGATTGCTTGATTGCTTGATTGATTGACTTCATTGAAAAAACATGTTCTCACAGTTCGAAGGCGCTCTTTAAATTGACAATCAATCAATCAATCAATCAGTCAACCAATTAATCAATCAATCAATAAATCGATTAATCAATAAATCAATAAATCAATCAATCGATTAATCAATAAATTAAATAAATAAATGAATCGATCAAACGATCAATCAATCAATCAATCAATCAATCAATCAGCCAATCAATCAATCAATCACAAACAGTGACGTCAAATCAATGCCTACTTGAAATGACGTCATTTTGAGAATCTCGGTTTATCGGTTGAGATACACGCCGGGGGGGGGGGGGTGGGGGGGGGTACTCACCCAAGACGGTATACGGGGGTGTGCCGCTCTAATGGGTAGCTTTTTGGGCACAAAATCCCTAAACATGGGGTATGATTTTGTGCTGGAAATCCCTAACAATGGGGTCACTTTTTACAAATGGGTCTATTTTCGCGAAATGTTTGTATATTTTCGCGCATTTTTTGTCTATTTTCGCGAAAATTTGCAAAAATTAGGTCTATTTTCCCGATAATTCGCGAAAATTTGGTA
This sequence comes from Ophiura sarsii, assembly GCA_035610835.1. NCBI lineage: Eukaryota > Metazoa > Echinodermata > Ophiuroidea > Amphilepidida > Ophiuridae > Ophiura > Ophiura sarsii. Next base: position 27,499,463 of record CM069448.1, read on the forward strand.
TAAAATGAAGCAAAACCCCTAAAAATGGGTACCGATTTTTCCAAAATGACCCCTAAAAATGGGTATGGGTTTTGAATCTCCAGCGGCACACCCCCGACCAAACCAAATCCGAGTACCCCCCCCCCACCCCGGATACACGCTCTACCATAATGATAATAACTAGTCTAATGCCAATGGTCTCAGAGCAAGACATTGCCGAAGTATTCCCGGCTATATCTTGATTCTTGCTACACGTCCCGTACGGAATAAACCGTATTATCGATATCGTATACATTTTAAATTTAGGCCTACAACTATTTTAATTGTTATGAGCATCCGCACATCAATTATGGGACGCCTAGCAAGACATTGCCGTATTCCCCTTCACTCTTCAGGTTACACTTCACAGTGACCAAACTTTGCCTAACTGTATCACACAGACAGAGTGTGTGTTGGTTTTGACTTTTTAATTTTTTAGTATGCCGAATTCGACAGTTAAGTTTCCTCACTACTTACCGATCGGAACAAATGGGTTCTGTTTTATCTTTAAAATCATCTTTTCTTTAAATGATATCACCGGTATTGATACAAAATCATCAAGTTCTGGGGGTCTAGGACCAATAGGTCCTGGTGTGTATGACATCGGTCGTTTTGAACGACCATAATTATGTGTTGGTGCCTCTCCTGCCATTTTTCAATATTTTTCTCAGCTCTCAGCTTGTTTAGTATGAATCTCCAGTCTACGGTCGCTGGCGCTAAAAGTACTAATATAGACTGCCAAGATAGCGACGTTAGAGGGCAACCAGAGAAACTAAGGCTACTCCGTGATATTACAACAACTGAACTGCGAAATGGTGCAGATTTTAGTAATACCGGTCAATTGATGCACCATTGCGTAAACACAGGAAAATGCTGAAAAGCCACAGGGCAGCGATTAAATAATAGTCATAGCCATCTATGGCAAGTATATTGCGCAATAGACCAGAAAAACCTGGTTTTTCGATCAAAAAAACAGGTTTATCAACAAAAAAACTATGACTATCGAATTGAAAAAACAATTTTATCGGCGAACAACCTTTTTTCTCGGTCGATAAACCAGGTTTTTAAAAAACTATGACAATCGAATTGATAAACCTGGTTTTTAGATCGAAAAACCTAGAAAACCAGGTTTTTCTGTTTTATTGTGCAATATACTTGCCATAGCCATCTGAGTTGAAGTACGGAGTCGAATTTACACCGTTCTGAGTTTTGGTTGTGAGATGACCCTATAGTCTAGACTAAACATAGGGGAAGGTGGGGTAATGGCGGACGCGGGGTAATCGCGGACAGGGCTGTATAAAGGCAGGTGAAAGAAGGTGGTATTTTGCCACCCTATGATGTTAGGTGCCTCTCCATTGAAATCACACAAAACCTAAATGGGATGGTTGTCTCGCAAATTCTCGCGAGAATTACAAAAATCACTTTTTGGGCAAGTTGATATTTTGGTGCATTACTTTCTCTTTGAAACTGGTATTTCTACATCAAGGAAAACAAAGTCTTATTATTTTTTTATTTAATGTATGATACCTTCTGATAAAAAAGAAATGAATTCGGAGTCACAATGATGAGCATAATAATACGAGAGGATGTGCCCATACATTGTACATGGATTGGGGTAATCAATCAATCAATCACTGAAATTTATATAGCGCCAGAACCAAGAAACTTGTACTAAGGCGCTTTGGCACAGTGTACCACAGAGAAAACTACTTTACAAATCCCGGACATGTACCGTTTCCATGGTAACCAATATGGGCGTGGTCAATTTAACATCATAAATCGGTAATAGTTGTTGACCATATAAATATGTGACATTGTTCTTTGATTTCTGCTACACTTTTAAAAATTGTATTTTTTAACTCCCATTGAAATACTGTATTCCAATAAAAAGAGGGCTGCCATTGAAAAATACGGTCCGGGATTACCCCCAGAGTGTGGGGTAATGCCGGACGACGCCATTTTTTTTTATTGCGTCGTAGCTTCGAATTTCAAAATGATGAGTTCATAAAAACTTGATAAAAGGTAGAACCATCACAGTGCTTTGTGTTTACATGATTTTTATTGTTATATGACGTATTATATGTGTGTTATACCTCTCTGACAAAAGGTGTCCGCCATTACCCCACCTTCCCCTACCAGTTTTTACGTGTAGCCTAGTTCTATCAAGGAGTTATTATAGTTAACAATAACTCCTTGGTTCTATATAGTACACTTATATATAAATCTGATGATAATTTGCGCTAAACCAGCCGCAATCGGTATAATAAGATTAAGATCTATAAAGCATGTATACCGGGCATGTATAGAAGCATGAGTTGACCCCCGGCATGATCCTCCCGGCCCCCATGTTCTGCCGCCTAAATGTAGGCCTACAAGTCAAGTGCCTGTGATCGATCGATCCGAATGGAAACAGTGAACCAAACCATGGCTATTTGTATAAAAGTAGCCTGGCCCTGGTGGCCTGGTACATAAATCCTTATTGACCAATAAGTCCATGATTCAATCACTGCTGAAGGCATAGGCCTACATTAAGACCAAATTCCAAATTTGCAAGTGCGACTCACAAGACAGCGCGGAAGAAAGGTGTAGGAGAATAAGATGGAGATTGTATGAACTTTTTAACATATTGCCAACCGTGACATTAATAGGCATAAAGCCTATTTTGTATCGGAAATCTTGCTCTTTCAAAGTGCTCCAGGAGCATGAAATTGTGTTTCTCCTCAGAAAAATGCCTATAGTACCCTACACATGTTATACACTTTTTAAGTTAATCTCTCGCTGGTTACAAAATAGCGCATCCAAATGTGATGTGCTTATATAATTTATATACATTAGGTACTCATACTGTTAGTGTACTGTACTACACTAACATTAACATTTACAGGATTAAAATTTAGCGAATTTGCAAAACGTCAGTCACGTTTTAGTGGCATTTTAATTTTACTAATTTGAATCATCTTGCTATGTTAATTGTTAACCTATATGTATACAATATTAATTAGCATCATTTGAATTTAGCGAATGGAGGTCCTAGTGACATTTAGCGAAATTGATTAATGCTAGCGAAATTGTGTTGCTTTTATAATAGTACTCGTTAAAAAGATAATGGAAGGGCCTGCAAGGAGAAACTCTCTTTAATTACAGGTATTGAGGACGTTAATACCGTAATACTAGCATGCAGACTTCAGGGTACTTCAGGAAACTTTAAAAAATGCTACATTATTTGTGAGAAAATTATAACTCGTAATTACTGGAACTTTATTTTGCAAACCGAAACTTTCGACCAATCATGTCATCGTATCCGCTTTAAACTAAAATAGCTGCTGCATATACATTCTTTAAAAACACGCAGGTAAACACGACGATAGAGGGGGTTAACACCATCCACCAGACTTTTCCATCTGTGTGTGTTGGTGCACATGTGAATTTTTGATCGACAATATTTCCATTTAAAAAGTAAATTACAATGCCTAAAGGTACTAAAAAACAACCGAAAAAGTACAACTATAATGTTAACAGGAGAAAGCTATGGAAGAAGGCGAGAAAAATGCCGTCCGTAAAATGGTGAGTGAGCGTCATCAGTCGATCAACAAATCCACGTTGATGGATGGATGCAGAATTGTGCACCTTTTCCTGAATAAATACATGTAATTTGTAATAAGCTAATATATAGGCCTTATACATTACGGTATAGTAGTTTACTATTTTAAATTATGCTATAATTTTTCTTATCTGTTCACGTTGCAAGCAAACTGCAAAGGCTGAACTGAATACAATCCCACAGCTGGCACCATCGGAAAGACCTCCATAAATAAAATAATTATATCATAATTCATATGCCCGGGCCCAGGCTCTGTCATGGCAAATACTATTTGCCCGGGCACCCTGCCGCTAATGGCCGAAAAGCTATATGCCAGGGCAACTATTGAGGGCGCTATATCGTTGACCCTGCAGCTATAATAATAATGGCCGAAAATCTATACCCCCGGGCAACTATTGAGAGGGCAAAATCATTGACCCTGCCGCTAAGCTAGGGATGTTCATATCATTGACTACAAAGGTGGGCATGTTCATAAAATTTTGAAAATAAAATTATCTCTTTGAAAATGGAATGTAAAATGTGGTGGGCAGAATGTTACATTGGATGTAATAATGTGTTGTATCATATATTTCGAGGACAAGGTTCGTTTTTCATCACTGAAAAATGTATTTAAAAAAGTAAGTTTTTTAAAAATTTGGAAACAAATATCGTGATATGGCGATATCGCGATCAAATTTTACCCACGATCAACGATTTAAGACAAGGTGGCGATAAACACACCTACATGGAAACAAAGTACTTTACAATAAAAAATGATGGTTCAACCTTGTCTGCAGGCTGAATAATAAAAAAGTTATAACCAAAAGTAGTTTGCCTCATATTGCTGAAAACTGGTCAAGTCATGCACATTTTAAATCATTTTAGGTAAAAAAGGGTTTACTTTCATGATGTCCAGTTGCTTGTGTGGGGGTATTTAGACATCAGTGAATACACCCAGCTTGTTTCGTACTTTTCCGATGGATTTAAAAGAGGTAAACATGGAGTTTTCTATATATTTTTTTTTTTAATTCCAAAACAAATGTCGCCCTCTATAGTCAATTATATGAACATCCCTAACAAAGGGAGACATTTTTTTGAAAATTAGTTGGCCAAAATATGTAGATGTTTCCATGTTTATTTCTTTTAAAGTTAAGAGGCGTTGCGTCAGATGCGGAAAATCATGTGATTTTTTTTTCTTGGCCTGAACTGAAGAAAGCAATAGAAAAATCACAAAACCCTAACTTGGACTTCAATATGACTGAGTATGCCTTTAAGTCTGCAAATTGAATCCAATGCATTGAAGGTGTTCAATCAACATTATTATTACACTTGCATGGCAATCAAATGGTAGCTAGAACGGTGATGTCGACCCTTGAGGTCAAAAATATAACTGGCAAGAACAACCGTTGGCGCTGGCGGCGCATCTTATTGCAGATTGTGAGAATTTCGCTATATACTGATACACTTGAACCATCATCAATGGTCCATGATAGAATACTTCATTTAAGTCAAAGTGCTATTCAATTTGATTTACTGCATGGTATGTTATGTAGATTTCAATGTTTGCTAAATGTATGTATACGGGATAATGATACCGAAACTGGTGTACAGCGTGTCCCAAAAAACTGGGTCCAAAACTTTCAGCGCTTATAACTTAAAATATGGGAAACATAGATGCTTCATGTTTGGGAATATAAAAGTAAATATATCTGACATTATTTGGTGAAATTATAAGACCAATGGGATGTAAGGTTTTAGAAATACAAAGCTTTGCATACAGCGTGGTCAGAACCCGTTTTTTCCGATTTTGCCCATAAACCGTCCATGCGTTGCATATTGACGTCATAAAAGTTTTGCCTTTGACTTGATAACAATCACTTACTCAGTGAAATCTTCGTCGTAAGGGGGAGAAAAAGTGTAAATACCTATGATTTTTGTTAGAAAAACAGCAGTTCAAGAACCATTTCTTCAAAATTGGAAACCAGCCGTTAAGTCGGTCATCTCATCAAAGGAATTAGAGCAGGGCTGGAACTTCAAATACTTTTCAACCAGCCAGTCGGGATCGGGCAGGTAACTCACAAAAATACCTGCCCGACAGAAATTCCACCAGCAAGTGTAACTCTCACACTTGCACCGTGAGTTTGAAATTGTTTACCCGCCAGTCGGTTGCCGGGTACTTTTTCCCGACACAAAATTTACCCGCTATGGGCAGGTGGGTGGATGCTATTTCCAGGGATTGGTATCAGGGTAACAGTTGCTCTGTTTTTGTATATATTCAACGACAAGGTTACTGCAGTGGGTATTTCTAATGCTGAATATTGATCCAAAATACCTATAATTTAACCCTTTTCTACCAAACATAAGATATTTCGGAGAATAAACACCATGCACATGATGTATAGAAAACTTGCACACAGCCCAAATGCAAGGCATAAGGTGGTTTATTGCTAAATTGGAAAAAATGGGTTCTAACCACGCACTGTTGAAAGCTTTGTATTTCAAAAAGTAGCCATTTGATTGGTCTCAAATTTTAGCCAATTAAGGTCAGGTATATGTTCATTAACCCTAACTCTAGATCACCACACGACAACAGATTTCTTTTTCCGACCCCCAAAATTCACCAGAAAGGTCACCTGACCCCCTGGGATTTGAACCACGGACCTCCAGCACCAGGGCCCAGATCCTAGCCACTACACCATGGCTGTCAGTCGACACGCGAGTATATTGGCCTCGTTATAGCCTGGGTCCGTTTTGTAGCCCAAAAACCTGCACGCCTGGTTATAAAAAATATTTCCGCCCAGTTGCCGTGTGGTGTAGTAGAGTTAGGGTTATTATCCTCAAATATGAAGCAGCTACGTTTTCAACTTGTAAAGTTACAAGCTCTGCAGATTTTGGACCCAGTTTTTGGGTTTTTGATGATGATGTTAAGACACTACTGGAGGGACGATTTTTTTAATTTATAATCTAATCCAATATTTTTTGAAATTTTGACAAAAAAGTGCAAAAAAAATTTAAAAATCCATTTTTTCACGTTTTTTGGCACTTTTTGGTCAAAATTTTCAAAAATATTAGATTAGGTATTAAAAAAAAAAAATCGTCCCTTCATTAGTGTCTTAATATCATTATAAAGTGATTTGGACATTTTTTACTCAAAATTATTTTTTGTTAGCTTTGTTCAAAAAAATTTGGGTCAAAAAAGTGAATTTTGTGATTTTCTCAAAAAATCTACTTTTTTGGTCAAAATTGACGCCAAATTTGGATTCTCTGATCCATTTCCTTTCCAAAAATGTATACTTTTATATACATTTGATTAATAGTTCAATAATTACAGCACTCACAAAATTCAAAAAATCAAATCAAAAACTTCCTTAAGTCCCCCCTTAAGCCCAGTTTGAGCTATTTTACCCCAATTTCATTCACACTGTTTTTCAGGTTTATTTTAGCATTTTCAGTTTTATTCACTGAAGGTCAGTTTCAGGTCTGCTGCTTATATCTTCATAATATTAATGGATACAGTAAATGATTTTCATTTGTTCTTTTCCATATTTTTCAGCGAACAGATAGCGAGTGCATGGGATCAACATAAATCTGTCAATCAAAATCTTAGGGAAATGGGTGTGTCAAGTGACCCCAATAAAACTATCAGAATTCCAAAAGTTCATGTAAGTATCTATTTATTTAATCAGCCTATGATATTTTCCATATTATTTCACAATTTGCACCCGCAAATATGTCTATTGCAATAGCAATTTCACTGTCAAAGTATGGTGCGAAATTGCAATACACATTTTTATTTCTAGTTCAGGTTTATAAAAATAAATTCAAGGGCTGATTGTAATAACACCAAACAGCGAATACAAGCTTGTTTTCTACACAAATATTGTAAGTAACTATTAATGTACTGAAATGATAGGGCTCAGTATTTCAATCAAGGCAACATGAAACAAATGAAAACCACATGGAAAATAACAGCATCGATCATAAGTGCCATTCTGTCTTTGATAGGTGGGTTGGGTGGAGGATTAGGTCTATGAACAGATCATCTAACCACCCCCCCCCAAATCTGCATCCAGTGAGGGATGCTAGTGATCAGCAAACTTAACTGGGACAAATCTGAACTCATGACAATAACACAATGGTCAATATTGATCTAATAAGCTGATCAGGAGGTGTATGAATACATGTTGGTTGATTAAAGCCTTACTCGTTAATTGTCAAATGGGGCTAAAAAGTAAAAAATGTAAGTTTACTAAAACCTTGCCACCTGACCCTGCAGGTGCAGTGGCATAACTAGGGCCTTCAATTGGGAGGGGGCATGAGGGGGACAGGCCTGTGATCGGGGGGGGGGGGGGGGGGGGGGGTGTGTGTAACCGACTATTTTTGATGATATACATGTACATAGAGCTTGTCATATCTGCCCCTCTCTAGTTGTGCCACTGACTGTGTGTCAAGATTTTTCAGGAGCATAAAAGCAAACTGCCCATTATAGCATGGCATATATTTTTAGCTTAACTGATTGATATTTTACTGTAAAATTTATATTGTCATTTCTTATGTGTGACTGTTAAATTAAAGTCAAACTCTGTGCTTTATTTGCAGGAATTCTTAGGGCCTAAATCGATAGACAGGATGGATGTTGACAAGCAAGAGAAGAACTTTCCGAAAGGACATGTGATTGATTGTAAGGAAGGATAACACATTGATCTTTTTTTTTTTATTGAAGTAGAAATAAAGGAGAAAGTGTAAATTAGAGAGGTTTACTATGGTTTGATTAACAATCCCTTAAATATGACTGGAAAAGGAGGGGGTGTGTGTGCTTTGGTTGGGAACATCTTTCCTGGGAGATTTTGGTATCTAGAATAAATTAAGAAATTTGGAGGGACATTTTGTCTTTTTGTACACAAAACACACACAAATTATGGAAAAAACCTTAATTTCCAATCCTGCCTGAGTGATATTTCTATCTTTACTCAGACCAGCCATAGGTTTAATCAGTTCAAAATTGGCGAATATATTTGGTTTTGATCTCTCCGCGCGCAAAAGCAATCCAAGCGTATGGGCTATTATGGCCACAAGCACATGAGTTGGGTCACATGCTCGCGTTACACATACGATGCATAGCGCGCTTGTTGCCTTTAGCGCACCTGTGTCCTTCTGTATTCATTCGTGGCTGCAAGGAGGCTCCTTCAATTTGGAACTGATCAAACTATAGCTATCGTTTATAGTTTGTATTGGCTATTTGAAACTCTGATTTTGAAAAGTCAGTAAATTAGTAGTCGGGTAAATGTTATCAGACATTAACTATAGACAAAACTTGGCTATTGAAACATGGTAAAGCCCCGGGGGGGGGGGGGGGGGGGGGGGCAGTCAAACATAATGGTGTACACATGCGTGACCAAATTTTTTCCAGACACCCCCTAAACAAGTTTTACCCTGCAAGCAAAATTACCCCCTAAACAAGTTTTTAGCGCGCTTTCCTTGCAAATTTTGACCCCTAAACAAGTTCTTGCCAGAATATGACCCTAAACAAGTTTTGTCTATTTAATGGGGAACAAAATAAGTTACCCTAAACACGTTCGACCTGTATTTTAAGCCGGGATTTTAAGCCACCCTTTTTTGTCTCGCCTGATGTAATCAGAAAGAGACTATGTTATCACTATTTCTGTCCGGCGTATGGCGTCCGCCGTCCGCCGTCCGCCGTCCGCCGTCCGCCGTCCGCCGTCCGCCGTGTGCTAAGAAATACCTTTGTGACGCGATATCTGGAGATCCGTAAGGCCTATCGTGATGGGACTTGGTGGAGGGAAGGGGGGTGGTGCGTTCTGTTGCTGATTGATTTTTCAAGGTCATCGGGGGTCATACAAGGTCATCGGGGTCAAATATGCTTAAAACTTTTGAGACGCGTTGTGACGCGATATCTAGAGATCCGTAAGGCCTATCTTGATGGGACTTGATGTCAGGGAAGGGGGTGGGGTGTTCTTTTGCTGATTAGATTTTCAAGGTCATTGGAGGTCATTCAAGGTCATCGGGGTCAAATATGCGGTCAAATAAGATCCGTAAGGCCGATCTTGATGGGATTTGGTGGAGGGAAGGGGGTGGTGTGTTCTTTTTGCTGATTAAATTTTCAAGGTCATCGGAGGTCATTCAAGGTCATCGGGGGTCAAATATGGGGTCAAATAGATCAGTAAGGCCTATCTTGATGGGATTTGGTGGAGGGAAGAGGGATGGTGTGTTCTTTTTGTTGATTAAATTTTCAAGGTCACCAGAGGTCATCGGGGTCAAATATGGGGTCAAATAGATCAGTAAGGCCCATATTGATGAGATTTGGTGGAGGGAAGGGGAGTGGTGTGTTCTTTTTGCTGAATAAATTTTCAAGGTCATCAGAGGTCATTCAAGGTCATCGGGGGTCAAATAAGATCCATAAGGCCTATCTTGATTGGATTTGGTGGAGGGAAGGGGGATGGTGTGTTCTTTTTGTTCTTAATTTTTCGGGGTCATCGGGGGTCAAATAGATCAGTAAGGCCTATCTTGATGGGATTTGGTGGACGGAAGAGGGATGGTGTGTTCTTTTTGTTGATTAATTTTTCGGGGTCATTGGGGGTCAAATATGGGGTCAAATAGATCAGTAAGGCCTATCTTGATGGGATTTGGTGGAGGAAAGGGGGGCGGTGTGTTCTTTTTGTTGATTAATTTTTCGGGGTCATTGGGGGTCAAATATGGGGTCAAATAGATCAATAAGGCCTATCTTGATGGGATTTGGTGGAGGGAAGGGGGGTGGTGTGTTCTTTTTGTTGATTAATTTTTCGGGGTCATCGGGGGTCAAATATGGGGTCAAATAGATCAGTAAGGCCTATCTTGATGGGATTTGGTGGACGGAAGAGGGATGGTGTGTTCTTTTTGTTGATTAATTTTTCGGGGTCAAATATGGGGTCAAATAGATCAGTAAGGCCTATCTTGATGGGATTTGGTGGACGGAAGAGGGATGGGGTGTTCTTTTTGTTGATTATTTTTTCGGGGTCATCGGGGGTCAAATATGGGGTCAAATAGATCAGTAAGGCCTATCTTGATGGGATTTGGTGGACGGAAGAGGGATGGTGTGTTCTTTTTGTTGATTAATTTTTCGGGGTCATCGGGGGTCAAATATGGGGTCAAATAGATCAGTAAGGCCTATCTTGATGGGATTTGGTGGACGGAAGAGGGATGGTGTGTTCTTTTTGTTGATTAATTTTTCGGGGTCATCGGGGTCAAATATGGGGTCAAATAGATCAGTAAGGCCCATCTTGATGGGATTTGGTGGACGGAAGAGGGATGGGGTGTTCTTTTTGTTGATTATTTTTTCGGGGTCATCGGGGGTCAAATATGGGGTCAAATATGGGGTCAAATAGATCAGTAAGGCCTATCTTGATGGGATTTGGTGGAAGGAAGAGGGGTGGTGTGTTCTTTTTGTTGATTATTTTTTCGGGGTCATCGGGGGTCAAATATGGGGTCAAATAGATCAGTAAGGCCTATCTTGATGGGATTTGGTGGAGGGAAGGGGGGTGGTGTGTTCTTTTTGTTGATTAATTTTTCGGGGTCATCGGGGGTCAAATATGGGGTCAAGTAGATCAGTAAGGCCTATCTTGATGGGATTTGGTGGACGGAAGAGGGATGGGGTGTTCTTTTTGTTGATTAATTTTTCGGGGTCATCGGGGGTCAAATATGGGGTCAAATAGATCAGTAAGGCCTATCTTGATGGGATTTGGTGGATGGAAGAGGGGTGGTGTGTTCTTTTTGTTGATTAATTTTTCGGGGTCATCGGGGGTCAAATATGGGGTCAAATAGATCAGTAAGGCCTATCTTGATGGGATTTGGTGGACGGAAGAGGGATGGTGTGTTCTTTTTGTTGATTTATTTTTCGGGGTCATCGGGGTCAAATAGATCAGTAAGGCCTATCTTGATGGGATTTGGTGGAGGGAAGGGGGGTGGGTGGTGTGTTCTTTTTGTTGATTAATTTTTCGGGGTCATCGGGGGTCAAATATGGGGTCAAATAGATCAGTAAGGCCTATCTTGATGGGATTTGGTGGACGGAAGAGGGATGGTGTGTTCTTTTTGTTGATTAATTTTTCGGGGTCATCGGGGGTCAAATAGATCAGTAAGGCCTATCTTGATGGGATTTGGTGGAGGGAAGGGGGGTGGTGTGTTCTTTTGGTTGATTACTTTTTCGGGGTCATCAGGGGTCAAATATGGGGTCAAATAGATCAGTAAGGCCTATCTTGATGGGATTTGGTGGAGGGAAGGGGGGTGGTGTGTTCTTTTTGTTGATTAATTTTTCGGGGTCATTGGGGGTCAAATATGGGGTCAAATAGATCAGTAAGGCCTATCTTGATTGGATTTGGTGGAGGGAAGGGGGTGGTGTATTCTTTTTGCTGATTAAATTTTCAAGGTCATCGGAGGTCATTCAAGGTCATCTGGGGTCAAATAAGATCCGTAAGGCCTATCTTGATGGGATTTGGTGGATGGAAGAGGGATGGTGTGTTCTTTTTGTTGATTAATTTGTCGAGGTCATCAGAGGTCATCTGGGGTCAAATAAGATCCGTAAGGCCTATCTTGATGTGATTTGGTGGAGGGAAGGGGGTTGGTGTGTTCTTTTTGCTGATTAAATTTTCAAGGTCATCAGAGGTCATCTGGGGTCAAATAAGATATGTAAGGCCTATCTTGATGTGATTTGGTGTAGGGAAGGGGGTTGGTGTGTTCTTTTTGTTGATTAAATTTTTCAAGGCATTACATCCCTTGCATTAACTACAATGCATACCTCTGTGACAGTGCTACATTGTATCATATGTTTCATCATCATTTCTTTCAAGTCACTTTTGATGAACAGGCGAGACGCGCCGTTCGAGAACCGCCTTGTCTTGAAAATCAGCGTTTTTGATACCCTTAACGCGTCACGCGCGTGACGCGTCCAACACTGAAAAAACACCCCTTTTACGCGTTTTTTTGGTCATGCATGTGTACAACATTATGTTTGACTGGCCCCCCCCCGGGGGTAAAGCCTCCAGAGACTAAATGAAGATTTCTACCCTTTCTTCTTTTCTCAAAAAATTCAAAATGTTAGCTAATAAAACCCAAATGCCTGGTTATTTTGACAGCCATAGTGCAAGAGAATGTATGAAATGAAGCCTATTAAGTGATGATGACATATTCGTCATACAAAAATGATTTGTGCATTGTTTCTTTTTAAAGAGAAAAATAGCTATTTTTAATCTAAGCTGGTATCAAACCATGCGTTAACAACACAGATGTACTTTACTATTGTAGTAGTTTCACTGACATGTCCAAGGGATAATAATTCCAACTAAAATAAACTGCTCAAAAAAAGGTTTGGAATTTTTTTTTCAATTACAATTTGTTCAAATATCGAGGGATATGTTCATTAAGTTTTTATATATCCATGTAAAGCTGATGTGTTCATCTTTACAATGATTCCAAATTTGAAGCAATCCCTTGCTCCAGTGCTCAGCTACTTGCTTGAGAACATGAGGAAGGCCACAATCTGAATGTGCCAAAATCAACACTATTTTGTGCTCAAAAGAACGTCTTTGTCGTCAGTTCAATGAAGTGTTACATAGACCACTACAGTGTAGCGCAGGCATTCTCAAATGGTGGCGCGCGCGCCACTTGTGGTGCATCAAGGCATCCTAAGTGGCGCGAGAGTGGTTAAAATTTGTTTTAAAAATAAATCATATCATTCATAGGCCTATGACGGTCAGATGTATAAAGACAGCAATAACAGTAATATTAGTTATTATGTTGCCTACATATGTTACAATATTTTGCGAAGGGAATTTTGCCATTGTAAATTCTAAAAAATATGACCAAGTGGAGCTTCAACAAGTTCAGCATCAGTAAATCTAGTTGAGAAAGCCTGGTGTAGCCTGATGATCTATTGATTTTTAAGCACAAAATAGTGTTGATTTTGGCACTTTCAGATTGCGACCTCCCCATGTTCTCAAGCATGTGGCTGAGCACTGGAACAAGGGATTGCTTCAAATTGGATATCATTGTAAAGATGAACACATCAGCTTTTACATGATATATTACACTAAATGAACATATCCCGAGATTTTGAACAAATCGTGATTGAAAACAATTTCCAAACTTTTTTGAGCAGTTTAGATAAAACCTTATTTTATAACAAAGCTTCAAATTTCTTTTCATTTCACAGCATTAATGGAGGAGGCTAATTTACCGTATGCCAAAAGAGTCAAATTATCGGAACCGATGGTGAAATATTGTACATACATGATGGACAAACACGGTGAAGATTACAAGGTAAGGAATAGAATACAGTGAAATATTCTCATGAAACTACACAATTGCTATGGTACAATAGAATGTTCGGTATATTGCATTACTCTTAAGTGCATTTAGGGCACACAAAAACAACTTGTTCTATGGGCGAGACTGACCCATTTTTTAGAAATAAGTGGACAAAATGTTCCCCTACAAATGAAAAATGACCAAATGTTTTCATTTGCTTGTCAAAAACCGGCAAAATGTTAACTGATTTGGGGGATATTTAATGGTCATGTTGAGGGTGTGTGTGGGGGGGGGGGGGGGGGGGGGATGCACCACCCAACTTGAGAGGTCTATTTTAGAACATGTTTTTTGTCCCCCCTAATATTTGAATCATGTCGGTTGAGATGGGCACTGTTGGTTATTGACCTCCATCCTCATGTTCTCAAGCATATGGCTGAACACTGAAACAAGTGATTTCTACACATTTGGTATCGTTGGAAAAAGGAACACATCAACTTTCCATCGATATGTAGCACAATATGAATATATTAGTGTATTAGTTTTTGTCTCGCCTGATGTAATCAGAAAGAGACTATGTTATCACTATTTCTGTCCGGCATCAGCCGTCAGCCGTCCGCCGTGTGCTAAGAAATACCTTTGTGACGCGATATCTGGAGATCCGTAAGGCCTATCTTGATGGGACTTGGTGGAGGGAAGGGGGGTGGTGCGTTCTGTTGCTGATTGATTTTTCAAGGTCATCGGAGGTCATTCAAGGTCATCGGGGTCAAATATGCTTAAAACTTTTGTGACGCGTTGTGACGCGATATCTAGAGATCCGTAAGGCCTATCTTGATGGGACTTGATGTCAGGGAAGGGGGTGGGGTGTTCTTTTGCTGATTAGATTTTCAAGGTCATTGGAGGTCATTCAAGGTCATCGGGGTGAAATATGGGGTCAAATAAGATCCGTAAGGCCAATCTTGATGGGATTTGGTGGAGGAAAGGGGGTGGTGTGTTCTTTTTGTTGATTAATTTTTCGGGGTCATCGGGGGTCAAATATGGGGTCAAATAGATCACTAAGGCCTATCTGGATGGGATTTGGTGGAGGGAAGGGGGTGGTGTGTTCTTTTTGTTGATTAATTTTTCGGGGTCATCGGGGGTCAAATATGGGGTCAAATAGATCAGTAAGGCCTATCTTGATGGGATTTGGTGGAGGGAAGGGGGGTGGTGTATTCTTGTTGTTGATTAATTTTTCGGGGTCATCGGGGGTCAAATATGGGGTCAAATAGATCAGTAAGGCCTATCTTGATGGGATTTGGTGGAGGGAAGGGGTGGTGTATTCTTTTTGCTGATTAAATTTTCAAGGTCATTGGAGGTCATTCAAGGTCATCTGGGGTCAAATAAGATCCGTAAGGCCTATCTTGATGGGATTTGGTGGACGGAAGAGGGATGGTGTGTTCTTTTTGTTGATTAATTTTTCGGGGTCATCGGGGGTCAAATATGGGGTCAAATAGATCAGTAAGGCCTATCTTAATGGGATTTGGTGGAGGGAAGTGGGTGGTGTGTTCTTTTTGTTGATTAATTTTTCGGGGTCATCAGGGGTCAAATAGATCAGTAAGGCCTATATTGATGAGATTTGGCGGAGGGAAGGGGAGTGGTGTGTTCTTTTTGCTGAATAAATTTTCAAGGTCATCAGAGGTCATTCAAGTTCATCGGGGGTCAAATAAGATCCGTAAGGCCTATCTTGATTGGATTTGGTGGAGGGAAGGGGGGTGGTGTATTCTTTTTGCTGATTAATTTTTCAAGGTCATCGGAGGTCATCTGGGGTCAAATAAGATCCGTAAGGCCTATCTTGATGGGATTTGGTGGAGGGGGGTGGTGTATTCTTTTTGCTGATTAATTTTTCAAGGTCATTCAAGGTCATCTGGGGTCAAATAAGGGGGATGGTGTGTCCTTTTTGCTGATTAAATTCAAGTCACTTTTGATGAACAGGCGAGACGCGCCGTTCGAGAACCGCCTTGTTTGTGGTACACATCTTTGGATAATCCTCGAGTACCAATTAAAGAGGTTTTTCAATTAAACTCGGTGTGTGGATATATTGATACCCCTATGAGTGGTGGCATGGGAAAACCCTTCACATGGTCATTTTCTAGCAACTTGTTTTTTTCTTTGGCAGAGAGCTTCATACTCTACTGAGTATAGAACTGTTTGAATTTTCCAGAAATTCCATCTAAAACTACAGTTATAGTATTTTAAAGTCGGCAAGTTTAAACGCAACACTAAAAATTGAAACTGACAATTCAAAGGTGTATACACAATCTTTTAAATGCTCTAATAATAATAAAACTACATTGTTATATCACACAGAATAGCTTGTCATGTGAAAAGGACTTTTGATATGAACCTATTTTTTTGGCGATATTATTAACAATTGTAAGTTCTTCACTTTCAAAATCTTTACAATGCATTGTCGGAATTCACAAGTGGTTACCATGGTAACAATGTCATTTTACGTAAACATAGCATTTTACACATACAATTTGATTAAACAAGGTTCAGAAAATTATTAAAATAAACATCTGGAATTTTGCATAAAAACTCCTGGAGATTAAAGTTCGAGGTATATTCTCTATCTTGGGACCAAAGTTGGAAAATTGACTTGGAACTCATTTGTTAGGAATATTTTGGTATGATCCAGATATCTCAATATTAAAACTAGCGACTTCCGACGGGTTTTCCCATACCACCACACATATATTATAAGGAAGACAGAAACTATCTTTGGGATATTAATCATCAATACAATTCATTTTCCATTTTGTTCATATTCCTTTTCTACAGGCAATGGCCAGAGATAATAAGAACCACTATCAGGATACACCCAAACAGATCAAAAAGAAGATAGTTTTATTCAAACAAATGCCAGAACAATACAAAGCTTACTTAGCAACAAGGAAACAACCAGATATGGAGGTGGCAACGAGCTGAGAAATCGGATTTTGTTCATCAAGGCCAATGACTTCAACTGATATAAACAATTGCCAGATTTTTACTCCTCTCTGGCAGCATTTTACTTGTCTTACTCAGTGACCCTCAACAACTTTGTATGTCACAGTATTAATACTTTCCACATGGCAGGCATCTGCAGACGACAGTTCCAACATTTCACAAAATGTTTCAAAAATGTCAACATTATTTAATTTCATCACCATATGTGACATGGCACCACGAAACAGACGGAAAGTCGCGGCGAAGATGTTGCTGAATTGAGGCAGCATAGCATATTATTGATTTGCTGTTTAAATTGTTGTCCCTTCTATTATTATAGGGGAATTCTAAAATAGCAGTATGTATTGTTATGTTAAGATTATTACCAGCCATGCGAGGCTATTTATTTTATACTCCCGCTATAATAAAAGAGTTTGGTCCACAGTCCACACTAACAACAAACAGCAAACATCAATAACATGCTACCCTAGCTCAATTCAGCAACATCTTTGCCGCGACTTTCCGCCTGTTTCGTGGTGCCATGTCACATATTGGGAATCACCATGAGCAATGCCTTAAAATAAGTACAGACATGCCCTGTATTGGTTCAGTAGTTCTTGAGACAGACTGAGAAAGTTTGGAAAGGTTTCTGCAAATCCTGTTTTGTATAGTCGCTGTCATAATACCTTGGACAAAATTCAACTAATACGTGCGTGCTTGCGTACATTCGTATTAGCGTACATGCGTAAACCCGGTAGTGCGTACCGGGCGATTTTAAAATGATCGCGCGTCCTCATTGGTCAATCGCGAAGTCAACACGCGCATACATGCAAACTTGTACGCGCTTTTCATGCATTTGGATGCAGCTCCGCGAACAACAACAAAATACACTCGCGTGAAATAGCGCGAATTATGTCCAAGAAATTATGACAGGGACTATATATGGTAAAACCAAGCCGCGTGGAAAGTGTTAACATCAACAGCCAGCTGAGTTGAGTAACTTTTATTCTATGGATGTTAGAATATGGACGTACCAGAATAATGTTACCAAATCCCAAACAGTGAAATGTATATAAACTCAAAGGGCCGTATTCTCGTACTAAACACGGTTTTAGCTTAAAACCGTGTTTAACTAAACGCGTGTCTAACTTAAACGTGAGTTTATCCTTTAAACGACGTGTTTAACAAAACACGATTTTAAACTCTGCAAATCTCGTTCCCAGAGTGGTTCTGCGTTGATTGTATAGGTATTTAACTCATTGTGGCCCTATTGGGTTACAATAGATATCGACCGAATGCCTTAAATACACGGTACTTTTAAAGACTACTCGATCCGTACGTCAGCTTGCACCGGTCACGGTTGCGTGATCATTCAATGCATACAGTTGGTGCGCGAGTTTAGTTAAACACGCATTAAACTACCCCCGTACCCATGTTTAAGTTAGACACATTTCGGCGAGTTAGACGCATGTTTAAGTAAAACAAATGTACGAGAATTGCGTTTAGTTAAACGTTGTGTCTAAAATCAAAGTTAGACGCGTGTTTAGCTTAAAACCGTGTTTAACTACGTACGAGAATACGGCCCAAAGTGTCTATAATTGGACAAAACGTCTATAATGTGTGGTGCTCAGTGAATGGGGAATTAGCTTTTGTTTGTACACTCAATTATAGACATTCTTTTAGACAATCTACTTAAATGTTGGACTAAATTATAAATTGAATTATAGACGTGTCGCCCAATTAGTGCAATATTGTAAATCTTTACCACTGTTGAGTGTGTTCATCATTGCGCCAGAAAATTGGATTCGGGTGGTATCTGGTCCAATATAGTGTTAATCATTGTGTCTATAATAATTCAGTCTTGTATTAGTACAACAAATGCTTCATCCCCCATTGATACAGCTCCTCCAATATTAGACGTTTTGTCTAATTATAGACACTTTGAGTTTACAGATGTATGGGCATTGGGCTCAATGTGTATTTTGTTGTTACTAATTCTGTGGTAACTTTTGTCGTTAAAAATAAAATAAAGAATTATAAAAAACTGCTACTTGAAAATGTTTGATTGATCAGTATGACATCTAAGTTAATAGTCCTCCAAAAACAAAATATTTGTATACCAATTGTCCCATGAAGAATGCAACATGGTTTACCGACTTTACACATCATTTAAGTCAAAACTGTATATACTAGAGACACAAGTTTTCTGGCAAATTCCGTTTGTAAATGAAATACCCCCAGTTTTGGGTTTTGAATTATAACATTGCAACCCTCAAGTGCAGGTCATTGTAAGAAACATTATTGGAGTTATTAAGACCAATGAAAGTCTTATCAAGCTTAAAGATCTATCAATGTATTTTCTGAAAAGTTATGAAACAAAAATGGGCAAATTTCATGTCACCTTGTGCTTCTAAAATAAGAACCATTGGAGTTATATACAACTCAAACTTTGGAGTATGACTATTTGAGGGATGAAAATAGGGCCAGAAAGTGGAACACCTACCTTTAAGTGGCAGTTTTGAGGTTAAGTGCGAGTTTTATCAATCGAAATACGCTGAAAGTAAAAACTTGTTTTCACTGATTTTTCAATGTCACGGCATATCAGAACGGATAAAGATATTTTGATGAAATTAACAGAGTAAGTAGGAAACGTGTTCCCGACAATTGTAGGCATTAGATTTGGACTGCAAGTGTCTTTATATTTTTATTATTTTTTCAAACACGGTATAAATCATTCTGGGACACCCTGCATTTTGATTTAAAATATAAGGCTGGGACTAAGAAAAACCCTTTTGTGTTATCATTTAATATCAAGAATTTTGTGTGAACAGAGTTTATGTTAGAGAGATTCCACCTGTACAAGGTGAGTAAACAAAACTGCAATAGTGCAAAGAAGACATCTTCTTTTTAAAACCAAGTTGAAGTTTGAAATTGTTTTAAAGGAGGTGTCCAGCAAGCACAACATTGTGCATTATATATTTGAAAAATAATTATCGAGCCCAAATTGTGTAATTATATAGAACAAAACATACATGACAAAAATGAATAATAGTTATACAATGCACTTGCGCAAATTTGAGCACCAATAACCATGATGTCATTGACACCGGGACTTTCGATCGCCGCAAATTTCAAAAACAGCATGTTGAGAAATGGCAGTTTGTATTCGTTTTTGTCATAAGTGTGATGTTTTGTTCTATATAATTACGCAATTTGGGCTGAATAATTATTTTTCTAAATGCACAATGTTGTGCTTGTTGGACACCTCCTTTTAAAAGTTGCAAGAATGATATATTTGTTAAACTGTGTGTGAAAAAATTAAAGTCAATTTGTCTCGTGGACAAACATGTGAAACTGACGTATCGGTAAAAAGGTTCACCTTAGATAAAGAGAAATGTTATTACATAGTAACAAATATGTTATTCTTATAAACTTTTGTGAAACTTTAACTTGGTTTTGAAAATAAGATTGCATTTCTTCCACTACTGCAGGTTTTTGTACCTGCCCTGTATTTCATGAAATGGAAAGGAGCAATGAAATGAGACAACTAATTCCAACTGCTTTTACAATTTTAATATACAATTATTATTTTACATCTTTATCAAGTATATAAACACTTATTACCCTGTATAAAAATATCATTTATTTATTCTCATTTTGTTCATGTCATATAAATAATCATCAGTAAGAAACTACTACTCAGGAAAGACTGAATCATTAGATATAAAAGTTCATCTATGTTGAAAGTGCGATATAAATTGTCAATTACTCAATTAAATATTAGAAAAGAAGAAAGATAATCAGCATTTTTTTAAATCTGTGTTGTGTTGTATCCGGGTTTTTTCTAAGAAATAAATTATAAAACATTTACAGACTGACACAGATGTCAGCACTTACAGGGCTAGTCAACTTCATTTATTTTGTTGGCCTAATTAACGATTTGAAGTTACATTACTCTTTTAATCAAAAGTACCAGGAATTTTCAGTTGTTGCTGGAATTTTAAGCAACAGACTTTATGATTGCTGTGACCTGTGATGCATCAGAATTGCATCATGAGACTGAATTATCTGAATATTCCTTTCAATTAATGTGACTACTGAATACTGAACCTCACATTATTGGAAAGACAAGGGTTGAATACCGAGTATCAGTGGAGGAGAAGATATTAGAATTTGGGGGGAGGGGGGGGGGGGGGGGGTCGTAGACATTTAATACACATGTCCTATGGAAGACTTGGCCAATTTTGAGGGAGTCATGAACTTTAGGTGGGTCATGACCCCCGCCACCTATGCCGAGTATTTAAATTAATACTAACAATTAAACTGGCTGCATTTGAAATGAAAAACTGGCTACACTTGATGATAATCCTTCAGTTTTCCCTCTTAACCCTTTGGATATATTTGTCAGTGAATCTGGAAATGGTTGTTTTTCCACCGGTATAATTGCCATTAATTGACACTGGAATTCAAACACTGGCCTGTGATCGAGGTAGAGTTATGTCTGAAGGATTATCACAGCTACTAATTACATTTAAATAGTTAGTTTTGAAGAGACAACATCTATTATAACAGTGAAGCATCTAAAGTGTGGTTAAAATCTACAAGTTCAAAATAAAAATACTAGTTCAGTCAGTTCCAAATTGGCGAGAAATATGCAATTTATATCTTTCCGCCCGTAAATGTAATGATTGTAATCTTTACCTACACACATCACGCATATGTGACCCAACATGAGTAAATGAGGCGGAATGCGACAGCAGTTAATTTGATTTAAGAGCACAAATGTGGGACAAGGTCAAAATAAGTCAAATTTAGAACAAGTCTTATTTCTGATCTTCGATACAATCTTGTATCTGACCAAACACTCAATTCATGAAAATAAAGAATTAAACTACATTTTGAGGTATTCAAGTTTCATTTACTCCATTGATTTGTTAACAAACCAATACTTAAATTGCCCATAACTTACTTGACAATTTGTATTTGATGTTTTGAGACAAAGTGATTTTCAATCATCTGTTACTTTGGTTTGGAGTGTGATATGACATTGACTTTGTACAAAATGTCCCTTAACGTATACATATTATCATGATATCTATAACTCAATCTTCATATTTCCTTCATTGTGCCTCATTTACTCGCGTTGGGTCACATATGATGCACAGTGCGCGCTGTTGCGCTATTCACGCCTCTTATGCGCACACGCTCTTCTGTCTGTATTAAGTCGCTGCTGTAAGATGGTTCACCAATTTGGAACTTGACTATAGGCTATTTTAATACACCTCAAGTATAATAATAATTGCGTATAAATAATATGGTGGATTAGTGTATCCCAATGAACAGACTGGCCTTAAAAAGGGTTATAATACAGTTAAAATAGACATGGAAAATAATTGCACTGAGAGTGGGATATCAGTTAACAATTTTTGTATAGAATACTGAGCATGAAAACATTTTACTGGTTTAGCTACTTATTATTTATTTATACTTAATACTTTATACTTAATTTTGATCAGATCAAAGTATAATTAAACAATACAATGTGCATTAGCTTAATGTCCTCTTTGTTCCTGAAAATCAATTTGCCTAGTACCTGTGCCTGTTTAATATTGATGTATGGACAAAGTGTTACTAAAGATAATTTGATAATAATTGCAGGCCTTTAAATTTGTTCTGGTAAATTTGCCTTCTAAAATGTAACTCTGCTTTTGAAAATTGATTGTAACTTTAAATGGTATAATTACTGCATACTAATAATTCCCCCCTTTTTCAAAATAGTGTCCTGAAATTGCCTTTTATTTGTGTTTCTATAAAATGTACGATAAATCTTGAGATATCTAGAGCAAAAGTGGAATATGAACATGTACAAATAAAGGAAATACAAATCAGGATGTTTTTAGTAATCTAGAACATAAATTGACCTTAAACATGATAACTTGCTATAATAGTGCATCAATACCACACAATTTAAATGCATCTCAAAAACTTGTCAAGTCCCAATGCAATCACCTAATAACATTTGAATATATTTTGTATGACAAACCTTTCAATTATTTAAGACTTGAATCAAGTCTTACAAGTGTGCCTTCTCTTCCATTCAGCAATTCATGTATAATCACAATATTCCATAAAATTAGTCTTTGATCAATTCTCATTCGGAGTCCGATTGATAACAATGAAAATGACACTATCGGGTGTCTATCTAGTCAATGGTACAGATAGTTCTTCAATCCTAGCCGGGCACCTAGCCTTTTTGGCTGCCTCACTAACGATGAAAGCATCCGGGTTAAATTGTACATGGTCCATAGTAGCACGCATAATAGGTCTGGAGAGCTCTTGAGTACGAGAGGTTGCGACGGCTTTTCTCGCCGATTTCTTGATGTCGATTATAACAGCTCGCGGTGCTTGGTAACCATCAGGGATGCCTTTAGGTTTGGCGAGTTCTAGTTGCCGTGATGAAGGAGAGGCAGATTTGGCCAGGGGCAGCACCTGAAAATTAATGGCAGTCATTTGAAAAGTGTTAACTATTGATAGGAATATACACATTAAAACTCTTATGTCAGTATAATAATTCTGTTAGGTCACTTAAAATAATTATTAGATTCTCGTAGCTCTGGCCTTTGAAAAGTGAAGATGGCGGTTTTTATATTTATTTATGTTACTAAATTGACACATAAATATGACTGTTTTCATGCAAAATTTATATTGCCAGCATATTTCACTTTCAGCAGCATTAGAAAAATGGCGAGGCTCTTTTTTATGTTTAAGTTTATGAGGGTTTAGACCCCTAGAGTTCTTTAAAAAAACACTTAACAGATGTTGTATAGTTGATACAACCATTAACATTTTAGTCAATCATTTTTGAAGAAAAAAAAGTTGACGGTTGACCTTATCCCAAAAGTTAGGAGAGACTGGGGAGGGTTACGAGAATCTTTTTTTTAAAGTGACCTTATGAGGTGTCATTTCAGCCACATTTTGTTGTTGTTGATATAATGTTGCAACTCTGTCTGCAAGTTTGGATGTGACATCAACGTATAATTTAGTGGTAGGCACAGCACTTTCTGCGCCATGGGTGACATCGTTCTTTGACCGTGCGCAATATCATGATGCATTCTCTAGAAAACGCTAACTTTTAAACGAATTAAGTGATAGACTTTGTGGACTTTCAAACTTCTTTGTTACCGTAAAACGGGGTGAATAGGGACAAAAATGGGAACAGTTTTTTAAATGTCACCGGCCAGTTTTTGTACCATAAAAACGGGTGAACATCACACTATTTTACGGTACACAAACTGGCCGGTTGACATTTAAAAAACTGTTCCCATTTTTGTTCCTATTCACCCCATGTCCCTATATTCACCCCGTTTTACGGTACCCTTTTATTATAAAATTCCCGTCATTTTATACTCACAGGCCACATTGGTTCCCTGAATGGTCCTTCGGGTCTATTCTTTGGTCTTGATAACATTTCTAGTCTCGATGAGGCTGTTGCATTCTTTGCATTACTACTGACCACCGATTCAACCTAGAGAAAGAGAAAACATTTATATTAACATATAATTATATAGAATTATTAGGCTATATTAAAAAAATCTTTTGTCTCAAAGCTCTTCAGATTTTCCAAAACCTAATGCCGGAATGCTGGTTTTTTAAGGTTTTTTTTTTTTATAGATATAAAATATTGAAATCCTTGTAAAAGTGACCTTTTGTATTTAAATAGTGTGATCAATGAAAATATGAAAAATCTGTGAAACTTTGGGATTTTTTTTCTTGGAAAAAAAATAAAAATCTTCTAACGCGCATCAATTAACTAACACGTGCGGAAGCTTTGAGACAAAAGATTTGTTTAATATAGCCATATATTAAAATGCATAAGTGGACCAGAAGCTGACATCATGGTTACTCTGCTGCCTGTTACATGTACTATCTGCCCAGTACCCATATGGGAATTGTAAAAGTACCAGTGAAGTTCCACCAAAGTAGCTGTGCACGTACCGGTAACTCTGGTACTATAATACAGGTACTAAGCATTAATTTGTTTATTTTGTCAGGGTTGTAGCTAGCCATATTTAAGTGCCGGCTAAAATCTCACATATTTATCGCCACGCTCTGGCATTTTTAGCCATTTTGTGGTATTTTATGAACATTTACTCAATTTTTGAGTCTTAAGTGCTGGTTTTTTTGCCTGAAAATTGCTGCGAGCGCCAGTTGTTTAGCTTTAGTGCCGGTCGCTACTGACCAGTGTAGCTACATCCCTGTATTATGTATAGCTAAAACTGGTTGATGAGCAGGCTTGCATTTTGACATATTTTCCAAATTTTGTATGTAAACATATGGCATAAAGTTTCTACACATTTCCAAAATTCTGTAGCAAAAATGGAGGACTTGAGGAGCATTTTGCTACTGCTATACACTTATTGCGGACCTTGTATGTATGTCCGGCCCTTCAGCATGTATAAAGTAAACTGACCAATGGTTACATTTTCAGGGGCAAGAGCACTTACAAGGTTTTGATAGATGTGGCTTTGGCCCTTGAACATGTTTAGAGCAGACTGACCAAAATGTAATAAAAGGAAGTATTACTTTATACCTGCTGATGGGTTGACAGGTAAGATACAATGTTTTGACAGAACGGCTGTTATGTTTGTACTTGCCTCTCTAGGTGGTATATAATCCCTATGTGGTGTTTTAGATCTAGCTAATCCCTCTAATCTTCCACGTTCTCTGGCAGTCTTTGCTGCTCCGCTTACTTGCCAGACAGGAGACTCACGTCCACAACTGAATGCATGCTTGGCTCTGAGTTTAGGAAAACAAAATTTAAACAATTTGAAATGGTGAAGTGTTAAAAATAGAGAAAATTAAAATCACATTTTTTTCCTGTTAAGTTGAAAACACCCCAAACAATTGTATCAAGTCTTTTCAAATGTCCATTCCATACACTTTACGTTTCAACCCCCGACATGCATGTTCCATTGAAAGATATAATGCCGGGCTCCATCTTTGACAATGCTTATACATGTGGCTGCACTTACTGGAATATGCTCTGACATCAAAGGTTTGTACATGTAAACTGCGCCAATAAAGTATCTAAACACTTACAAATGGTCAGATTTGTCGGAACCTGAAATAGTATGCAAAAAAATAATTAATTAATTCGATTCACAGTTATCTTCTGCGCATTTTGACACCTCTTTTGTTGCGCTACGATGTTGTTTGGCGGATTTATGGGCACTTGAGTGGCTTTAAGTCGAATTCAAAAGTTGCAAAAGCTCCTATTCACCCAAAGTCCAGAAGAGAACTCACACAAGCATCACACACAGACAAAACTTAACCATGACAATTGGTGATTGATTAATAATTGATTTATGCCTCCCATCTCTGACCCTTTTGTTTTGTTATTGACAATTAATGCAATTAACTAAGACAAACAAATCATTTATTAAAGGCGGGCAACAATAATGCTGATCTTATTCGTCACAGTACGCTCTTGCTTGAATAGGGGCTTTTGCAACTTTTGAATTCGACCTTAAGCCACTCAAGTGCCCATAAATCCGCCAAACAATATCGTAGCGCAACAAAAGAGGTGTCAATGCGCAGAAGATAACTGTAAATCGAAGTAATTAATAATTTTTTTGCATACTATTTCAGGTTCCGATAAATCTGACCATTTGTAAGTGTTTAGATACTTTATTGGCGCAGTTTATTACTTTATACATGGTGAAGGGCCGGATGGCAATACGAGGCTTTGATAGAACACTAAGAACAGCGACGCTTTGTACTTCAGATTGAAATCTACATACCTGTCTTCTTGATATGACGATGGAGGTGTCTTGTACTGCGCTAACACGCTTACTCTCTCACTTGGTGATGCTTTCTTAGCCAAAGGGCTGACATCCCATATGACTGACTCACGACCACAACTATATACATGGATGGCTCTGTGAAGAAAGGGGAAATGTAATTTTCATTTACTTTATTGAATTGTTAACAAAATTAAAACCTTGAATGTCCATAACTTGACAATTTGTATTTGATGTTTTGAGACAAAGTGATTTTCAATAATCTATAACTTTTGGTTAGGAATTATAACATTGACTTTGGTACCAAAATGTCCAGTAACTTACATATTTAATATCATGATATAGCTCGAATTCATATTTCCTTCACTGTGCCTCATACTTGTGTTGGGTCACAATTATATTAAGGCCAAAAAAAAAAAGAAGGTTTGTCTCAAATGACATGAGAGACTGAAAATCTAATGCGGTCTGCGGATTT
Organism: Ophiura sarsii; assembly: GCA_035610835.1. NCBI lineage: Eukaryota > Metazoa > Echinodermata > Ophiuroidea > Amphilepidida > Ophiuridae > Ophiura > Ophiura sarsii. The sequence goes on from CM069448.1 coordinate 27,526,596, forward strand.
TTATTTTTTTCAATTTAGACCTGAACGTCATTTGTTTGGCCAAAAAGTTGGATTTTGCAAGATTTTTTTGAGAAAATTGAAGGAAAAAAAAGATTGAAAAAAAGATTGAAAAACAAAAATTGAAGAAAAAAATCCCACTAAAAAAAAAGCTAATGCGGGCGGTTTCGGGAATGCGCGCGGGTCATTTGAGACAAACCTTTTTTTTGTTGCCTAACAGCTAGTTTTTGCCTTCTCTATAATAATAATACAGACGTAAAACTTACTTCTTATAATCTGATGGAATTCTAAAATTCTTCTTTGGCGTGGACAGATTTTCCAATCTGTGAGTTGATTCAGCGTTGAGGGCAGCATCACTAACAGGCCACATCATCTCCTGGTTGCCCCACTCCAGTTTGGGTCTGTTATGAGTAAAAATGGCCGGGGTACACAATGATTATTATAGAATGGTACTGATAGAAAGATGTTGGATGATTTGCGGAAAAATTTGCAAGGACCAAGAACAACTAGAAAGCCAATGAAGAAGTGTACATCTATTTTAAAGGTAGATGTTCTGTTTGCTGGCCCGATTTTCATCTTGATTTTCTATTTTCTTGATGTTTTCTATTTTCTTGATGTTTTCTATGAAAGGTCATCCTTATTTTAGAAGCACAAGGTCACAAGAAATTTGCCCATTGAGTATATACAAACTGGCGGGTGGTTAATTAACCACTGGCAGTAACTCACCACATTTTAGCCTATAATTTTTTATGTTGAATATGGCTTCAGAGGAAATAAGCAGTTATGGGGTGTCTGGAAAATGGTGCATGGTTTATGCACAACAGGGGTCGCATTCTGACGCGTCTGCGCGTCCTAGACCTCTCACTTTTGTCCCGATCAAAATTGAAGGGACCCCTTAAATTTGACGATGTATGGAAATGGAAACCTTAAGAAATTCTGTAAATTACACATCCATCATTTGCTCACAATATAAAAGTAAAATTTTCAAATACCCAAACTTCAGGACCCCTCAATTTGTTTTTTGAAATCCTACGGGGTCCTGAAAAATGTCATGGGACCTCTCACATTTTTGATCCAGTGCTATCCCTGATGCACAAGAGTTGACTGAAGATGATAACAACATTTAGGCTATACCATCACCAAACATGGTAATACCATCACCAAACATGGTATTGGCAGGCAGAAAATAAACCCATCTAAGATTTGTCAGTGACTCTTGTTGGAATGTACAATATCTTTCCATTACTTACCCAAGACTTGTGAGCCAGATAGCCTTTGACGTCTTAGGAGTGGCCAAGTATAGACACCGTTCCCTGTTCAAGAATAAATAAGGAAGACAAGATGATATTAATATATCCCACTTGAAATTACATAATTAAAATACAATTGCAATACTCTTACTGTAGGCTTACATGTAGCACAGATGGTCTTGCAATGCTAAAATGTGCTTGTGAATAAAACTCTCTAACAACTTTCCTTTTTAATTTAATTTGTTTTAATTGGAGACACTGGCGATGTGTTTAAATTGCTGTCCGTTTCTATTGGACCAAACCATTTTCACATGGGGGAGAGGTAGCTATGCACAGATGCATAATTGACCCAAATTCCTTTGCATTATTATATGCCTATGAAACATTAATAGAGCACAGAAGAAATGTTTTATTTAAGTAAATGTCTTTGAAAGACAACAACATTTCCCCCTTGGGAGACATAATGGCGTGTACGTACCAATATACAACAAACGAAACAGTCCATATCAATTGTGTTTTTTTCTATGGAAATATTGATATCACATGAATCAAGGGGACAGACCAATAAACATTGATTAACATTGTCTTGTTGGTTTTGTTAAAAAGACCTCTAAAACTTGGTTAAAGAAAATTCAATGTGGCCTTCTATTTATTTTTACTAAATGTTTACATTTAAAATGTTCTAAACTGTGCGTGAAATTGAATATGTTGTTTAATTTCTTCCCATCTTCTACCCCTCCCTAAATACCACATTGTTACAGGATTGTATTACTCTTACAATTTGTTCCGTAAAGACAGTACTGTAAAAGTAGAAATTTTCAAGAGGTTTTTATTTTCGCGAATCAATCGTCATCCGCGAAAATATAAACTCGCGCAAATTATTGACTTCCATTGACTTTTATTCACAATTGTTGAAAATCACGAAAATAAAAAATAGCGAAATGCCTGTTATGACCATTTTCGTGAAAATATCTTCTCGCGTAAATATTGACTTTTACAGTAGTAATAATTAGAGACATAGACATGAATGATATCAATATTAAATTAGGACTATGACATGTTGTCAAACACCCCATTGTAAAATAATTGGTCCAGATTTAATTAAAAGCCATCTTCATTATTAAATGTTGCGGACATGTCTTTGAAAAAGGGCCTCGGTTCTCTTGTGGGAGATTGGGGTTACTTGGAACACAAGGAATATTAAGATTTCTCTTTCTTTCAGGCATTATAGGTTGTTGATTGATACCACACCATTCATTCATTCATTCATTTAAACTTTATTAATCCCAAACAGGGAAATTCAACTCATGAGAGTGCTCATACATAAACACAATACACACAATAATATATATACAAAACAAGACCCCCAACTTAAATATCCCCCCGTTTATAATGTGAATTATGAAAAGCAATTGCTTGTGGAACAAAGGAGGAAAGATAGCGGTTTGTCATGGCAGGGGGCACGCGCATACGATCTGATCAGGTGACTGGATAACCGCTCGTAAAGAGGATGGTTAACATCATCCATCACATTGGTCAGCTTCTTGCCCAGGAGATCGGTGTACAGGGTCTCGAAGTGAGTGAACCCTTTATCAGCTGCCATTGGTGGATGGCAACTAATTATTGTGACCCAACACCAGTACATGAGGCTCAATGATGAATATTGAGTTATTGATATCATGATAATATGAATAAGTAAAGGGACATTTTGGAACCAAAGTCAATGTTTATATCATATTCGTAACTAAAGTTACGAATTATTGAAACTCACTTTATCACAAAACATCAAATACACAAAGTGTCAACTTATGAACATTTAAAGTTTTGGTTTTGTTAACAAATCAATGGAGTAAATGAAAATTAAATACCTCAAAATGAATTTGTATCTTTGGTTGGATGCAAGATGTATCAGAAAGAAGGCTTTTTAAGAATTTGACTTATTATGACCATGTCCCACATTTTTGCTCTTTAATCAAATTAGTTACTGCCGCATTGTGCCTCATTTACTCATGTTGGTCACAATTGGTACTAGGGTGGAGTGGGGAGATACTTACTATGTCTGAAAGAAATCTCACTGTTTCAACTATAGACTTTGTGTTGTGTTCCAACTATAACCAGGGCTTGAGATTTTTTCAACCAGCCAGTAGGGCATGATGCAAAAGTTACCCGCTATGGGCAGGCGTTATTTCCAGGCCTGACTATAACTCCCATCTCCCCTACAGAAATTTGAAATATTATATGCATCTAGCAGGGTGTCACAATAAATGATATTTATAAATGTAATCTTAATAATGTAATATAGATTGTGAGATTGCATTATAGGTTATTGATTGATACCACACCAGTGAGTGAACCCTTTATCAGCTGCCATTGGTGGATGGCAACTAATTATTGTGACCCAACACCAGTATATGAGGCTCAATGATGAATATTGAGTTATTGATATCATGATAATATGAATAAGTAAAGGGACATTTTGGAACCAAAGTCAATGTTATATCATATTCGTAACTAAAGTTACAAATTATTGAAACTCACTTTATCACAAAACATCAAATACACAAAGTGTCAACTTATGAACATTTAAAGTTTGGGTTTTGTTAACAAATCAATGGAGTAAATGAAAATTAAATACCTCAAAGTGAATTTGTATCTTTGGTTGGATGCAAGATGTATCAGAAAGAAGGCTTTTTAAGAATTTGACTTATTATGACCTTGTCCCACATTTTTGCTCTTAAGTCAAATTAGTTACTGCCGCATTGTGCCTCATTTACTCATGTTGGGTCACAATTGGTACTAGGGTGGAGTGGGGAGATACTTACTATGTCTGAAAGAAATCTCACTGTTTCAACTATAGACTTTGTGTTGTGTTCCAACTATAACCAGGGCTTTAGATTTTTTTCAACCAGCCAGTAGGGCATGATGCAAAAGTTACCCGCTATGGGCAGGCGTTATTTCCAGGCCTGACTATAACTCCCATCTCCCCTACAGAAATTTGAAATATTATATGCATCTAGCAGGGTGTCACAATAAATTATATTTATAAATGTAATCTTAATAATAAGTGTTTCGGGAAGTGAATTGTAGATCACAAGTCGACCTGTTTTTGAGACACCCTGTATTTCCCCATTCCTTTTCTATGTTTTTAATCACAATTTTTGTTTGACACAATCTCTTTTTTTATTATTGTTTTACGCCAAAATGTGTCACTTTTTGTCTTTTCATTCTTACCTTCCCCTGAGCTCATTGTAGGAGTACCCTGCTGAACTAGCTCTGTGTGAAAGTACTGAAATAGAAACAAAAAACAATTTGCCATTTATTTTATCATTGCAACATTTTGACAACATAATCGATCACAATAATAGAAATATAAATTTTTATACACTGAGCCAAAAAAGCCAATAGGGGCGGGGCAGTGCACATTTCTCTTGTGTCATTGAAGCAAACAATTGGTTATTGACTGCCATTTGAAGCGATACATTGCAGTTATATTGTATCCAAATTTGGTACATTTTCATGCACAGAATATTATTTGGTGATCTGTTAAAATTGTATAAGTTTCTTTTTTTATAAGTTTCTTTTTTGGCTCAGTGTATGGCCAATTTAAAGCTAGTTTTAAGTAATTTGTCATTAAAAAGTCAACATTTTCGATTGTTTGGGGACCATGGGGTGGGGCTTGAGCTGACTGGGGGGGGGATGCGTACTGCCCCTGGCTACCGGCATCATATTCCTCCCGGCCTTGCTTTCCATGTGTCTCTCACTATAAAACAATACTTAACATGTATTGGTATGTGTATGTACTCCTACTTCTAAATGTGTATGCCAAACACTTCCCACAGTTACCAACACATTTTAATCCATATATTACTACTGCTCATCTGCTTCAAAATACCAGCCATACCTAACTTTCCACTAACTAACTGAAACTAATTATATTTCATTTGATCGCCTCCTTTCCTTTTTAAAGGAGTTTTTATTAAATTTTGAAACAGACTTTAGTTCCCCGCAAATATGACTGGCAGTGGCACATAGATGGCCTTGGCAGGGAAAGCTGGGCCATAACATACAATGGATTGCCAAAATATTGACAGTAACTTTTGGAACAATTGACAGCTAAACAATTTAGGACACTCGTACACTCTAGCTCACAATGAATAAAGATAGCATACATCCCTCATGGATACAGAGTAACAATTCTTTGAACTGCTACCCTGCAGGGCCAGCCACACAAGTTTCTATTGTTGATAAAGAATAAAGAATCACTCAACAGTAGAAAAGCGTCATACTGTCTATTGTTATGTTGCCTATAATGTAATGATTTGTCAAAAAGTCAATTGATTGATTGACATAAATTCAGGGCTACCTCTGCAATCCAGGAATATCTGTGGCATGGCATGGCATTTAGATAAGAAAGAGATGGATCAATAAAAAAAACATGATCAATATGTTTTAACCTTTTATTATATTTGTATGTCGTGCCATTTTCAACATTAAATTAATGTGGAAGTTCTGCTGATTTTGGGATTGAATTAATAGTTGAAAGTCTTATAATCAAGCTAAACAGGGGATCATTTTTCATGGATTTCAGCACATGTAGTATTATAATTGTGTACTCATCGTATACTAAGGGAGTGTTCATAAATACCTTGGTGGGGGTTGGAAAAATGGGAGGGGGATCAGAAAAAAGTGGTACTTAATACTAACAGGGGGTCAAATTTGTTGGCACTTCGCGCACACAAATATCTAATAATGCTCGGTAACTTAGACATACAGGTCAAGAAAAAAATCACCATAAAAGGGGTCAAGAAAAAATGTAACCGTGTTTGGGGGATCAAGAAAACAAATATGTCGGAGGCTCAAACATTTCCAACCACCCACTAAAGTATTTATGAACACTCCCTAAGGGTGAAATACCCTTCACTATTTATTTTCACTCTTAAGAGTAAAACGAATCCAGTTTCCGGCAGCATGGTGCTAAGCATTGGTTTCCAGTTTCCAATACAATTTATTCCGTTAAAAATATATACTACCGGGTTCCAAATTGTCGGTTCCTTTCATCTATGCTTAGCACCAAGCTGCTCAAAATGAGATTCGAGTAAAACATGGTCAGAATTTTCCATAACATGAGCCATCATTTTGTTTTTTCACCTTGCGAATTTAACCTACAGGTACAGTAGATTTGACACCGATAAGTTTATACCGCAAATCTGACGAAGATAGAGCTGTATAGTGTCACAAACAGTGGCGTAGCTCAGGGGGGGGGGGGGGCAACCCCCCCCCCCTTGACGGAAAAAAACATTTGTGCCCCCCCCCCCCACTCTAAAAAAAAAGTTAAAAAGGGGTGAAAAAAAAGAAAAATGAAAAAAATTGTTTAAAGACCGAGGTGGCATGCGGGGAACTGGTTATGTTGGGGTATATTCAACCCAAATAGGCAAAATTGTATGTATATAATACATGTACTGTGCAAATTTTTTTGACCGTGCGAAATTTGTTGACCTGTACCCCCCCCCCCCCCCAACATGAAATTCACGAGTTGGTGACTGCAAACAAAATTGGGGCAACCTTTACGAAAATTTCAGAAATCTTGCCCCCCTGAAAAAAATCCTAGCTACGCCACTGGTCACAAACATGTTGATGGAGCTGGGAGTAACACTTGTCGATTGGATTTCAATTTCAAGAAACAGGCACCATATTTTGTCTTCCATTTATTTATAAGTTTTAAAATAAGATTAAGAGAAAGTGAGTTACTTGACCCCGATGGTAAGCTAACTCACATCCACAAGCAGGTTGTCTATTTGTATTAGAATTGTTTAAAGAATCGATCCTAACAGTTTGCTCAATTTCTGTTTTTGTTTAAATTACACAGTCTGGACAAACAAGACACTTGTCTGTATGGGGTTGAAAATGATATAACAAGTACAAGACAGACGCATGATGTAGACTTATATTGGGTTCGACCGTGTGTTTTAAAATTTAATTTTTAAGATACCTTTTTCAAAACATGGTTTTTGTGCTCTGTAGCTTTCGGGATCATCACAATCCCTTCATTTAGACCATGAAAGTAACAGCATGTTTAAAAATTAATGTGACAAGTGAAGGAAAGTAAACACTACATGGTACGCTGAAGGGGTCGTGACAATTCTGAAAGCTACGGAGCTCATAAACCATGGTTCGAAAAAGGTATCTAATTAATAAATGTATCTAAATTAATTAAAGTACAAGACAGTTTGGACAACACTTTTTCAAGCAAGGCAGACCTGTGTACATGTAGCTATGAAATGAAGCATAGACAGTCTACGCGGCCGATTTACGTGTAGCGGGAATAGAGCGGTCGAAATTCAAGCCAGTATTCTTGGAAATAGTTGCTGGTTTAACCGATGTATAAATATTACTTGAACTTTAAACATGATATTTGAAGCAAAAGTTTGACTAATTTTATTCAGAAAAGTGGAAAAATATTGATGAAATATTAATCCGACCACCAGCGATGTCAATGTCAACCCATATAATACACTTTCATTCCATAGCTCTCATACAGAGTGAAAGCTAGGATACAGAGCTAGTGTACTTGTAGATTGGGAATTGGCAGTAGGAGTGTGATGGTGATATGGGGTCCAGTGTTAGGGAGCAATCATTTTTTACGCCAGGGGGAGGGGGGGGGGGGGAGGATATTTTATTTTTTGGGTGCAATTTTTTCATCTCATATTAAAACAAATATCATGTCCCCCTTTTTTATTTAATGATACAAATGATGGTATTTTATGTGTGAAGTCACAATTTCAACAAAAAGCCATAACATATAGAGTGCATGGTATAAAGAAGTGAACATTATTATTAGAAGAACATCAACATCATAATGAAGCTTCACAATAAAACCTTGCTTTTATTATAGTACAGAAACATCTCAGTGCCATCCTACTTGATGACATCATTGGTATGCACAAAACAACTTAAACCTGCAGGTCTATGAAGAATGCTGGGTGTGTCAACAGTGGCGTAGCTAGGTTTTTCATATTGGGGGTTCAAGAAATGAAAGTGAACCAACCAGACTGTTGTGACTAAATAAAAATAAAAAAATCGACTTTACACTTATTTTTGCTATGACTGATGTACATTTTGGCTCTAAAGAAGTTTGTCCAATAAAATATTCTTTTTTGGGAGACATGCGCGTGTAGCGAACATTTTTCTTTGTACTTATTTATGACCATTACATCAAAATTTCATGTTCCCCCCTCTTTGCCAGAATAAAATGTCGCGTCCCCACCTTCTTGTTTAAATTGTTTTCGTGTCCCCCCTGATTTCCTCCACCCCGGCATATAATAGTGATCGCTTCCTTAAATCATAGAAAAAATGTGTTCGAACTTGTAACCCTAATTGCCATGCTATTTGTACCATAAACATGCACGCTATTTGAGCCATACAACTTATCAAGTTTCTTGTCTTCACATTTTCAACCTGAAGGCTGAAATTATGTATATTATAAAATTATCGCCAATTTTGCGAATGATGGTCAAATTATTAGTATCGCAATTGAAAAAAAAAATGTTTTGTTTATATTAAAAGAGTATGGTCATACCTCTCTCCTTACAATGAGTTGTATTGTTTTTGGTTTTCCGGGTGCTATGAGTGTTATGACGATTATTCAGTATTCTTAGATCACAAATTGAACTTTTTTATCATAGTATTAAACAGTGCTGGCTAATTGAACATTAATTAGTAAGTAACCAGCCGCGCAAGTAAACATCTTTCCCCCCGTGGCCTAGTGGTAGATCGTCTGCCTCTGAACCCAGAGGTCCAGGGTTCGAGCCTTTTTCCCCTCGCTATTTGGTCGCGAAAAAAATTCTCTTTGGAAAAGGTGCCTCGGGGTTAGGGTTATTATGTATGGAGAGGAGAACATCTACCCAAGCCCAAGGGTATTTTAAATTAAACACCTATTATAAGTAGCAACTCATTATTTCTGATAAACTAGGATAATTATGACTGATTCCAACAACATCAAGTTCTGCAGTTCTGGAAAGTTTATAAATCAAAAAGGATTGTACCAGAAAATCCTGATTTCTGCATAAGTTTTTAAAAAATGCTACAGTCTACAGATATGTGTGTGGTAAACCTGCTTTATTTAGGATCCAAACCGGAAAGTTAGTAGTAAACCTTATTTATTAACTTAGCACTGAAAGTGCATACTTAAATATTAATATTAAATACTAAATAGTATATAGTATTATAAATTATATTTTTATATAAAACATTTGCATTTTAAATTTTAATGATTAGAAATAGTTTTTGCAAGAGAAAAGACTATTTTTACAGGTACACACACACACGATTTATCCCATATACTATAATAATATAGGCATTATCCCCATGCAAACATTGTTAGATATCAGAGATAACGGCTCGTACAATTTAGTAGTTTTAAATGTTGTTAAAAAAGTCACGAACGAAGTAAGCTTACAAAATACAACGCATGACAAACAAACATATATAGTTTTAAAACTTTATCATATGAATGAAGTCAAACAATGATTATTATTATATTAGTTACCTTCTGTGTCTGCCATTCTAAAGTAAAAGTTGCGTAGATTTTCTAGTAGAGAAGTAACCCAACAACGTTAAATGATTCTTTACTCGTCTTTCTACATTATATGCATTTCTTCTCTGCCGCTGTTTAAGTTTGTAAAAGTTAACGCTTATAAGCCTTATCCTCTGACCACACACCCAACCTAAACAAAACAATGATAAACAAACTTTTGTAAGTTGCGTTGATCTGATTGACTTCCGGATTATCAACATGTGCGGCGCAAATAACGGCGTCCCATAGTAACGCCCTAGCAACCAAAGATTGAGGGCGCAGTATAGTATGATGGGATGACCCAGCGGGTGTAGGCAAAAACGGCAACGGGTTCTATACTAAATCTAGAGATTCGATTGAAGGGTCGATACCCTTTTCAACGATGAAAGGGAAGGGAAAAGAAACAGGCCTAACAGTGCTCCAGCAAAGATATTTAAAGGAATTAAATTTGAGGCTTAATAGAGAATTAATTTCAGGCTAACTTGTCCTATGCAATTGTCACTTTTTAGCGTAAGATCGACGTACAGATGGTGAATTATGCTTGTTTAATAAATTTTGAAGAGTACTTTAAAAATAATTACCAGAAAGTAATCTGACATTTTGTCTTTGCATGAGATGTTTTTGAAGACACTGTTCACACTCCCAATGTACCATTGTTAAGTAAATGTGATAGAACAATTAAAAAATCTTCCCCGTAAAAACAACAACTGGAAACTGTAGTGTTACTTCAAACTCATTTATTATGCATTCTAACACATTTATTATGCATTACCAATCTTTAATGTTCACTTATGGCAATCCTGAGTTTTGACACTTACTTCACAAATCCTTTATCAATTATAATAATATTGCTTTGTATCATACAAGAGATTCGACATAACAGGGCAGGGCCATTCACTAAGTTCTACCCTGCTGTTCTCTTCAGTATGGGCGTAAATCATGTTGGATAAGAGGGGAAATACTCCCCCTTCCAACAATTGATCCTTTTTGTTCTTCTCAGCCACATCATCCATTTTGGGGTCTTTCATCTTCCCTGTTTTTTTCTTCTTCAATAACTACTTCTGTTAGCTACACATGATCACTCCACCCTTTATTCTTACCTAGTTATTCTCCCTATAAATACAATCATGTTTGCAAACAGCACAACTAAAGTGACTGATACTTGATCCAAAAAGAATTGCATGAGATGGTGGTACTAGTCCAATCAGTCGCGTAGCCAGAGGGCAGGGGGCCAATTGCCTCCCCCCTACGTCGGTACACTCGTTATTTTGATAAATTGAGTTTATTGATAAACTATGTTTTTCGAGCGAAAAACAGTGTTTATCTATCGATAAACTCGGTTTATCGATAAACTGAGTTTTTCAGCGGAACAGCGAAAAACTTTTCAATTTGATATACTCGGTTTATCGATAAACTGAGTTTATCGATAAACACAGTTTTTCAATTAGATAAACTGCGTTTATTGATAAACTATGTTTTTCGACGAAAAACAGTGTTTATCGATAAACTGATTTTGATAAACTAAGTTTATCGATAAGAGTTTATCGAGCGAAAAACACTGTTTATCGATAAACTCAGTTTTTTCGAGCGAAAAACAATGTTTTTCAATTTGATAAACTCGGTTTACACTGTTTAAACAGTCGATAAACACGGTTTATCGATAAACCGAGTTTATCGATAAAAGTTTTTCGATTTGATGAACTGAGTTTATTGATAAACTATGTTTTTCGAGCGAAAAAATCAAACTTGAGCGAAAAATCAAACTTAAGTTTATCGAGCGAAAAACACTGTTTATCAATAAACTCAGTTTTTCAAGTGAAAAACTGTTTTTCAATTTGATAAACTCGGTTTATCGATAAACAGAGTTGAATGATAAACACTGTTTTTCGCTCGAAAAACACAGTTATTCAATTTGATAATCTGAGTATAAAATCAAGGTGAAATTAGAGAAAAAAAGTGAAAATTAAAAAGAAGAAAAAAAATTGTTCCATAACCCTAACACTCCCGGTGGATTTTCCAACGAAATTTTTTTCAAGCAAAAAAAACACACACAACAAGAGGTGCCACGCCCCGGGGTTTGAACCCACGACCTCTCGGTTACAAGTCCAACGCTCTACCAAGTGAGCCACGGGGGGAGCTATGCTGGGCGAGTGTATTCGCCCAGCTATGTAGCCCGGGGCCATTATTTCACCCAAAAACCTCAGCGGCAGGTGGAACCGACAGGCTGGGAAATGGGATTTCATGGGGTGTGGGGCTGTAAGGGTTAATGATAAACTCTGTTTATCGAGCGAAAAACACTGTTTATCGATAAACTCTATCGATAAGAGTTTATCGATAAAGTCGGTTTTTCAAGCGAAAAACAGTGTTTTTCAATTTGACAAACTGAGTTTATCGATAGCAAAAAACAGTGTTTAGGCTCAAAACCACTAAAAACGACCAATTCGGATTTCAGAATTGGTGAGAATTCAAATGTTCCCAAAACTATTGTAACACCTAAAGAATTAAAGATAACACTTTGAATTTTGACTCGGACAAATATGAGCACGTAATATTCTCAACTTTTTATTTTTTAAATGTTAATGTTAAAATTTACTGATGAAACCTACGTTACCAATGGCTCAAATGTTAGATTGGCAAGCCTTTTAAGTCCGTAAAATATGCCTATTCCATTGAAACAATGTACTTTATTGTTTGTCTACTTTGTATTTTATATCACACGCTTTAAACACAACATGTACTTATAAATTCTACCATACAAAGGCAAAGGTGAAATTGAAACCTACGTTACAATTGATGCAACCTACGTTACAATTGATGCAACCTACGTTACACATGGTTCTGTTAAGAAGCACCATTTTGCAACCATTTTTGTTTCCAACCTCTCCTAGACGCATGATGGCGGTATAATAGCACTTGCTAGGGGGTGATCGTTACGATTCTACTAAAATAAGTTGAGGTGGGTGAAATGGCAGTCACATATGTTTCGGTAACGGATGTTTCATTTGAACTTCACTGTGACCCAGTTCATGATTTACGGTCGCTGATGAAATAAAATAATTTCAGTTGGATAAGGGTACCATGTACTTATGTTTAGTATATCCCTTGTATACACCCCATTGTTTAATTCTGATAAAATTGGTAACGTAGGTTACTTTTCTTAACTATACTGTCACAATACGGTCACAAAATCGATACTAGATGTATTTTTTTTCTCCAAAGCTTTTCCCCAAATTATATCTCCATTCATATAGGCTTTAGACAAGGTGTTAGTTATTTTATAAAAGAAAGAAATATGACTTAAAACTGAAAAAAGGTGGGAAAGGGTGAGTTTATATGTATACGGTAACGTATGTTTCATGGAACTTTGCGACAATTATCAATTTAAAAATAATTAACCTCTGCATATTTCTAATGTTTTTTTGTTTTGTTTTTTGGGTAAAGCATGCAACTGTGTTTGCTTTCTAGTACTACTTTTATGCTCGACAGGACTTGTTTTCTTCAACAACATCACAAACTATCTATAGATAGTGATTTGCGACATATGGTTTTTGCCCGGTTTAGCGAATTTACGAAATCGTAACTTCCAAAATAATAATACCCAAGTCCTAGAATTTTCAGAAGTTTTAGTCTATTATATGTTGAAAATGTATAATGCATGTAGTTTATAATTACTTTCCAATTTTCATAGTTATTCTTAATTGAAGGCATGCGACACGTATTTTGCGTAATTGGCCGTTTTTAGTGGTTTTGAGCCTTTATCGAGTTTATTGATAAACTTGGTTTTTCGAGCAATAAACTTGGTTTTTCGAGCGAAAAACAGTGGTTTTCAGTTTGATAAACTAAGTTTATCGAGCGAAAAACACTGTTTATATCGATAAACACTATTTATCGGTCAAATGGTTTTCGATCGATAAACTGAGTTTGATAAAACAATGTTTTTCGACCGATAAAAATGAGTTTATCTGGGATAATCCAGTTTATCAAGCGAAAAACATAGTTTATCGATAAACACTGTTTATCAAATTGAAAAACACCCCCCTGAAAACATTGTTTTTCGATAAACTGAGTTTATCGATAAACCGAGTTTATCAATAAACACAATTTTCAATTTGATAAACTGAGTTTATCGATAAAGTATGATTTTTCGAGCGAAAAACAGTATTTATCGATAAACTTGGTTTTTCGAACGAAAAAGTGTTTATCGATAAACTATGTTTTAACAGATAAACACTGTTTTTCTGAGTAAAATAAATTGAATATTTTACAAACCTAAAACACAGTTTTTCAATTTGATAAACTGAGTTTATCGATAAAGTATGTTTTTCGAGCGAAAAACAGTGTTTATCGATAAACTTGGTTTTTCGAACAAAAAACAGGTTTTTTAAAATTTGATAAACAGTGTTAAAATAGGGGGTCATGAATTTAATAATACCATTGAATAGGGGGGGGTCAAAGCAAATTTGTAGTTAAAATACTGAATTGTTTTTTTGCGCTTTGCACGCCTACATTTTGGTTAACATACTGACAATTATTGTGCACATTTCTTCTACATGTTTCAACATTGTAAAACAAATGTTTGGCTAGGCCACCCTTATTTGTTTAGCTTCCATATCAACTGTTCCCCAATAACCCTAATAGTCAGTGTCATAATGCTATGGTCATAATTCCAACTATGCGTGCATATTTGTGTGAATGCTTACATACATGCGTATCCGTATTATATGCGTAAACCAAGAAGTGCGTACCGGGCGCTTTAAAAAAATGACTGCGCGTCAATCGTGAAATCATCACACGCATTTCATGCATCTAGACGCAGCTCCGCAAACAACAAAACATATTCGTGTGCATGCGTACATTATGCATATTATGTGCGTAAACCCAGAAGTGCGTACTGGGCGCTTTCAAAAAATGACCGCACGTCAATCATGAAATCTTCACGCGGATGCGGATGAGTTCACGCATCTAGACGCAGCTCCGCAAACAATAAAACACGCTCGTGTGAAATAGCTTGAACTTCGTCCATACAATTATGACAGTGACTATAGAATATAGATCAGGGGTAAGCGCTAGGTTTTTAAATTAGGGTTTTTTAGAACCCTGAACCCCACAAAAGTTTGAAAAATAAGGGGTTATTTTGGATTTTCAGCTAATTTATTGCGCCAAAATGAAAAAAATATGCGCTAAACATGCAAGAACCCCTTTATTGCGCCAAAATGAAAAAATATGCACTTAACGGGCAAGAACCCCCAGTAGCGCTATCCCTGATATAGATAGCCCTTACACATTAAGTACAGATTTGTTGTGTTTGTTTGTTTGGGGGGGGGGGGGGGATAAAAATAATCACCATCTGAGTAGGGAGGTTATAAAAGTATTCGCTTTCGATTAGGGGGTCATAAAGAAATAACGATGATAACTGACATTTTTGGGACACCCCCTACCGAAGAAAATGAAAACCCTTTTAAGCATGCATGGCAAAATATTTTCCAGACACCCTTACAACAAATTGAGGATTTTGCTTTTTTTTCTCCTGAATTTGAAAACAATATTTGATTATAAACCCTTTTTGCATTATTTCACCTCACCTCAACAAAAGTACCGCTACTTACACGCTTTGTGGTCATGCATGCTGTTATACTGTAAAAGTGGAAATTTTGCGCTACATTTATTTGTGTACTTTTCACGCTTGAGCCAGCTACCGTGAATATAATAACAAGCAAATACATTTCTTTTGCTTATAGGTCTATGTGATGAATCTAGAAATTGCAAATTTAAAAGCACGCAAAACAGTTGAAAATCTGAAAGTGGGAAAAATAAATTGCGCACAAATTATCACTTTTACAGTAGTTGACTGACCTCACAGGGATATTTGCCTTCTCCACTCTACCAATATTAAATCCTGATTATAGCAGATTGACCCAGCCAGTGTGCGATCTTTATTACCGTAAACAACATATGATACCTGACGGAGTAAAGTGCATAGCACATGTACATTTATACAGTGAGTGAGTACGGTTAATAAATTCGCAGCCAGTGTGTAGTAGATTTGCCTGGTTATAGAATGTACAGGCTGCTGAATCAGGGGGCCATGGCCCATCCTCTGGCTACCCACTGCAAGGGGGCCCAAATCCCAATTGTACATTATAAATACAGGCACCATTGCAATGTAGGCCTATCCAAGTCTGTGCTCAATACACATTTTTGACTACGTACATTTTTATCTACCCTTATTTCACATATTTGTATTACTCGGACTCAAAGGACTCTATTGCAATTATTCCAGTCATTTATTTGAACAATTTCATATTCGATACCGTACAACTTTCAAATGAAATGGTGCCCCTATAATATTCCCCCATTATACAAAACCAAAGGCCCCATCACACCCGGTGTACACAAACATAATAATTATATAAGGCCCCTTTGTTGTTGTTTTTCTTGCATTTTTTTCTTGTTGAGTTCTTCTGTCTTGGGAACCCTTTAAGCTCTGGGCCCATGGACATTGCACACCCATAGATGTGTTTAGTGTCCTATTCCTAAAGGGAGATTCCTTTCTAGGTCTGTCCACACATTGGTACATTGGACACAACATTTTATGCCAAAAATCCAAATTTGAATTCCAGCTGGTATAAAAAAGTTGCAAATTGCGTGACTTCTTCAATTGTGGATTATTTGTGCATAGGCATAGAACAATCATAAGTATTTTTCAGTCCACAGAGTCTTCTGTTTCTTGGTAGATATTGTTCAGTCTCTGTATCAGTCCTGCATCTGCATATTTCACACTAAACTCTGGTGGTCTCAGGGCAGCGCCCATGTATGTGTTAGAGTTTCTATGTGCCATTGTAGACTGTTCTGTCCTGCGTGCTGAGCAGTGAAATTCATGTACACCTGTGCCAGTCAAGATTCTCACAAGATTACGTTCTGTTATGCCTCCACCTGTTAGAGGAGAATAGCATATGTTATAAATTGGTAACCTTTAGGCTGTCTGCTCTAAACGTGTTCCAGGGCCAAAACAAATCTGTCAACACCAACACCTTGTAAGTGCTCTTGCTCCCCAACATGTATAAAGCAACACTTCCTATGCAAATTGTTAGGCAGTTTTACTCTATAGATGCTGAAGGGCCGGCAATACATCATCATTGTCAGTATGTACCTGGAAATCCATGCAATCCTGGCATTGGTATAAAACTGGAAATGCAAATGTTCAGCCTATAAGACTTCCAAATTCTGTTACAACACTCATACCCCATACCCCCCAACCGACATTGGAAAGTGGTATAGGTACAGTGGCGTAGCTCAGGGGGGGGGGGGGGGGGGGCAAATGCCCCCCTGACGAAAAAACCCGATTTGTGCCCCCGCCCCCCACCACCCTAAAAAATAAAAAAGGGGGTGAGAAAAAAAAGGAAATAGGAAAAAATTTGAGAAAAAAGACCGAGGTTATTAGCCAAATAGAAGGCAAAATTGTACATGTAGTACATTTACTATGCGATTTTTTGTGACTGAGCGATTTTTTTGCACATTTTTTTGACCTCACCCCCCCCCCACTTACGTGAATTTCACGAGGTAAGTCACTAGACAAAAAATTGGGGCAACCTTTTACGAAAATTTTAGAAATCTTGCCCCCCTGAAAAAAATCCTAGCTACGCCACTGTATAGGTATGTGCTGCACTGAAGACCCCCTTCAGGGCGAGGGGCCCCAATTTGAGTCGATTCGGTGTAGATTAGCCCAAAAAGGTTGAGTGTCCCCTCTAGGCTTTTACCTGGCATTACAATGCTCCTATCTCTGGCATTTGTCTGACAAGTTTTGCATCTGGAGTTGATCCTTCTAAAAAATGAGAAAACTTCCCCTTGTCACAACTAAAATGTCCCTTTCCTATGATTATCACAATATGTATGTCACGGTTTTGGTTTCCTACCTGGCATTACGATGATCCTATCTTTGGCATGCCTAACAAGCTTTTGTATAAGAGGTAACCCTTCTAAGACTGAGATGTCTTGACCGCTTGTTAACACTCTCTGAAACCCCATAGATATCAAGATGTCTAAGGAAGCTATGGGATCATGACACATGTCAAATGCTGCAAAAATAGATAAACAATGGACAAATGGATTAGAATGGCTATCAAATTAAGCTTTTGTGATGGAACTTCAAACATCAATTAGCTACTGACTTAGCTCTGAAATTTTCTCTCCAAACGAATCATTTAAGAATAACTACTTGGGCAGATTTAACCACCCGATCAGCTCCAGTAGCTATCTGTAAAACAATTTGATAGCAATCTCACCATATTTATATTAGGATGACCTTATCATTCATTTGTTTTCCTTAATAGCTATTTTATTGGAACATCCAGGATAAAAAAAAACTCACCACGATGGAAAGTGACTGGCAGAGGTCGGCAAATATCTGTAGAACAAATGTAATAATAATAATAATACACCATTCTTATATATAGAGCTTTCCACAATGCAAGCAAAGTCCCAAAGCGCTTTTGGCCAATTATTATCGTTATCAATTTGAATCAGTACCCTTTTCATCGCTACAATTAGGCGGCTACCGACCCAACAGTGCACAGCCTACCAGTACTACTAAGATTGTGACTCTTAACAGCTCCCCAAATATCGCTTGGGTTGGTAGTTTTCAACAACAAAAAGGTTGACAAAAGAAAATTATGTTCTTTATAGTTCTAACTACTTCTGTTTTTATATTTATGTGGTTTATCCACTTGATATATTGGTATTGTCTCGTTATTGTTGTTGTTTAAGTGCACGGCAATTATTGCTTGTCCCAGGGCATTTTAATGTTTTTATTGTTATGTTTTTATTATTCCATAGCCATTCTCATTGTTTGACTTAGTACATTTTACTGTAAGTTTTATCACTTTATTATTCCTTATATTTGGCTTGTTTCCCCACACCAAGTTGATATATCTTGGTTTTATTGTTTGCACTTCCAGTAGAAAAACCAATGTAGCGAATTAAAAAAGTTTGTGAAATAGAAATTACTTACCTCGGAGCTCTTTACATCTCTCTTGATCAATATATCCTAAGCTATGAGAGACAAAAAAAAATAGATATCTTACTTATTTAATATACAAGTAGGGAGAAATGTTACAATGGTCAGCCACCAGAAAAAAGAACAGCCACAGATCATTGCTAAACTGCCACATACTGTGAGATAATCAATCAATGCCTTCCTTAAATGCCATGGACAGTCTACCCCCTACAGACAGAAGTCATAAACATAAATGCAATAGAGCCCAGAGGCTATAGTCAGAGGGAGTGGGGGGGGGATTAAACTGGTGTCGGTTGAGACTTAGAAATGTCGGTTGAGAATGGCACCGTCTGTTGTGTATGATACTGTCGGGAATTTGGTTAATGCCTGTTTTTTCATGCGTTTTTGCGAAAAAAATGTCACAACTCCCCCCCCACCTCAAATCTCTGTCCTTGTCGGTTCACTTTCATTGTTCGCCACCCCCACCCCCATATGGAAAACCTAGCCACACCACTGATACAGAACCAGTCAGAACGTTGCCAGTATAATTAGCATTACAATGATTGATCAGATGTTTCAAGAGGACTCTTACACTTCATTAAAATCAGGCCTGAAGACCTCGGTTCTTGCAAGCTCCCACTTGATGGATTGCACATTCCTACCAGAAAGCTGAGTTCCCCATACCCTTAGTTTCTCTTCCACTTAACACTTTCCACGCGGCTATTGGTTTTACCATTTCGAATAGGAATGTTTGTACTTAGGCCAACAAAAAAAAAATTGTTATGTTGTCCTCGACAGCTTTCAGAGAGGAGGGGCGGGCGGGCGGATTTTTTTTTTATTTTTAATTTTTTAAATTTTTTCTTCTTTTACCAGCAGAAGCTCAAAGTTCAGCCAACAAGAAGTTAAAATCACTCTAAGAGCCGCACATATATGTTATAAACACTTAATTTAATAGTAATGCCATTTAAACTGTTAAAAAAAAAATCTGAAAAAAATCTGAAAAAAAAATCTGAAAAAAAAAAAAAAATCTGAAAAAAAAAAAAAAAAATCTGATTTAAAAAAAAAAAAAAAAAAATTAAAAAAAACAACAACCAATGATTTAAAAAAAAAAAATCTGAAAAAGAAAAAAAATCGGAGCGGCCCTAAAATGACGAGCGGGCGGTCGAGGACAACATAACAATTTTTTTTTTTTTGCCTTATGTTAATGCATTTCTTATGGTGATCTCAAATATGGTAATGAAATTTAATTATCTTGATATTTTTGAAACATTTTGTGACATTTTGGAATGTCGTCTGCAGCCGTCTGCCGCATGGAAAGTTTTAAATATACATATTTCCCTGGCATTTACCTTGTAAGTATACCCAAAACAATTCCATCCGCACCATTCTGTTTGACCAGATTAATGTCTTGTCTCATCACTTCCATTTCTAGATCTGAGTAGAGGAAATCTCCTCCTCGTGGTCTGATCAGAACAAACACTGGCAAGCTAACTTCTTCTTTGATTACACGTAGCATACCTGTGTGGCAGGGGAAACCATGAGAGAAGAAATATATATATAAAAAAAAGTTTTACATATTTCAACAATTTTGAAAATTAAATTGTTGAAAATGTCTCCAAAATGTGCATGAAATTCAAAAAATCCAACGTCTGACTGACCGACCCTACCTGAGAGGTCCATTTACCTGAGAGAACAGGTTTTTTGTGTGTCACCTATTAGTATTAGGCTACTACTAAATTATTGGTACAATATTTCACTTGGGGCCTTATTTTTTTCAATATATCCTAACTCCCCGAGCGTGTTTTTGGCAATGTAACTATCAGGGGAGAAAAACAGGTCAATTATTTTGCAAGAAATCAGTCTCCGCATGCGCCGGGGATCAAAACCGGGCTGTGTGCGTGACGGGCAGACAGTCTACCCACTGCGATAATGGGTGAGCTTGAAGACAATTTAAGGGTTTTTTTTGCAAGTTGACTGCCCTGGCAGAAAATGGCACAAGACAGACTGGGCAGTAGCATGGTACACAAAGCTAGCAGCGTAGGGATCTGCAGTGTGTAGGATGGTTAGGGTTCAGGGAGGGAGGAAGCACTTGTAAGCTGGACTACCTGGGTTGACATCATGCCCAAGTTTGGATTTTGTAATAAATTGTACTATCGCTGTGTTTTCTTGCATCTTGTACCCTTCAATTAACTTTGTTCAGATTATGCTTTCCCTATGGAATGGACACCTCACAGCCTCTTCTTTGTCTCAAATGAATGTCATTATCCATCTTTGAATGTCCTTAAACTCCAAGACCTTTGACTACAAACCTAAGCTGGGTGTGGTTCCACCTTCCATTAAATTAGCACACAGCTCAATCCGAATTGCACCTGAAAAAAAGAAAATAAAAAAGAAAGAAAAGATTTTAAAGTATCTAAATTTATTGACTTGCTTTCCCTTAGACCGCCACTTGATTTGACTTGTTTACAGACGTGTGTCCGTCTCTTTTTCTCCTTTGTATTTGTGCGCTCTCATTCTTGTTTGTATTGTTTTTCATTTGTCCTGTCCTGCTTTTGTTTAGGCCTAGTCTTGTCTCGTTTCATTTTGCTATGATGCTAATGTACCGTACCAGATCGTTTAATATTTCTTTGTTCTATTCCAAGGGTCCCCATTTTACAAGCTTGCTTGTCAGGGTTTATATTGGGGCTCCTAGGCCTCTTCTCATAATTATTTGAATTACACTATTTTGTCATAATTTTGCTTTGATTCTGAATAAAAACTTAAATTTGAGTTATATTACTTAACTATTATTTAAGACTCACAAAACGCATACAGAGGGTGTGCCTCAAGGCACAGTTTCAGGCCCCTTACTCTTTTTGCTCTACATCAAGGACCTTCCTCTAAACATTAACTCTGAGGTCAGCCTTTTTGCCGATGATTGTGTCTGTGTGTCATGTACCATACAATCACCAACAACCAAGACGCAGAAACATTACAACATGACCTACATACACTTACAAATCCCTGACAAATGCCATGTACTCAAGGTCACTCACTCAAAGACACCTAAACAACATACATGCACACTTGGCAATTCAACTTTAATACAGGAAACACATTTACACACATACTTGGGTGTTGAACTCTCTAGCGATCTTAAGTGGACAAATCACATCAACAAAATCACTGCCAAAGCCAATAGGGTTCTCAGGTTTGTCCGCAAAAACCTTCATCTTTTACCACATGATCTGAAAGTTACTGCCTACCAGACTTTAGTACGTCCACACCTTGAGTACTGTGCCACTGTTTCGTTTTGGACCCATACACACGAAACCAGATTAAGCAAAATCAAAGTATCCAACGTAGGCTGGCTAGATTTACATTCAATGATTACAGATGGACCAGCAGCGTTACCGGCGTGATGAAGGAATTGAAATGGGACCCACTAGAGCACAGAAGGCGCACAGCTTGACTTGCCATGCTGAATAAGATCACACAGGGTCAGGTAGCAATTCCGGCACAAAAGTTCATTCAACCGGTCCAAACACGCAGTTCTTCTAGACTAAACCACAGTCAATCAATCACACAACAAACCGACAAGAGCAATAAATACAACAACTCTTCTTTCCACTCCACTATCCGTCAATGGAATCAACTGCCTGAAAACATAGTAAACATCAATAATCCTGAAACATTCAAGACCAACGTTGCTGATTTCATCAGAAGCAATGCAACGAAGCACCAATGCAAGACTAAGAATAAGATTAAAGAACAACATGCCAAGCAATTGAGACCTGAAGTTAGTCTGAACATATGCTTACACCGGGGCTTACACCATATAAATCATCTCGTTTGGCTTCTGTAGAAAGCATTGAGAATATCATTCAGATTCAGATACTATTTTCAATACATCATTGTAAATCAGCTAGTAGGGGACAAAAATTAGAGGTAAGCTTGTGGTTGAGAGCATGTGTGGTCTAGTGGATAGGATGCAGGTCTCACAATACAAAGGTTGTGAGTTCGAGGTCCAACATGTTTGTATCCTTGGGCAAGGTACTTAGTCTCAATTGCCTCGTGGTTCGGAACTCCAGCAGGTGAACTCACATCCCTATCTAGGCGTCGAAATTGACAACAAGATGACCTGGGTTCCACACATCAAAAATGTGATCAGCAAAGCCAACAGAAGCCTTGGTTTCCTGAGACGAAACATGTGGTTTTGTACCAAAGAGGTGAAAACATGTACGTACAACATGTTAGTCCGTCCCGTCCTGGAGTATGCATGTGAGGTCTGGGACCCATTCTCTGTTGTACAAAAACGACGACTTGAGATGGTACATAGACGAGCGGCAAGATTTTGCTGTGCAGACTACCGCAGACACAGCAGCGTCACTGACATGATGACCAAACTAGAATGGGAGACACTTGAACATAGGAGGAAAAACAATAGACTGACAATGTTATACAAGATCAACAAGGGACTTGTTGGAATTGACGGCGACGAATACCTGACACCAGCAAACGACTCAAGACACAGACAAAGCAACACGCAGAAATATCAGAGAACATATGCCAGACTGAATGCACACAAGGAATCATTCTTCGTTCGCACCGTAACCCAGTGGAATAGCCTAACTGAAGCAGCTGTAAACGCACCATCTGCTGATGCCTTTAGGAAGCACCTTTAAGTTAGTTCAACATCTAGTACCCAAAACATCGCGTCCTGCTTGCATGAGTCATCCAGTTATTTTCGTAAAGTTGGTGAAATGTATAAGAAGTTATACCCTACCGACAGAACCGATACTGATACTGATACTGAAGTCACGTAGAAATGGTGGTCCCGTGTATCGGAAGAGCAAAAATCCGAGCACGTTAAAAGGTCACAGATTAAGATTCCTTTGTAAAGAGTAGGGGATCATCCCGGTCTGTGGCTGTACACACATTGTCCCAAGGAAACTGGGGCCTTGGCGTTAATAACTTAATATCCTGACTTATGGATTCTGCCGAGTATTGATGTAGATGTAGATGTAGATGTAGATGTAAGTACTACATGTAGTACATAAGTCCATACATAAGTCCATGCATGGTCTGATAAGTCCATGGTCCATGGTACATAGTAGTGGAATTCGTCACCCCTGTTCTAATCTAGACCAGCAAATAATACATTCATTTACGTTACCTCCTTTCTCAGCCTCAATAGCGGATTTCACAGAGTCGACGCACACTTCCATAGTAGTAGAATTATAGTAGTTCTCTCGGTTTGAAACTTTCCCGATCAATTCGTTTTATGGCTAACAATCTTGGATCCTGTCCCCAAACTGCAGTCGACTTCTGATGTAAACAAAGCAGACGAAACGCATTTGCCCTTTGACCTTCGCTGTCTAATCCGTAATCGTTCAAGTTTATTTTCGTTTGTCATTGATTTTTGTGGCTATTTTTTCTTCAGCATTACACTAAACACTGTAAATATATTTTTAAACTTATTTATATACATTTCCAAATAATTGATTGTATTTTTTTACTAATATAAATTTATGAAAATAGATGCAACGCCGACTGCTGATTGAATAGGTGAACGAGCCGTATTTATTATTACATAACATGTGGACATGAGTTACATCAGGGATTCTACAATTACGTGATCAAATTTCGTTCAGAGACTGAAGGTGGAACTTTGAAATTTAGGTTACTACCGAAACATGGCATTTCACGTTCTGCGAAGTCGGTTGTTTTGTCCTCTTGTGAGACAGAATGCACCAAAGGTTTTCCGGACAATCACAGACAAATCTTCACTTCCTCAATCGGTAATAATACAAAAATCAAAATAAGCTTATTTTATAATTTCTTTATACTAACTAGTAAAAATTAGTATGTAATTTTAATAAATAAATAGGCTATTATTATCAATCAAACTTTTTCCCTCCATTTAAAATTGTAGATCCGCCTCTGTTTAGAGATTTATTGACTGTGCAACACTGCAACCATGATTAGTGTGCTATACCACAGTTTAATTTATGATGATTGAATCATCTGACAGTGATTGTTTTGTGCATTTTATATTTTGTATAATTATCAGATTTAGGTTCTGTCAATGAATTTGATCAGCAGGTCATATAAGGTATTACCATGATTACAATACAATTAATTACAAGCGTGAATGATGTTTGATTATGTGCATTATGTGGAGAGAAGTTTAACTTTAAATCAAAGTCAATTGACATTACCTTTGGTGTCAGATGTGGGAATGGAGTCTTACATAGCTAGTATGGTTTATAATAGTGAAGCAATCAATCTCAGATGGCATAGTAAGATACATGCCGGAGAGGGTGCGGGCTTGCTGAAGTATACATAACTTGAATTCAAAATCTCTTAACAAAATTGTGTCTATCAACTCCACGTGTCTTAGAATCAAGAGGGGGGGGGGGGTTATGGAAGATTACAAAACTTAAATTCAACCTTAACGATTTGGTAAAGATCATTAGTGTCAACTCCACGTGTCTTAGAATCAAAAATGTCTTTTTAAATACTATTTAGATCATGTTAGACCCCGCGCCGTTCGGAGAGTGGGGTTTACGGAAGTATGCAAAACTTAAATTCAACCTTAAAGGTTTGGTAAAGTTCATTAGTGTCAACTCCGCGTGTCTTAGAATCACAAATATCTTTTTAAATACTATTTAGATCATGTTAGACCCCGCGCCGTTCGGAGAGCGGGGTTTACGGAAGTATGCAAAACTTAAATTCAACCTTAAAGGTTTGGTAAAGTTCATTAGTGTCAACTCCGCGTGTCTTAGAATCAAAAATATCTTTTTAAATACTATTTAGATCATGTTAGACCCCGCGCCGTTCGGAGAGGGGGTTTACGGAAGTATGCAAAACTTACATTCAAAATCTTTTTTTGTTCTCATTAGAGCGTAATCCACGTGTTTAAAATTATATTTTTGATATTTATAAAAAAAAGTTTTTCTCCGAATTTTGTTCCTACTAGCGAAAATTAGACCCTCATATTTTGGTCATTTCGATAAATATACATGATAAACTTTAAATCGTTTAAAGCAATCATTTATGTCTATGGCACGTGTCCGAGAAGCGCCAATGTCGCACAATCTTGTATTAAAAGACAGTGGGGTGGAGAAGATGTGCTTTTATACACAGCTCTATGGAATAAAATCATTAATCGAAATGATATTTTTTCAAATTAACTTTTTTGGGCAGGGAATATGCGGTTTTCTTCTTTTAAAAAAAAGAAAAAAAGAAAGAAAAAAAGGATAAAAAAACTAGATAATGACTTTATTTGGTTAGTCTACAATGAACATATTGCCTGTTTTGGTTACAACCAATCTTTCCCATTAATGAGAACTTTTATAATCAACACACACACGCACATCCCTCACCCATGCCTAAACCACTTCACCATATTTCGGTGTATTTACTTTTCGCTCGTTGGTTTTATTGACATAAATCCTTACAAAGGAAATGGGCGGAGTAGTTTTTTGGAGATCTGTCAATATAAACGGCCGTTAATATGAGAATCAATGACTTCAATAATGGTGAACTGGTACGGGCATGTAAAAGGAAGCTTCCACCAAATTAAAATATACAGGGTATGCACTGATACTCTCTCAGTCCCTCCATAGTATGATACACAAATATTAACTTCAGATTTAGGCCAATTTTTAAAATTGATTCTGAGTTAACTGTTTCCTACACGCGTCCAAAAATTGAGAATTGCCAAATGTTTAATTATTTGATTTTTATTTAGGATTTTCTCCTTTAAAATGACTTTCATTTGATACTCTCTGACTGTGATGATATCAGATATGATGATGTAAAACGAAGAACATGGTGGTATAAATTATTTACTTGGGTAAACAATTAATCATGATTTGTAAAATAATTAAATGCAGAGTCCACAACATATGGGTTGATAGCAGTTAGGACCACTTGTTTCAAAATAAAGAAAATGAAAGATAATTAAATAATTAATATTTAAAAGTCACCTCATCCATTTTTTCAAACTTGAAATCAGTAAACTCAGAATCAATTTGAATTGGCCTTATGCCTTTTGGTGTCAGATGTGGGATGGTTCTGTTTTTGAATCAGGAAATGGGTTTTTTTCTTCAAAAGCAATACTTCAATACTGTGTCATGCAGCCAAATATGGCTGCACTTCTCAGGTGTATATACTGATAAAATTATATATATAAACTTGCAAAAGATCTTGTTCTTACTCGACTACTACTCAAGCTTCAATCTTCAATACAAGCATGTTTCTGTTTGAATGCAAAAGACATTGGTGGTGATTGGTGATGGCAATTACCACACCTTTTCACCACCTTTGTGACCACTAAAATAAGTAATTCTGGGTTATTGGTGGTGACTTCAGCGGTTATATGTCTTGTGCGCCATGTGTGAAAACATTTTTTTGCGGTGCACGAACGAGCGGGTTATTAGTAAAATGGGTGCATAGCGTGACAGTTTGCTTGAATACACTTGCCTTGTGCATAATTTGGTGAACTTCCAGCATCACCACCTTTTGGTACTGAACAGAAACACAAATTTGGTGGTTATTGCTGATTATGATTATATCACCACCAATAACAAATTTACATGTTATTTGGTGTTGAATAAATAAACATGAGTTTTTTCTCTAAGTATGCTCAGACCAGGTAGGTGGTCTATCACTAGCCGACCCGAAACCAAAAAGAGGCCACCTTTTGGTCTTGGTTCTTAGCCCCCTCTTCCTCCCTTACTCATCAGCATTTTTCAGAGAGATTTCTCTAAGTGTGCTCAGACCAGGTAGATGTCTAATGACTAGCCGAAATTAAAAAGGGGCCACCTTTTGGTCTTGGTTCTTAGTCCCCTCTCCCTTACTACATTGTACTCATCAGAATTTCAGAGATAATTCAATGGAGAACCCCTTATTACTATTGTAGCACACTGGCTAATCTGGCCCATCATTACCCGATACTTGACATCATCTATTGTAAACTGAAAATAAAACTCAAATATTTTCTTAAAACACAAATATGCTTTAATTTCCAGAAACTGCGGTTATGTCTTCAGTCTTTACCAAGAGTTCACAGTACAATATCAGCCAGTGCAGTCAATACCATTCCACGTTATGCAGAAAAGATAGTAGGTGGATGGTTGATAGGATGCTGTGGAATGGTAGTTGGGGCTGTAGTATTAGGAGGGGTAACTAGGTAAGTGTTATTGAACTAATAGATTTGTTGATATTAGGGGAGATGGGGGTTACATGGAACAGGTGGCTAGTTGGATAATCAAGATTTCTGTCAGTCATATCATTAATTTATCAATACTGCTATACCTGTGAACCCTTACAGCAGCTGACATTGCTGAATGGTAGCTAATGGGTGCACTGACTTAGATGGCACTCCCTGATGGGGGGGGGGGGGGGGGGGGGGGGTGGGGGGGGGGGGGCACTCATGTATATAAGTTTCAATCATCCATGTGAATCCACTCTCAAAATCTACCCTTAACACGGATTCTCAAAGAAGGAAATAGTGACCCTTTTAAACAAGGATTGCAACTCCAAGAATCATACTCATACAAAGGATATAGGCCCTCAAGACAGAGATAACACTGACATGAAAATATAAAGTAAGTGCATGATTCAGTTTTGTTTGTAAATTTATCTCTACGGGCCAGCCATTTTGGGGAGATCTTATTGATGACACATCACTATCGCCCCAAGTAACTCTTATCGCAGATTCATGTTGAAAAGACACCCTTATTCTCTGATACCCTTAGCATGGGTCCGCGCGGACCCGCGTTCTTGTCGAGAAAAAACCCACCCATATTCCGCATTTTCGCTCACGCGGATGATTACAACATTATACCTGACTGGCCCCACAGGCCTCCATCCATACGAAGCAAACTTGTATTGCAATGATGTGTGAAGTCCACCACTAATTTTGAAAACTATTATTCGCTCCTATTTATAGTTGAGCACTATTTCTAGTGATGGTTTCTCCAATATTAATATTGTATTCCATATTATTTTAATACATATTAATGAATAGCTGATGTGTTCTTCTTTTCAACAATTTCATAATTTGCAGCAATTACGTCTTTCAGTGCTCTACCACATGCTTGAGAATGTGGGGAAGTCTCAATCAAATGTGCCAAATTCACCACTATTTTGTGATCAGAAGAACAGCTCTGATGTCTGTTCCATGAAGCATTATGGTTTATTGACAACTACTACTGTCACAGTGTAGAGCGCTGCACCATTTTATCGAGCACAAAAAAGTGATGAATTTTGCACATTCAGGTAGAGACTTCACCATATTCTCAAGTTGCTGAGCAAATAAACAAGTGATTGCTACACATATGGTAGGCCTATCAGTGGAAATATGAACACATCAGCTTTCCATGGACATAATTTTTTTTAACCAATTGAACAAAAAATATGACAAATCCACCTTTATCTCAACATAAAAATAGTTTCATGCAATAAATAGTCTCAATACAATTTTGTGACAGGTTAACAAAATCTGGCCCACTAATGTCTGACTGGTATCCATTAAAGGGTATGAGACCACCAATTAACCTTCATACAGCATAACAGTCTCATATACCATTTTATCACAGGTTAACAGAATCTGGCTTGTCAATGACTGACTGGCATCTATTAAAGGGTATGAGACCACCATCATCTCAGCATGAATGGGAAGCAGAATTTGAGCGATATAAAACGTTCCCAGAATTTGAATAGTAAGTGCGAAACAAAATGGATGAAACTAATAGGGTTTCAAAGGGTGTGATCCATTCAGATTAAAGAACCATTGTTTTGGTTCCTTCTCATACTTATCAATCCAGTTATGTTTATAAACAACATTGGAAAAGGATAGAAAAGAGACAATTATGGGAAAACGATCTCGCCCGGGAATCGAACCTAGGACCTCTTGCTTACTGGGCAAGTGCCTAATCCATTGGGCCACAAGACCTCGCATGGTAAAGCATCTGAAATTCAAACCTAAGCGATTTCGTTTCCCAGTCTCCTGCCACAAGTATTGCCCATAGTAGCTAGGGCCTATACAAGTGTAATAATCAAGTGCCGTCCTCCCTGTAGGGGGAAAATACATAGAAATAATAGGCATATACAAGTGTAATAATCAAGTGCCGTCCTCCCTGTAGGGGGAAAATACATAGAAATAATAGGCATATACGACGGGTATTAAACAAATTATAAATATTTTAAACCTGTTTAAAATATTTATAGTTTGTTTAATACCCTTCGTATATGGCTCATTCCATGAAGTTGGGGCATTTGTTAAAATAGCAGAATTTGGTTCTTTAGGCAGCTTATAAACTGTTTTACTCTATGTGTATATCAAATTGTTTTAGTGTCCAAAAACAGTACTAGGTTATAGTATTGAGCCATGAAAAGAAAGAAAAAAAATCGACCCTTCCTTGAAGAAAAAATAAATAAAAAATGAGGTGGTGTCCAAGACCATTTTTGCTAAAAAACGTGACATGGAAAACACAACAATTAATATGAGTTTTATGTAAGCAAAACTATCATAGAATTGCTTGGAAATCGATTTGATTAATAAAAGATACATGTATTCATAGTTTACTGACCAAAACACCTCGTCACGCTGGACTGATTTTTCACCTAAGCAACATGAAAATTGCCTTTCTGATGCTACGCACGGTGTCCACAAAATATACACGTGTAGCATCGGGAGTTTTCATTGCTGAATGGGGGTAGTTCTCTATCATACATTTTTAAACTATTTTCCAAAATTAAGAGCATTTATCAATTGAAAACTATTGCAAATGAGAATAAATTTCATGAAGACCATTCCATATATTCATTAAAAAGTATACCGTGCCGTGTGCATGTTGTCCTAACCATAAAATGTAGCATCGTGATAAACATCCTATGCAATTTGTGGGAATCCCCCCCTGGAGATAAATAAAACATTCCATATTTCTTTTTGTAAGGATAGAGGTCAATAGCTATCAGGTTTGTTTGGAATTTGCCACATGTCGGCTAGTTTTATCAAGGTTTCAGTCGCTGGTGTCCCGTTGTAGCATCGGGACTTTTATGTAGCATCAAAATGTAAACATTGGATAGTTTTGTGAATGGTAAGTGCGATTGTAATTATTTCTTAATGTTGCTTGTATGTCTGTATTTATTAATGCATTTTTATTGAAAGGGAAACACTGAATCAGAATTTCTTTTCATGTTATGATATTAATTTTGAGTCACGGACGCCATAATAATTTGGCGTCCATGTAGCATCGGGCATAGCATGGGCAATATTTTGCATTGGGTATTGTTATAGTTCGTTGAAATTGTAATTTTTTTGTAGAATCACATCATTAATAAACTTTGAAGTTAATAATGAATTCGTTTTTGCTCTTTTAATGCTAATAATATAGCTTACCAATACGATGCTACATGGACACCATGTACATGTAGCATTTCATAAAATTTGCCTAATTAGACTAAAACAATTACCCTATTCGAAATTATCCATCACCCAAAACATTCAAAACATTGCCTACATTTTACTACACTTTACAGAAAAAAAGGCATATTATGAGAGATGTATATCTAATGAAATATATTAATACACAATGCTACATGGACACCATTTCCATTAGCATTTCACTGAATTCACAATAAACATTCCCATTTTAGTTTTATTTACTATAAATAAAACAAATAATTGTAAATCATTTAAGTTCTCTATCCTTTGCTATTCTTTTTCATGTTAAATGAATAATAAATAAAATACTCCAGCATGATTTTAATATAAATATTTTCCTGCAACACAAAAAGTGCAACATGAATAAATAATCTACTCCAATATCAATACACAATGTTCCATGAAGATACTAAGCCATAGGGTTTATTTTGTTTTGCTTTGCAGGTTCTTGACATTAATTCATAAGACAGTTCTATCGTCCTGGAATTTATGGAGATGAAGACAAGGAACCCATCATTTTCAAAAACTAGTACCTTTCCAAAGAAATCCATCATGGCAATTAAATTATTTTTTTGCAAACTGACTTTTTAAGTGATCAAACTTTTCAATCATCTTTATCAATAATAGAGGATGATTCAATCAGAAACGAGCAAAGAGACTAAGATCACAAAGGGTACTTTAAGAACAACACTGCATGAAGTTTGTTTCAGTGGACATCTTAAGTTTCTTTGATCAATGGTGTATTGTTATTGTGTAATTGTAAGAAATGGTGTATCATAGGTAATTATGTTTTATGCTTCATGGCAGGTTATCTTTTTGTGTAATTTGTAGTTTTACAATCCATGTTATTAATTTTATCGTGTGCTTATAACATAAAAAGTTAACATCATTATAGTAGATTCATAAACTCTGGCGCATCGGTATCGATTTTGGACCTCGTCCATTGGGCGTTAGAGGAACCCATTTTGACCAATGATGAAACAGCGGTACTTTTATAGATGTTATTATCATGATTATTTGCGCTCCATAATCAAATGCTATTCATGATAATGTGGCTTTATGAATAGGGCTGATCATATAGCTTTACAATCACGACAACCAAAAACTTAATCCAGCAGCTTCAAATGTGTTATCCCTTTGGAAGCGGTTACCACAATAAAAATAAATCGACCATCATCGACCGTATACAGGTTTCGAAAGAAAAATATTATGTATCTCATTTCACCTATTCATAATTTAGTGGATACTTTTTATTATTTTCCGTTTTTATTATGCACGTGGAATAAAGGAAACATTAAAATGAACATAACAGTTCTACGTATTTATTTGCGAGAAAAAACCCGGAAAATAATTCAATAATCATTTATTTATATACCTTTTTTATTTGTCCTAATTAAATGAAAAAACAGTTATATCAACCAAGATACGGACTATAAACGTTACTTTATAAAGTATTTCTGGCTATGAGACCACCAATTTATCTGAATAACAATACATTTCTTTATCGTTATGCCGATAATCCAACCGCAAGTTCCCTGTCACTAGGTACATAGTGGTGACTAAATCACAGTAGTACATCACACGAAGCCACGGTATTAACCTTGCATTATTACGATTAAATTCGAGTACCTCCCCCTCTTTTGCTTCTGTTACCTCTTTACTGAAATGGTAAATCGCTAAAATCGGCCAATGTCTGCGAATCGACTATAGTACATCCTCTCTATTGATCTGAAAAAGATGCACCTATTCAAGCTGTTCCAAATATTTTAGGGCACGGTGTCCATGTAGCATCGTAATACTTAAGTACACAGAAAAGGTAAATTTTACATGAACAGTGTTTAGATAAATTTCAAGCAATTCACTCTGTGTATCTACTTGATATGACGAACAAGTATAGACAAACCATTCACACTCAAATAATTGTAACAGTATGAATAGTCTTATTATTAACAATGTTACAAGACGCGGTGTCCATGTAGCATCGGTAGTGCATTTTATAACATTATACAGGTAAATAATACTTCATATACTTACTTTATGACTATAATGTAATCAATGTGCATGGTTTATAGAGTACTTTACATCAAACAAATATTGATATGTACTTTATTTAAATTCATTATACAAATTGCAAAATAAAGAGTCACTTTTCAATGAGTTTTTACATAAAACAGTTAATCTACGATGTCTTGTTCGTTAAGTTATGTTCAACCTAGACAAATCTGGTTTCTTTTCATGTATTTGTGGTTCCAAGTAGTTAATTGAGGTATAGAAACTTGGCCCACATCTTAAGCTAATTTATTAGAAAATGATATGGAAATGGGAAATGGTGTCCATGTAGCATCAGGATTTTTGGAAATGTCATCCAACTGTTGAACATGTGCGGTTATTTTACACCAAATGTTACATTAAAAAAAAAAGGTTCTACATTGGACTTTGGTAAATGTAGAACCTAAAAAAGAAGAAAGAGTTGGAAAATATCCATTTTGAAAATTTCACTTGGATGTCACATAATATGCCCCAACTTCATGGAATGAGCCATATGCCTATTATTTCTATGAACATTGGAAAACATACTAATAAAGTCAGACAAGAGTATGGATTTGGCGATCTGCCGATATCCATCATCCGCAGGCAATGGACAAATTACAACAGTGATGACACACATGAAACGGATATCAAGACACATCTGAAAGGAAATTCCATGATGACATCACAATCTTGGTCAATATTGTTGGAATACTTTTGTGTGTGTCAATAAAAACTCCCCCTTCCCCTGGTTCAATGTTTAAACTAGCTTTACATTGACCAATGGAGTGGGTGGGGGTGGGGGGGGGGGGGGGGGTTGTTCAAGTCGAGCAAAGGCTTCATCAAGCTTTCGATTGCCCAATGGAGTGGGTGGGGGGGGGGTGTTGTTCAAGTCGAGCAAAGGCTTCATCAAGCTTTCTGTCAAAAACAACCATTTTAATGAATATTTTGCAGAAACAGACACTTTAAAGTGTAAATATTATCGGGGTGTTCCAACTAATTATAACCATGATTGAAGAACATAATAAATTGGCCCTAGAAAATAGTCAGCTGAAGGATGTACCGGGCCCATTTCATTCATCGTTTAAACATTTTGATTTTGAGTATCATAGTGAATTTGAAAGCTTTCATGTACTAGTGTCGTGACAATGTTTTTTTGGTTTTGACTTGAATGAATTACTGAGAACACAGTACTGTTAAAGTGGAAAATGTTTGCGATACATGTTTTGCACTTTTCGCGCTCAAATCAGCTATCGCTCAAATATGAAAACACAAATGTACTTCTTTTGCCTATATATCTAGCTACAAATAGTGAATTTTAAAACATGCAGCAGTTACAAATAGGCGAAGCGCGAACATTTAATTACTAGAAAATTATCACTTTTACACTATTTATCTTGGGGAAAAATGTTAAATATATTCTCACCATCTTCATTCTCTATGCAGTGTACATAAAGACATCACATTAGCAGATTTCAAGTGGATATGGCGCATGGAATATTCCCATCGTATGTGGGGGCGTCTGATAGGCGTAGCGTACCTGCTACCAGCGGCATATTTCTGGAGAAAAGGCTGGATTAGTAAAGCGATGAAACCAAGAATTGTTATCTATGGATCATTGCTGGTATTTCAGGTTAGTGTAAACTTCATTTGACAGGGTGATGAGCCCACCCCCCCCCCCCCCACCCCCCTCAAAAAAGAAAGAAAAAAGAGGAGAAAAAAAAGAAAAGAAAGAAGAGCATTACAGGAGAATTCACAGTCTGTATTTTGTGAAGTATGAACATCTCCGGTATTAATCACAAAATGTTAAATCATCACTCACCCACAAAGAAGATTTCAAAGAAGTTTGAGGTTCCAGTATTGTCTACCTTTGCGTTATTATCAGGTTGTCCACTCTGACTCTTGATTTTCCCAATGTAATATACTGTAAAACACTATAATTTTGCGGATACTTTATTTTCGCGAATTGAAAATTACTGCTATTTTAGCGGGCATTTAATTTCGCGAATCTGGATTTCAATACAAAATTGTCAGTTTCGTGGGTATTTAATTTCGCAAATCCACATCCCTCGCGAAATTAACTGGTTTTACAGTATTAAACCATTTTACCAATTTATTAAACAGAAACATGCTCATGATCTTCAAAGTTCCATTTAAAATTATACTTTATATGATCCGGTGAGTATGAACGAAATGTTTACTAAATATTTGATATGCTTGATTTCTGATATAGGGTCTACTCGGTTGGTTTATGGTTAAGAGTGGATTAGAGGAACCAGCACCTACAGACATGCCCAGAGTGAGCCAGTATCGCCTCGCTGCTCATCTTGGATCGGCATTTGTACTCTATTCCCTTATGCTATGGGGTGGACTCTCGCATATACTTAAACCAAATGTGGTAAGATGTAAACCATATATGGATAATATATCTAGTTTGAAACCAGCCCCGACAGACACACCCAGAGTGAGTCAGTATCGCCTCGCTGCTCATCTCGATATCGATGCGCAAGTTGAACCAATGTTAACTTATGTCCGTAGATGTCGGACGATACACAACGACGGCCGTATGAACGCGCCTTTGGAGGGTTGTTTATTTTACTGGAGAAATAAAAAAAGATCACTATGTTTTGTGGTGGACTGTCAGATGATCTTGACAATGTATTGTTATGTTCTTATCAGCCAAAGATTGGGAGGTAGGTTTAGGGGGCACTGAGAGATGCGCATGGGAGTGCGCCCTCAATTTTTCTGGAAATTAGTGGTTTTTTGCACCTTCGTAAATTTAGGCATAACTACCATCTGTGCAACCGTTTACCTTAAAGGTAGATGTTCCGATTGCTGACCCGATTTTCAACTTGATGTTTTCTATTTTTCATGTAAGGTCATCCCTAAAATTGTCGCATTCCAAAGTTTGAGTTGCATAACTCCAATAGTTCTATTTTTAGAAGCACAAAGTCACAAGACATTTGCCTATTGAGTTTTACACAAACTGGTTGGTGGTTAACCACCTTTGGTAACTTTGATAACTTTGATGTATATCACATCGAAATCATCAGCATCACACACCACATAAATTGCTTCAAACCAAATTGCAACCTAGGGCCATTATTCATCCGTGTTCTCATAAATCATTACACTTCAGGGTTATTTCGTACCATATCTATTAGAACAATTCCTTTTCCAAATTTCAATTTTCTCAGCCAGCTCTCAATCCCCCTTTAACTCTCAAATTAATTCAATTTAATAATTCATCATTCTATCCAAACCACATTTGTTAAATATCTCTTATTATCAATTGAGGACCCTAGATCTAAAAGGGGGTTAAGTCACATTGAGAAAAATGGCAAAAACTGGGTTTCATTGTGTCCATGTGTGGACTTGGCCCACTCGGGTTGTACCTCACATGGACTCTTACAGCTTTACCACATGACTTAAGTGTAACATTTGAACAGAGGGTGCAGAGATCCTCCTTGTAGCAGAAACTTATACTAACTACAATTTCACAAGATTGTGACTTAACCCCCTTTTAGATCTAGGGTCATCAATTAGCATACATTTGATTAATCTCTCCAAACCATTGATTAGGCCGTTAACTCCATAGGAATGTGTAGAAGCTTACCAGCTCATCTCTTTTTTTGTGTAAGGCGACGATCTCCCCCTCCCAACTTGTTTTACGGGGGACGGTCCTGTCAAGTAGGGACAGTTGGTTGGGCGATTTAAAAACATAAAAAACCCTAAATAATAATAATAATAATAATAATAATAATAATAATAATAATAATAATAATAAAAATAAATGATAATAAATAATAATAATAATAATAATAATAATAATAATAATAATAATAATAATAATAAATAAGAATAATAATAAGAATAATAATAAGAATAAGAATAAGAATAAGAATAAGAATAAGAATAAGAATAAGAATAAGAATAAGAATAAGAATAAGAATAAGAATAAGAATAAGAATAAGAATAAGAATAAGGCGCTGTAATTTCGCTGCTGGTGAATCATCAAAATCAAATGTCATCAAAATCTGTAAAAAAAATGTCGCCATATTTTCAGCCAAAAACCAGCTGATTTTACATGATTTGAGAAAAGAGTATTTTGAAGAGTAGGTTGGTTGGGCCCGTAAACAGGTTGTTTTTTTCCTTGCCTTAACCGTTATTTATCATGGATGTAAGTTTTCAGACAATTGCCGATTTCAGGCATTTTTTTCTTATTTCAGACAATTTCTTCCGTGTTCAAAAGTATAATTGTGAGGTATTGTAGGCAAGTTTCAGACACTTCTCTTAATGCATGCTTTCATTCCTGATTTATGTTTTTCTTCTAGATTCAAATGAGTCGTCATCTACCATTATTAAGAAAATCTGCCCATGGAGTGGCAGCCTTAGTCTTCACAACTGCTCTGTCAGGTATGTAATAGTAGTAACATGTTCTAGGGGTGGGGTACTCATTGTAACCGTTAAAGAGCCCTGTAACCACACAATCCCATTTGAAACTATACTGGTAGTGCTGGCGGCGGGCAATAAATGCAGACGGAATTGTTAATTTGGGGAGTGCGACCCCCTGGCAAAGTGGAATAAGGCATTGATCCCATGCTGGTGGATAGGGTCGAATCTGGCTGCTGACAGGGCTGGTTTCCCCCTGAATTTTTCCTGATAGTTTTATCCCCGATTCTACCCTGGGAGTATTATGCTTATTGCATACTAGCCGGTCGCAGGTTGTGGCTATCTTATAGGTTGCTCGAGTGGACTATGTAGTACAAATCGCCCACAGCAACTCTACCAGTCGTGCGCAGGTCAAAACCTCATATGCTTTTCTGGCACTTCAGTGTGTAAAACTGCCCAACAGTTATGCATAGGAAGTGTTGCTTTATTCATGTTCAGAGGCAAGAGCACTTACAAGGTTTTGATAGAGAGGAGACTGCCCAAAGGTTTTACATAGGAAGTATTACTAATACATGCTGAATGGCTGGAAGGTTTTGACAGAACAGCGACGATATGATTAATAGGAGTTGGTGGTTTTCAACACTGGTCTAGATGTAGTTCTTGTTTATAAAACATACCCTTAATGCTATGCTTGAAATACGAATACAAAAGCTTTAGATAGTGTGGAGGTCCTTTTGTAAATTGTGTGACCAGGGGCAAATGTTATGTTCAAAATTTAAATGTTATTACATTGCTCTCATCATCAGGATAGTACATTTCTGGCCCGTAAATAACCACTAGCTCCTCTTAAGGAAGATCTGTAAACCAGGAGCAACTTTGTGAGAATATAGCACCTCTGGTTCAAAAATCCTTCTTACTTATACCCCTTGCTTAAATGACCAATAGATTGACGTTAGACCAAAGTTTTAAAGTCTTTATTGTTAACTTAACAGGTGCTTTTGTAGCTGCGTAAGTCATTCACTAAGATGACCTATAGGCGAATAACAGGAGTAAAATCCGAATGTCTTCTTAACTGAGCAATCTACATCGTTTCATTCTCATTCGCATTATAAGGATGAATAGTTGGAATAATCCCTGAATGTTGTTTTATTGAGCACCATTTGTAGCTGGTCTAGATGCATGTGTGGTCCCTAAGATGGGCAATATAGATAGCTACAAGACTTAATTCTGAATGTCTTTTTAACTGATGGGTGCATTTGTGGCTGATCTAGACAACGGTCTTTTGTATAACTCATTCCCTAACATACCCAAATAGATGAGTACCTGTGTAATAATAATAATAATAATGGTAATTTATAAAGCGCCGGTATCCGCCGCAAGCGACGCTCATGGCGCTTCTCTGCATAACAACCAAAATAACATAAACACGAATAGGAACAAAGATGAGGAGAGTCACATCAAGCAAATGCTTCAGAGTACAAATATGTCTTCAAGTTTTTCTTAAAAATATGTACAGAGTTTGACAGTTTCACATATTCAGGCAAGCTATTCCATAGTTTTGGTGCTGCGACTTGAAAACTTCGCTGTCCCCACTGATGTTTAGCCAATGTTTCCTGAAGAAGACTTTGTTTTGAAGAGCGTAGCCCGCGATGCCCTGGCACATATGGTTGAACAAGTTCTGTTAAATAAGAAGGAGCTGCATCATGTAAGATTTTGAAAATAATAAGACATATCTTGTATTTCAGTCTCTGTTCAATTGGAAGCCAGTGTAGGTCCGCTAATACAGGAGTTATATGATCTGTTCTCTTAGTATATGTAATAATCCGGGCGGCTATATTCTGCAATCGTTGAAGGCGAGAGAGTTGTGATGTTGTAATTCCATATAGAAGTGAGTTATTGGAGTCAAGTCTGGATGTTACAAATGCATGAATGATGGTTTTAGCTGCATCCCTTGTTAGATGTTGACGGATTCTGCCAATGTTTCGTATTGAGCAGAAAGCAGCCCGTGATACTGCTGTCACATGGCAGTCCATTGTTAGATTGGAATCAAACATGACCCCCAAGTTGCGTACATTTGCAGCTGGCACTACATACGATCCACCCACTCTAACATGTTGAATATTGACCTTTGCGATTTGTTGTTTGGATCCGAGAATCATGAATTCTGTCTTTGAGTCGTTCAACTTCAGAAAATTGGTATTCATCCATGTTTTGATATCATCAATGCAGCGTTCAATTCTGTGAAGCGCAGAGTCAACATCTGCTTGCACAGGTTTTACAGACAAATACATCTGTGTAAACCTTAACTGAGCATAATACCATTTCATCCAATGACAGGTGTATTTGTGGCTGATCTAGACGTCGGTCTTGTGTATAACTCATTCCCTAAGATACTCAAATAGATGAGTACCAGTGTAAACCTTAACTGAGCATAATACCATTTCATCCAATGACAGGTGTATTTGTGGCTGATCTAGACGTCAGTCTTTTGTATAACTCATTCCCTAAGATACCCAAA
The DNA here is from genome assembly GCA_035610835.1 of Ophiura sarsii. Taxonomy (NCBI): domain Eukaryota; kingdom Metazoa; phylum Echinodermata; class Ophiuroidea; order Amphilepidida; family Ophiuridae; genus Ophiura; species Ophiura sarsii. The sequence goes on from CM069448.1 coordinate 27,566,784, forward strand.
TAGATGAGAACCAGTGTAAACCTTAACTGAGCATAATACCATTTCATCCAATGACAGGTGTATTTGTGGCTGATCTAGACGTCAGTCTTTTGTATAACTCATTCCCTAAGATACCCAAATAGATGAGAACCAGTGTAAACCTTAAACTGAGCATAATATCATTTCATCCCATGACAGGTGCTTTTGTGGCTGGTCTAGATGCTGGTCTCGTGTATAATTCATTCCCTAAGATGGCTGACAGATGGATACCGGAGGATCTCTTAACATTTGATCCAAAGTATAAAAACTTCTTTGAGAATCCTACGACAGTGCAATTTGACCATAGATATTTGGTGAGTGTTAAATTGATAATTTTTTTTTGAATTTTTGGGTAATTTTGTGGAAATTTTTTGGGCAAAGTTTCAAATCCCACAGACCCTACGCGAGAGGTCCGTTTGCCTGAACAAGGTTTTTTATGCCTAAAGTATCAATTTTGTTTGAGGGAAGAGTGGATTGGACTCTATAGATTGCACACTGGTTAATAGGTCCCCTATAATACTTTTACATCAGGCATCCGAAAATAGTCATTTTGGTGCAAATAGTGCCTTTTCTGTTTATTGTGATTATGTAAGGACCACAGGATGCTAATAAAATAAAGGTGAAAATCCAACTCGCACCGGCCAGGACTCACATTATTTTACCGGTGTAGAATATGTAGGTTGTATGATGTATCCCTGTGGAAGCATATTCGCAACTCTTGTGTTCTTTGAAAATAGTGTTGTAAAGGGTGAATCAAAAGAAGGGGACACTATCCGAGTCATATTTCTCAGCAGCGCTGAGAATGAGATATCGGAAGAATATTGTTGGAGATAATCTGAGTAAGGAGACAAAAAAAACTGTTCTACGGTCGAACCGACCTCTCAGATTGGAAGTAGATGCAAAATGGCAGTCCCAACTGTCCAGCAGGGCACACGATATGGATCCCGTAAGATTCAATATCCACAAACAGTTTTGCCTTTATTTACTCTCAGATTGGGTCAGTTGGTTGTGCTTTTTTTCTTTTTCCCCTTCAAAATGATGCAAATATCGCAAAAATTGTACAAATTTTACTTAGTTTTGTCAAACTTAATAACAAAATTGTGTCGGTATTCATTTATTTGCATGTGAACAAAAATATCCCCTTAAAAAATGGGCGATTCAAGCCCATAGTACAGGGTTTCTTTTTCTCATCGCCATTATTATCATTTTCTTTTTTGATCTTTTGTAGGGTATAAGCACAGCATGTGGAGTAACTGCATTATGGATGTTAGCACGTCGTGTTCCCCTCCCAGCCAGGGCTACATTAGCTGCCAATTGCATGCTGGCTATGGTGGGTGTCCAGGTAAGTGACTGTATTATGGATGTTAGCACGTCGTGTTCCCCCCAGCCAGGGCTACATTGGCTGCCAATTGCATGCTGGCTATGGTGGGTGTCCAGGTAAGTGACTGCTTTATGGATGTTAGCACGTCGTGTTCCCCCCAGCCAGGGCTACATTAGCTGCCAATTGCATGCTGGCTATGGTGGGTGTCCAGGTAAGTGACTGTATTATGGATGTTAGCCCGTCGTGTTCCCCTCCCGGCCAGGGCTACATTAGCTGCCAATTGCATGTTGGCTATGGTGGGTGTCCAGGTAAGTGACTGCTTTATGGATGTTAGCCCGTCGTGTTCCCCCAGCCAGGGCTACATTGGCTGCCAATTGCATGCTGGCTATGGTGGGTGTCCAGGTAAGTGACTGTATTATGGATGTTAGCACGTCGTGTTCCCCCCAGCCAGGGCTACATTGGCTGCCAATTGCATGCTGGCTATGGTGGGTGTCCAGGTACGTGACTGTATTATGGATGTTAGCCCGTCGTGTTCCCCCCAGCCAGGGCTACATTAGCTGCCAATTGCATGCTGGCTATGGTGGGTGTCCAGGTAAGTGACTGCTTTATGGATGTTAGCCCGTCGTGTTCCCCCCAGCCAGGGCTACATTGGCTGCCAATTGCATGTTGGCTATGGTGGGTGTCCAGGTAAGTGACTGCTTTATGGATGTTAGCCCGTCGTGTTCCCCCCAGCCAGGGCTACATTAGCTGCCAATTGCATGTTGGCTATGGTGGGTGTCCAGGTAAGTGACTGCTTTATGGATGTTAGCCCGTCGTGTTCCCCCCAGCCAGGGCTACATTAGCTGCCAATTGCATGCTGGCTATGGTGGGTGTCCAGGTAAGTGACTGTATTATGGATGTTAGCACGTCGTGTTCCCCCCAGCCAGGGCTACATTGGCTGCCAATTGCATGCTGGCTATGGTGGGTGTCCAGGTAAGTGACTGTATTATGGATGTTAGCACGTCGTGTTCCCCCCAGCCAGGGCTACATTGGCTGCCAATTGCATGCTGGCTATGGTGGGTGTCCAGGTAAGTGACTGCTTTATGGATGTTAGCACGTCGTGTTCCCCCCAGCCAGGGCTACATTAGCTGCCAATTGCATGCTGGCTATGGTGGGTGTCCAGGTAAGTGACTGTATTATGGATGTTAGCACGTCGTGTTCCCCTCATGGCCAGGGCTACATTGGCTGCCAATTGCATGCTGGCTATGGTGGGTGTCCAGGTACGTGACTGTATTATGGATGTTAGCACGTCGTGTTCCCCCCAGCCAGGCTACATTAGCTGCCAATTGCATGCTGGCTATGGTGGGTGTCCAGGTAAGTGACTGTATTATGGATGTTAGCACGTCGTGTTCCCCTCATGGCCAGGGCTACATTGGCTGCCAATTGCATGCTGGCTATGGTGGGTGTCCAGGTAAGAAAATGACTTCTTTCTATTCATAGGCAGGAAGCTCCTGTCCAGATGAAATGTTTAAAATACAGGGTGTCAAACTGCAATAGTGGAAAGAAGCCATCTTGTTTTCAAAACCAAGTTGAAGTTTGAAATTTCTTAAACGTTGCAAGAATGATATATTTGTACTTGTCTCTATGTGAAAAAATTAAGTCAATCACATTTTTCGTTTGTCTTTGGTGAACCTCTTTGCTGCACAACCCAATTTACTTGTTTGTCCATGAGCACAGTGATTTTCAATTGAAATTGCACACATTTCATTATCACATTTGAATATCCCGTGAACAAAAGTTTGGAATAATTTCATTTTTATTCACATTTAGAACATTATAAGCAATCCATAGCATGGGTTATGTAAATTGATTATTTTATCTCCCATGTTAACAATTAAGGATACATTAAATTCCAATTATCACAAATTTACTTGAATTTTCAAATTTTAATGAGAGACGCATTTTGCAATCTTATGCATATCAACTACAGTCACTATCAAGTGTTTTTAAAGAACTCTAGAGGTCTAACCCTCATAAACTTAAACATAAAAAAGAGAAAAAAGATGCTGGCAATATCAATTTTGCATGAAAATAGCCACATGTGTCAATTTAGTAAAATATTAATGATAAAAACTGCCCGGACCCTCTTCACTTTTCGAATGACGGTGCTACGAGAATCTACTTATTAATTGTTAGTATAGTGCACTATACATGTAAGTCACGTCAAGTTAGTATAAGAATGTCAGAAAATGACAGTGTTCAGACAGCCTCACCCGTGTCCACCACAAGTTGATAGAATATGTCTTACATCATTTTTTGTGCATGTAACTTCAATGCAGTAGCATGTGTTTCCACATCCACATAACAAAGGCAAGGAGGGGTATGATTGAAAGAAGGGCTTGCGATTAGGCATAAGATATGGCCCCAGAAAATGTGTTCTGTAAGAGAATTCTTAACCCTCGTCCTACTGAGCTTTTTTGTAATAGGGTTTTACTAGGGGGGGAAGGCACTACCCTCGGACTTTGACGGCTAACCTTACTCACAGGTAAGGTGGTATTCTCAATTGTGAGCGCAATAAATGTAAAAGCAATAACTTGGATGCCCTAGGTTTACTTTATGTAGCATTTTGATGCCACTGAAGAAAAACCCTTGGGGGTTGGGTGAGTAGTAACCACCCCCACCCCCTTAGTACGAGGGTTAAGCCATTTTATCAAGCAAAATATGTTATTACAGTGCTCACTTTTCTTCTCATTTTCACAGATATGTTTCAAAGTGTTTAAGGTTATTAAAAGTGGGTGATGCCTGTAAAGGATATAGCTGGCCTTCAAATGCTTTTTGTTTGATTATAAATTTAGAAGGATATGGATGATCACTCCCCACAGTACACAAAACCAGTCTTGCGCTAATATTACTAAAATAGATTAAAAAAAAGATAGTGGAATATCTTGTTTTGATCAATGACGATTCCATTGATAAGTGATGAATATTTAATGAGCAAGATGCCTTTTTTTGTGCTTGTGTTTAATCAAGCATATCATCAAGAAGCATCATCAAATTGTTATAAGCAAATACCATTATCAAATGATGTCTGATACCAGTTAATTGTCTAGTTTATATAAACTCCGGTCAAATATTGAATATTTGTGAGAGCATGCCCCATTGTAGAAAGACAAATTTCAACACACTGTCATTGTGTCTGTAATTATGCGTCATATTTGAAACTCCTTATTCAAACACTGGTGGTAGGGACTGCACCAAGTGTTTTATATACCCGGGGGGGGGGGGGGGGGGGGGGGCAGATACATTTTTAGTAGGGATTTGCCACCAGTTAAATTAAATTGACCCTTAAATCTACCTGATTTGTGGGGAATATGTTACCTGAGATCCGTAATTATCCAACATTTTTGACAGATTTGGCCTATTTTCAGAGAATAATTGCATAAATAAGACCCATTTATTTATTGAAATATGAATGAAAAGGGTTCATTTTTAAGTGTGACAATGGGACCCGGATTGGCGGGATATCCTCTGATCAACTAAGTAGCGAGTTGATTCATAGTTTGTTAACAGTTCTGATAAATATGATGGGGCAACATTCATTTATATTCAATCTATATCTACGTAACTACATAACCAACCACTACCATATATCTATCTTATCTACTACAGGTGACATTAGGGATCTGCACTCTCCTTTATTATGTACCTACCAAGCTTGCAGCAACACACCAGTCAGGCTCCCTAGCACTACTCACATTCGCATTATGGTTTATGCACGAGATACGGAAAGTACCCAAGTGATGACGGCTGGATTGGACACAACATATGACTCTTCTTATTCATGGTCTGCCTCAGGGCCTTTATGGGTACTTGGGGATCATAGTGGATTGAAATGATACATAAAATATTGGATGTTGTGACATAGTACCCGGGGAATGGGTAGAGGGCTGAAACTCTGTTTGCTTTCCAATTACAAGCTACATTTAACCGTTTGGGAATGAGCCTGATAGATGGCGCTGTAAATGGAATGTCAGTAACTGTTATCGTCTGCTTAAGGTATTAATTAAAGTTAACATGGAATTGCCGAAAAAATCCCCACAAACTGCAGTTTTGAAAATTATGATAAAACTTACAGACATGATGGTTTTAACAAGTCTGAAGTACGAGGAATTCACATTTCATTTTGTTTGTTTTATGCGGCTGTAAACCTGAAATTAATTTGGTTACTTTCCATTGAATATACACTCTGCATCATAGGGTCATTGTTTGTTTCTGATGGATTTGATGCAAGTTTATATAAATTCCTTGCATATTTTCGGAAGGCTGTTGATGAATAACAGCTCACATAACCAGTTAAAACTCGTTAGGCCAAACAAAGAAGGTCTGTCTCAGAAGCCCGCTCGCATTGGTATGTGAAATGAGCTATGCGCTGGGGGGCTAAAAAAACCTCTTCTTTTTTTGGATTTTTTTTGGATTTTTTTAAAAAAAGTTTAAAAAAGTTCTCTGTAAGCTTGGATAAGCAAAAAACAACAAAAATAGCAACAACAAAAAAAACCTGCATACCTCATAGCCTATTTTCTAAACAAAAACAAAAACCCCACAGCAATTAGCTTTTTTGCACAATGTTTCTGAGACAGACTTTCTTCTTTGTTTGGTCTTAGATAGCCCTAAAGGGACCTGTTATTTATGAATGTGCAATTTAGGAGTTCCTTATCCCAAAATTAATAGAATTTCTGGAATGAGGCATCATTTTCAGGGTGAGTCGGGTGACCATGTCCACCAATGTTTCAGTAAAATGACTCTTTTCCCCTCTTTTCAGCCCCTTTTGACAAATAAGGCTAGGAGTCCTTCATTTACCAAAAATGTTGAAGGCAATGACCCTGGGTCCTCCCCAGTCAGATATTTCATGGAGAAGTAGCTGCATGAGCAGTGGTTGTAGTTTTTGTTACATACAGGGTGTCTAAAAAAAAACCGTGCACATGTTTACCCAATTTATTGACCATGAACTTCTAAAATTTGGTGTAACAATTGTATACATATTGATAGACCAAACACTTGGCTTTTATATGCCGTTTATTTCAACTAATTTGGTTTTGTCAATCCTGAGATATGATCAATTAACTAAAGCTACCTAAAATCGAAGTTGTGCCACTTTTACGGAAAGAATGCCTAAGATAAGCATTAAAACCCTCGTCCTCTTAAGGGAGGGTGATCGCCGATTGCGCTAGAACGCAAAAAAACAGTGACCTGTGGCGTCTAGGTGATCGCTTTTACATTCCCTGCGCTCATTTTGACGAAAACAAATTGAGGCTGCCACCTTACCTGGGGATAGGGTATGCCGTCAAAGTCCGATAGTAGGGGGGTGGTTGCCACCTTACAAAAAAAATTAAATCGCCATTTTGAAAAATATTTTTATTGTGTGTTCCTGAAATATTTTAGCATGGCCCTATGTTAGAAACACCATTTCCATCACTTATAAGCAAAAAACCGGGTGAAATTCCGATATTTAGAACTTTTTTGGCGAAGATTTCTATGATATTTCACTTTCCAGCGAATACGGCGGGATTTTGAGGTCGGCCATGTTTGGTGATGTCATTGTGACGTCATGCGTGGAATGTTTGTACTTGTTTTAGTATGTATGGATAGAGGGAATCTCTTGCTATAACATGGTACCAAAATAAGCATACTCTGCATTTCGGATTGGATTTTTTTGGAGGATGGTAACCCCGGTGGTAACAACCTCCCTCTCCGGAGTTACCCTTTTTTATTCATTGCAAACTGTAAAGTGGCACAACGTTGACTTTAGGGAGCTTTAGTTAATTGGTCATATCTCAAGATTGACATAACCAAATCAGATGAAAGCTAACCGTTATGGTTATCAATATGTATACAATTGTTAGACCAAATTTTATAAGTTCATGGTCAATAAGCTGGGTAAACACGTGCACGGTTTTTTTTGAGACACCCTGTACTATTAGTAAGTGGTATAAACAGAAGTTCTATGGAGCAATTCAGGGGTAAAATACTTTTTGGGCTATGGGGGCTATTTTGAGCAAAATCTGCCAAAAATCGCCCCTTAAGTACATTTTACCATAGGCCAAAATTTTCTCAGGGGGCTATTTTGTAAATAGGGTTTTACATAGGGTTTTTAAGGGTTTAGTGCAACACAAGGGTCCATCTCCAATAGCTGCCAGATGCCATTGTATCTGGTAGCCAATAGCAGACTTTGATATAAACTAAAAGTATCACAGGGCAGCTATAGCAGTTAGGACATTTTTCACTTACATGTGTGAAAAGGCAATATCTTCAATTGCTGCCACATATTATATATTAAAGGTGCTTAAAGATATGCCCTTGTGAGAACATAATCGAACAAATGGCAGCCATTGCAGATGTGACTCTGTTGCACTAAACCATTGAAATATAGCCGACGTTTCCATTTACATATGAAGGGAAAATAGTTTATGATAATTATTTTCAGTGAGTGTTAGGTGTACATACTGAACGAATAATAAAGAGTATATTGTAAACAAGCGTACATACAGCACTAGAAATATTAACATTTCATTTTCGATTTGTGACCAGGGGCACAGTCCCAGGTGTAGCACATGTCTTCCCCAGAAGAGATCCACTTATGTTATGATGAATGCTACCCAGAGGCGTAACTAGAGGGGAGGGATTTACCCCTTCCAGAAGGCTTTCCCCCCAAATGAAATGACAAACTCTATGTATATATACAAAAATAGTTTCAGCAATGAATTCAGAAGGAGGCGGGCACACATGAAGGCAACTAGTGCACTCACTGTGTATCATAATGTGTGATGTGTGCTTGTGACCGGTTTGAGCGCGCAATTGAAGGGGCCGTCCACTATTATAAACCATACACTAAACCAAACCAGTTATCTGTAACAACAGCAGTCAATGCAACAGTCAATGCATGTTCCGCCATGCATGAAATGGAACAGGGCAGTTAACATTGTTGATCAACAAGAGGTGACATGGTCTATATATGAAGAGGTATTTTGCAAAAGGGCCTACATCCACTTTGGCGCTTATTGAGAAAAAGTCCAAAAACTGTTTCTAAACATTCAAGATGAGCAATTGAAAAACTGAATGGATTATGAAAGAGGTACACTACATACTAATTGAAATTGAAATAAATTTTAAATGTGCTAGTTTTAATTTTTTTTAAAATCATGTTTACATTTTTTGAAAATTTGGATGTAGGCCCTTTTGCAACAAAACTCCATCTGTTTGTACATAAAGAAAAAATACCACACACAAAAAATCATTTATTTTAATCATTTAAAATAAATAAGTTTGATATTGAAATGTATAGGTCACAATCATATGTTTCAAGGAAATAAAGTAATTTTTTTCAAAAATACCTACATCTCATTGTAAACAGCCATTGAAGTTGTTGTTTTGTTGCAAAAGGGCCTGTATCCCGATTTAATTCTGGATACAGGCCCTTTTGCAACAAAACAACAATTTCAATGGCTGTTTTCAATGAGATGTAGGTCTTTTTGAAAAAAATGACTTTGTTTCCTTGAAACATATGATTTTTCCCTATACATTTCTATATCAAACTCATTTTTTGAAAAAATGCACCATAGCCCTTTTGCAAAATACCTCTTCATATAGTTAAATCAGTTCCAAATCAACGTGAAACATTAGGTTTTTATCTCTCTGCCCCCAAAAGTAATTCAATGGTAGGCACACGGTTTAGGTGGCATGAACACGTCACATGTCACACATCATGATACACAGTGCGCTAGTTGCTTTCATGCACGCTTAGTCCTTCTGAATTCATTGCTGCTGTACGGAGTCTTTTTACTCATGGGAACAACACGTTGCCAGTGGGCCACAGCAGGACTCGAACGCATAACCTTGGTAGGTAGGTGTGTCCAGTGCTCTATCCACTGTGCCATGTGCACCCTAAATATGTGCTGTATCTGTTTTTAAAAATACTCTGTATAATAATAATAATTGCTGCTTTTTAAAATGGTTTAATTAAGGAGTAAATCAAATGCCTACAATTCGAGGGCTTAGTGTGTCAAGGCCCCATATATAATAGCTGCCAGTTGTTATATTATATTGGGTTACTTATATGCTAAACAAATCGTCGCTGTTTAGACATACCGACACGAAAAACAGCGTTTTGAGAAAATCGTGTTTGAAAATTTTCCAATTTTTAAAGACTTGCTAGAGAGCATTTACATCAAATGTCACTATCATTGTCAAAGAACACTAATAGATTATACTTATGTTTGTTATGAGCATGTAACAACAACAACAAATTGCAATTATTAGTTAGGAGTAATTATGTCATAAAGTCATGTGCCGGTATGTCAGAAAGAAGAAAAAACTTCAAATTCGTCCTACAGTGATATGCCGGTATGTCAGAACTGCAGTTACACGGTGGTCTATATTGCAGAATATTGTGATGTGCCGGTATGTCAGAATACAAAATGAGGTTTTCATGCCAGTATTATGTTAAAACCCTGGCATATCACACTAATTAGTGCGGTATCTCATTAATTAATTACCTTTTTGTCTCAATTTTTTTGGAGAATAAAGTGTTTCATTTGTAGATCATAAAATGCAACTTAACTCATTTTGCCCAAAATGGCACATGTGCCGGTATGTCAGAACAGCGACGAAAAGATTAATAAAGTAAATGTTACTTGGAGCAGCTATTGCAAATATTATGGTCTTTTTGTTGAGATATCCAGTGATGTGAACATTCACTATCTGTAATAGCTGTCTTGTGTTACAAATGTTGGGTGCTTTGTGGTGCGCCCTTGTGAAAAGCAACCATACACATGGCAGCCATTGTAGATAGCACCTTATGAGTTATGACCCCACCTTTCAAAATGAATAGCTGTCCTGTGTTACAAATCAAAATGAAGACCTCTCTTGTAACATTTTAGGGAGATCCACACTCTGTCTAGCACACATTGGATACATTTAAAAATCTTTTTTTTTCTTCATTTTCTTCATTTCCATTATCCAGCACGATAAATTTATTTTTGAATAAATATTTATTATAACAAACCTAAAACTGTGTGTGTATGCTCCCTACATTATACAAATTATAATTTTGAGTTTTCTTGAAGAGTTGTCATGCATAACTATCAATTTCCTTAAAAGCATTATTATTTCTCACTACTTTGTGCAGCGAGGCAAATATATATTTAAACCAGACCCTTACAAATTATAATAATGCCCTTAATAAATATTTGAACAGACTTTTCTTCTTGCTTTCCCCTGTGTTTTCATGTATTACTGTACTAAAAATAACGGATGCATTAAGGCCACATATTACTGTCTACTGAAGATAACGGTTGCATCAAGGCCATGTATTACTGTCTACCAACAATAACATGCATTAAGGCCACATATTACTGTCTACTGAAGATAACGGTTGCATCAAGGCCTTATTATTACTGTCTACTGAAAATAACAGATGCATTAAGCTCACATATTACTGTCTACTGACGATAACATGCAATAAGGCTGTTGTGCTGTCTATGTGTGACATGGTTTCTAACACGCATATTAGGCTTGAAATAGCCCGCTCGTGTGGACATCTTTGATTCATCTTTGATTGCGTAAGATACCTCCTCCGGCTTTGTGTTCGTTCAATCCTGGGCAGTCAATCTCAATTTTGGAGGAGAGTCGAGTTCTAACACTAATATTATCTGGCCAGGGTAAGTTAAAAAATTATGATTTTGTTAATTATCTATTAACAAAGTTGATCATATGCTACAGCACTATTTGAATAATGGTAAGTTTTAGTTCACTTATTTGACCACTATTTGTGGTATAATTTAAAACTACTGCTGAATTTGGTTCATATCTGTTATGTTAGAAACATGATTTGTGAAAAGAAATGTGCGCGCACAGTTTGTAAGACAAAGATGATGATTTGGCATGTTAATTGTAAAATGATTCCAAATTATTGTATGCATTGGTTTGGGATACCAATCTCATTTTGATGTCCTGAGTTACTAACCATGATCAAACTAAAAGAAGTTTGTGCATGAGATCTTCTGTCAATAAGTCATATATTATAAAGGGTTCAACAAAAGAAAGTATACCACTTTGTTTATGTCATTTTGAGTAACTTTCAATTTGTTCTTGACCAAACAGGCTAGATAGGCATTTAGATGAATCTTTTAGGCATAATTTGATACCAAATTTGCCCCCTAACAACAAAGATAAACCATGATTAGCACCATTTAAAGGAAAATATCCCATTTTCAAAAGTCGCATTTCCAATACACAGCACGAGAAGATTTGGTTAATCTGTCCATGTTCTCCCCATCCATTAACATTCCTTTACATTCAAATCCTTCACCCATGCATCAGTTTACATTTGAATTAGCCCGCACATTGAGGGATATGCGCGGTGATCAGTACGGGATAAATACGGCATATGTGTGTGTTAACAATTGGCCATTTCTTCTCGTGCTGTGTATTGGAAATGCGACTTTTGAAAATGGGATATTTTCCTTTAAATGGTGCTAATCATGGTTTATCTTTGTTGTTAGGGGGCAAATTTGGTATCAAATTATGCCTAAAAGATTCATCTAAATGCCTCTAGCCTGTTTGGACAAAAACAAATTGAAAGTTACTCAAAATGACATAAACAAAGTGGTATACTTTCTTTTGTTGAACCCTTTATGAACTTGGCCTAGCGATCCATTAACATTTACCTAGTGAATTTCTGAATATCATGCGTTGTTGAATCATGTATATTGTTGCTAAGCTTAACAAGATGTTAGAGTCATGTCAACAGTTTAAAGTGGCTCATCGACAACAAGCTGTCTCGTCACTTGGGTAAGACCGAGGCCATTCTTTTTGGTTCAAACAGGAATTTCAAGAAACGCCATGATTTTAATGTTATGTGCAATAATGAACCTATAAAATCTACCCAATCTGTCAAATATTTAGGGATCAAATTGGATAAGTGCCTATCAGGCGAGACTATTGCTAACAATGTTATTAAAAAAAAAGCTGGTGCAAGACTCGGGTTTTTATAGATGGTGTGACCAGTGACGTAGTGCCCGGTGGTTTGCGTGCGCACCTATAGGGAACGGTGCTTTAATTCACACTTGATTGATCATTACTTATACCATGCTAACGGTGTAATAGTGCAGTAGTCATGATATGCATCCCTAAGCACAATGAGAGACCAGGTACTAAATCTGGTTGCCCGGCGGTTTGCGTGCGCACCATAAGGGCATGTGCTTTTAAAATTGGCGCTCAGTGATGTGTGTTTTGCTTTCATATAGTAATGTATGCAGTAGTCATGGACTAGTACCTCTAGCATGTCTTTAGACCAGGCGCTAATCAATTTGTAAACACTACTGATGTAAACAACGGTCACCTCATCTATACAGACAAGCTAATTTTCTTGATAAAAAAACTCGTAAAACTTTAGTTACAGCCTTGATTCAGTGCTATTTTGACTATTGTTGTTCTTCTTGGTTTTCAGGTCTTTCTAATAAACTCCAAAATAAACTTCAGGTAACTCAAAATAAGGTTGTTAGATTTGTTCTTGGTTTGGACTCAAGAACACATGTTGGCCAGGCTTAACTTGACAGATTGGGGTTTCTAAATGTTGATGATAGAGTTAAACAAATGCAGTTAACCATGCCTTCAACAAATTTAATAACACCTCACCAGGTTATATGAGTGAACATTTTTACATGTATCAGAAATACAATGCTAAATACCAGAGATAGCCACCTTAATTTTTGTCATTCCAAGGGTCCGGGGACAACTTGGCAGCAACACCTTTCAATATACTGCGGTCGGGGCATGGAACTCTCTTCCAGGCGTTATTAGTCGAAAGTCGAGCAATACTTATGCCTACTTCAAAAAAGAAGTAAAATCTCATTTTGCAATGAAAGCAAGATTGAGAGAAGGAGGGGTACAATGCCTTGACTTGTTAGTTGTTTCTCTCTTCTTAGTGCTGTTACGGTGGAAATAAGCTCTTGTGGCTTTTTGGGCTATCCTTGGTCTTATCAACATGCTTTCTGTCTGTATTTTTAACTATTGTCTTTTATATTTATTTTATTTGATTATTGTATGTACCATTTATGTGTTTTAATATGCAATATTGATTTGGCTAAATAAATATGAAATGAAATATAACTTGTATATAGTTGAGATACGGCTTTTCAAGAACGGCGCGGATTGAAAATAAACAGTTTATTTTTCACTCTAAATTCACTCTAAAACCATGATTTTAAAGTTATTAGGAATCGTATCGCTCTGTAACTCAGAATATGTTTATGATTTATGATCAGAGATGTAAACCTGCAAGAAAATCTAATTTCTAAAAAAAGAAATGAATGAGAGGGCGCCCCTGGAAAAGATCACATACTATCCCTTTAAAAGCCACGACCAGGCGATATGAAAGTATGTACACTCTCAGAAAAAAGGTTCTAAATCTGTCCTCTATTTAGAACCCTTAATGGTTCTTGAATGGAACCAAAATTGGTTCTTAAGACAACTTGCAGAACCATTTTTAATCTCTATAGAACCATAAAAGGTTCTCCAAAGGTTTCTTAATTTTTGAAGAACCTTTTATGAAGGTTCTATGAGGAACCCTTCTCTTGAACCTTCGAAAAAGGTTCTTGAAAATTTGAGAACCATTTTCAGAACCAATAAAGGTTCTAAAGAGACCAAAAGAGGTTCTGTAAGGTGTCTGAAAAACCAATTTTGGTGCTACTCAAGAACCATTAAGGGTTCTAAATAGAGGACAAAAAAAGGTTCTTAAATTTCTGAGAGTGTATGGTATTATTATTTGTTCCTGGGAAGATAATTTCCTGATTTGTCACTCAAATAGGCGTATTATGTTTTGTTATACACGCGGACCTGCATAACTATTTTATAAGTTCCATAATAGGTCTATTGTGGGAGTGTTAAGGGAATTTCTATCTTAAGAAATTGGTCATTCTTATCAAAACACTTGCCAACTCTTTTCAAAAAGGATTTACATAGTACCTGTAGTAACACGTAAGTCAGATGTTCATATTAATAATTAATTCGACTTTGATAAAAACTTGTAAGGAAGTTATTCATAGTTATGTTGAGTGTTATTTTAGTCATAATTTTGTATAATAATATCATAGTTATTGTTGTGTATTTATGTTTGGACATGATATTGGGATCGTGACGTATTTGGGATATTATTTCCTTAAAGCTGGCCCACCACTTTAGTAGTTCACCACATACGAACAGACAAACGAACTGGTCATACACCTGTTCACTTGATGACAGACTGTACAGAGTTAACATGGAGAAATTGTAACTTTGTAAAATTCCCAAGAGACTGGATGTGGCTAGTAACTCAGAGTGGTAGCTCCCCTTTAACATAATAATGTTAGTTTGTGAATAGGATAACCAATTAGTCAAAATGAAATGATGAAATGTGACATATTACTGTCATCGAAAGATAACTTTATGCATTAAGGCTATGTATTACTGTCTACTGAAGATAACATACGGTATGTATTAAGGCCACATATTACTATCTAGCTACGGAAGATAACAGATGCATTAAGGCAATATATTACTGTCTACGGAAGATGACATGCGTATTATTAAGGCCATGTATTACTGTCTACGAAAAATAACATATGCATTAAAACCATGTATTACTCGTCTACTGAAGATAACATATTCATTATGGCCATATTTTGCTGTCTACAGAAAATAACATATGCATTTAGGAGGCCATGTCTACGGAAGATAACAGATGCATTAAGGCCACATATTACTATCTACAGAAGATAACATGTGTATTAAGGCCATGTATCACTGTCTACTGAAAATAACATATGCGTTCAGGCCATGTATTACTATCCACGGAAGATAACATGTGTATTGAGGTCATGTATTACCGTCTACGGAAGATAACAGATGCATTAAGGCCACATATTACTGTCTACGGAAAATAACATGTGTATTAAGGCAATGAATTACTGTCTACTGAAGGAAGATAACAATGTATTAAGTCCATGCTGCTGCCTACCGAAATTAACAGATGCATTAAGGCCATATATTGCTGTCTACTGAAGGTAACACGCTGTAAAGACATTTATTACTGTCTACGGATGATAACATACACTAATGCCATGTTTTACTGTCTACAGAAAATAACAGATGCATTATTAAGGCCATGTATTGCTGTCTACTGAAGATAACATATTCATTGAGGCCATGTATTACTGTCTACTGAAAATAACAGATACAATAAGGTCACATAACTGTCTACGAAGAATAACATATGCATTTAGACCATGAATTAATATATTCATCATGGACATATCATGGACATCCAGTGGTAACTTGGATGTCCAGTAGGCAACATCTACTACTGACATTGTGCTACAAACCTCTTTCTATAGGATGATTGTCACTTTTGAAACTGGACTCACGACCATTGAAATGACAATAACTCCGCTCCACAACATCGTATCTCATCGATCGAGGTGTCAAAATACGCAGAACAAAATTGTGCACTTGATTATTTTGCTTCGATTAATGCATACTCTTTCGAGCCGTTATATATGGGATCATTTCTAAGCGTTTCGATACTTTTTGTGAGCAGTTTATAACTATATAGTGGTTAATTTGTGTAGTTCACTATCTTTTTTATAGTTCGTACCACTTTTGTTTTTATATTTTGTCCCTGATGAAGGGTGGTATATCCACTTGAAACGTCGGTCCTTATTGTTTCGTTATATTTGTGTTGTTTTATTGCACAGAAAATTGTATTGCTTGAGCCAGTGCATTTCCGTGTGGTATTTTTTCAATGCACAGCAATTATCATTGCTTGCCCTAGTATTATCCCTGTTTTGTCACGTTATTCTCCCTTGTTATTTATTGTTTCCCCACACCCATTTGGTATATCTTGCTTTTATTCTTTACATATTCATTATGGCCATATTTTGCTGTCTACTGAATGTAAAAATACATTAAAGCCATGTGTTGAGACCTGCTGTAGATAATAAGCATGTTTTGCTGTCTGCTAAAGATGTCCGATAGATTAAGGCCATGTATTGATGTCGATTAAAGATTTCTCGCTGTCTACTGAAGATAGCAAATATACCGTATACATTAAAGCCACGTTTTCCTGTTTAACAAGTCAAGCATGTTTTTCTGTCTGCTAAAGATGACCGATACATTAAGGCAATGTTTTGCTGTCGATTAGAGATAATATCTGCGTTAAGAAAATGTTTCGCTGTCTACTGAAGATAGCAAATACATTAAAGCCACGTTTTCCTGTTTAAGATGTTAAGCATGTTTTTCTGTCTGCTAAAGATGACCGATACATTAAGGCAATGTGTTTCTGTTGATTAGAGATAATATCTGCGTTAAGATAATGTTTTACTGTCTACTGAATATAGCAAATACATTAAAGCCACGTTTTGCTGTTTAAGAAGTTAAGCATGTTTTTCTGTCTGCTAAAAATAACTGATGCATTATAAGGCAATGTGTGGCTGTCGATTACTAAATTAGCGATAATATCTGCGTTAATATAATGTTTTGCTGTCTACTGAATATAGCAAATACATAAAAGCCACGTTTTGCTGTTTAAGATGTTAATCATGTTGTTCTGTCTGCTAAAGATGACTGATGCATTAAGGCAATGTGTGGCTGTCGATTATAGATAATATCTGCGTTAAGATAATGTTTTGCTGTCTACTGAATATAGCAAATACATTAAAGCCACGTTTTGCTGTTTAAAATGTTAATCATGTTGTTCTGTCTGCTAAAGATGACTGATACATAAGGCAATGTGTGACTGTCGATTTGAGATAATATCTGCGTTAAGATAATGTTTTGCTGTCTACTGAATATAGCAAATACATTATAGCCATGTGTTGCTGTTTAAGATGTTAATCATGTTGTTCTGTCTGCTAAAGATGACCGATGCATTAAGGCAATGTGTTGCTGTCGATTAGAGATAATATCTGCGTTAAGATAATGTTTCGCTGTCTACTGAAGATAGCAAATACAATAAACCCATGTTTTGCTGTTTAAAATGTTAAGCATGTTTTTCTGTCTGCTAAAGATGACCGATGCATTAAGGCAATGTGTTGCTGTTGATTAGAGATAATATCGGCGTTAAGATGATGTTTCGCTGTCTACTGAAGATAGCAAATACATTAAAGCCATGTTTTGCTATTTAAGATGTTAAGCATGTTGTTCTGTCTGCTAAAGATGACCGATACATTAAAACAATGTGTGACTGTCGATTTGAGATAATATCTGCGTTAAGATGTTTCGCTGTCTACTGAAGATAGCAAATACATTAAAGCCATGGTTTGTAGTTTAAGATGTTAAGCATGTTGTTCTGTCGGCTAAAGATGACTAATGTATTAAGGCAATGTTTTGCTGTCGATTTGAGATAATATCTGCGTTAAGACAATGTTTCGCTGTCTACTGAAGATAGCAAATACATTAAAGCCACGTTTTGCTGTTTAAGATGTTAAGGGGGATGTGCACCTTCGCATAGCCTCCGTAAAACTGCCGTAACTTCTTCATTATTCATTTAATCTTAATAAAAGTATACATTTTTTTGCAGGAAAGGGTTCAATGAATCCAACTATGATCATGAAATTGACCATTTTGGAGAAAATTATAAAAAACATGTTTTTTGACCCATTTTAGGTTTGGAAAAGATAACTCAAAATATATTTTGTTAAATTTTGTCATACTAGTTTTATTATATTCCTCATGCAATTCCCTAGGAATCGTTTTTTTTTTTTTAATTTTTACTTTATTATTTTTTGAATTACAGACCAAAAAGTGCCAAAAAACCTGTTTTTTAACCTCCAAAATCGTGAAAATCACGTTTTTTGGTAAAAAATCATATTTTTTGGCACTTTTTGTTCGATAATTCAAAAAATAATGAAGTAAAGATTAAAAAAAAAAACCGATTCCTATGGAATTGCATGAGGAATATAATTAAACTAGTATGATAAAATTTAACAAAATATATTTTGAGTTATCTTTTCCAAACCTAAAATTTTCTCCCAAAATGGTAAATTTCATGATCATGGTTGGATTCATTGAACCCTTTTCTGCAAGAAAATGTATACTTTTATATAGATTTAATGAATAATAAAGAAGTTACGGCAGTTTTACGGAGGCTGTACCTGAAGGTGCACAGCCCCCTTAAGCATGTTGTTCTGTCTGCTAAGATGACCGATATCTTAAGGCAATGTGTTGCTGCTGATTAGAGATAATATCTGCGTTAAGATTATGTTTCGCTGTCTACTGAAGATAGCAAATACATTAAAGCCACGTTTTGCTGTTTAAGATGTTAATCATGTTGTTCTGTCGGCTAAAGATGACCGATGCATAAGGCAATGTGTTGCTGTTGATTAGAGATAATATCTGCGTTAAGATAATGTTTCGCTGTCTACTGACGAAAGCAAATATATTAAAGCCACGTGTTCCTGTTTAAAATGTTAAGCATGTTTTTCTCTCTGCTAAAGATTACTGATGCATTAAGGCAATGTGTGGCTGTCGATTAGAGTTTATATTTGCGTTAAGATAATGTTTTGCTGTCTACTGAAGATAGCAAATACAATAAAGCTACGTTTTGCTGTTACAGATGTTAAGCATGTTTTTCTGTCTGCTAAAGATGACCGATGCATTAAGGCAATGCGTGGCTGTTGATTAGAGATAATATCTGCGTTAAGATAATGTTTCGCTGTCTACTGAAGATAACAAATACATTAAAGCTATGCTTTGCTGTTTAAGATGTTAAGAATATTGTTCTGGCTGCTAAGATGACCGATGCATTAAGGCAATGTGTTGCTGTTGATTAGAGATAATATCTGCGTTAAGATTATGTTTCGCTGTCTACTGAAGAAAGCAAATATATTAAAGCCACATGTTCCTATTTAAAATGTTAAGCATGTTTTTCTCTCTGCTAAAGATTACTGATGCATTAAGGCAATGTGTGGCTGTCGATTAGAGCTTATATCTGCGTTAAGATAATGTTTTGCTATCTACTGAAGATAGCAAATACAATAAAGCTAAACAGTTTGACTGTTACAGATGTTAAGCATGTTTTTCTGTCTGCTAAAGATGACCGATACATTAAGGCAATATGTGGCTTTCGATTAGAGATAATATATGCGTTAAGATAATGTTTCGCTGTCTACTGAAGATAGCAAATACATTAAAGCAAGCCATGGTTTGTAGTTTAAGATGTTAAGCATGTTGTTCTGTCGGCTAAAGATGACTGATGTATTAAGGCAATGTTTTGCTGTTGATTAGAGATAATATCTGCGTTAAGAAAATGTTTCGCTGTCTACTGAAGATAACAAATACATTAAAGCAAGCCATGGTTTGTAGTTTAAGATGTTAATCATGTTGTTCTGTCTGCTAAAGATGACCGATGCATTAAGGCAATGCGTGGCTGTTGATTAGAGATAATATCTGCGTTAAGAAAATGTTTCGCTGTCTACTGAAGATAGCAAATACATTAAAGCCACGTTTTCCTGTTTAAGATGTTAAGCATGTTATTATGTCTGCTAAAGATGACCGATGCATTAAGGCAATGCGTGGCTGTTGATTAGAGATAATATCTGCGTTAAGAAAATGTTTCGCTGTCTACTGAAGATAGCAAATACATTAAAGCCACGTTTTCCTGTTTAAGATGTTAAGCATGTTATTATGTCTGCTAAAGATGACCGATGCATTAAGGCAATGTGTGGCTGTTGATTAGAGATAATATCTGCGTTAAGAAAATGTTTCGCTGTCTACTGAAGATAGCAAATACAGTAAAGCCATTTTGCTGTTTAAGATGTTAAGCATGTTTTTTTGTCTGCTAAATATGACGGATACATTAATGCAATTTGTGGCTGTCGATTAGAGAAAATATCTGCCTTAAAATAATGTTTTGCTCTATACTGAAGATAGCAAATACAATAAAGCTACATATTGATGTTAAAGATGTTAAGCATGGTTTTCTGTCTGCTAAAGATGACCGATGCATTAATGCAATATGTGGCTTTCGATTATAGATAATATATGCGTTAAGATAATGTTTCGCTGTCTACTGAAGATAGCAAATACATTAAAGCTACGTTTTGTTGTTTAAGATGTTAAGCATGTTTTGCTGTCTGCTAAAGATGACGTATACATTAAGGTAAATTGTGGCTGTCGATTAGAGATAATATCTGCGTTAAGATAATGTTTCGCTGTCTACTGAAGATAGCAAATATATACATTAATACCACGTTTTGCTGTTTAAGATGTTAAGCATGTTGTTCTGTCGGCTAAAGATGACCGATGCATTAAGGCAATGTGTTGCTGTTGATTAGAGATAATATCTGCGTTAAGATAATATTTCGCTGTCTACTGAAGATAACAAATACATTAAAGCCACGTTTTCCTGTTTAAGATGTTAATCATGTTGTTCTGTCGGCTAAAGATGACCGATGTATTAAGGCAATGTGTTGCTGTCGATTAGAGATAATATTATCTGCGTTAAGATAATGTTTCGCTGTCTACTGAAGATAGCAAATACATTAAAGCCATGGTTTGTAGTTTAAGATGTTAAGCATGTTGTTCTGTCGGCTAAAGATGACTGATGTATTAAAGCAATGTGTTGCTGTCGATTAGAGATAATATCTGCGTTAAGATAATGTTTCGCTGTCTACTGAAGATAGCAAACACATTAAAGCCACGTTTTCCTGTTTAAGATGTTTATCATGTTTTTCTGTCTAGTAAAAAAATACCGATGCATTAAGGCAATGTGTTGCTGTTGATTAGAGATAATATCTGCGTTAAGATAATGTTTCGCTGTCTACTGAAGATAGCAAATACATTAAAGCCACGTTTTCCTGTTTAAGATGTTAAGCATGTTTATCTGTCTGCTAAAGATGACCGATGCATTAAGGCAATGTGTTGCTGTTGATTAGAGATAATATCTGCGTTAAGATAATGTTTCGCTGTCTACTGAAGATAGCAAATACATTAAAGCCACTTTTTGCTGTTTAAGATGTTTAGCATCTTTTTAGTCTGCTAAAGATGAACGATGCATTAAGGCAATTTTGTTGCTATCGATTTGAGATAATATCTGCGTTAAGGTAATGTTTTGCTGTCTACTGAAGATAGCAAATACATTAAAGCCATGGTTTGTAGTTTAAGATGTTAAGCATGTTGTTCTGTCTGCTAAAGATGACCGATGCATTAAGGCAATGTGTTACTGTCGATTAGAGATAATATATGCGTTAAGATACTATTTCGTTGTCTAATACTGAAGATATCAAATACATTAAATCCATATTTTGCTGTTTAAGATGTTAAGCATGTTGTTCTGTCTGCTAAAGATGACTGATGCATTGAGGCAATGTGTGGCTGTCGATTAGAGATAATATCTGTGTTAAGATAATATTTCGCTGTCTACTGAAGATAGCAAATACATTAAAACCATGGTTTGTAGTTTAAGATGTTAAGCATGTTGTTCTGTCGGCTAAAGATGACTGATGTATTAAGGCAATGTGTTGCTGTCGATTAGAGATAATATCCGCGTTAAGATAATGTTTTGCTGTCTACTGAAGATAGCAAATACAATAAAGCTACGTTTTGCTGTTAAAGATGTTAAGCATGTTTTTATGTCTGCTAAAGATGACCGATGCATTAAAGCAATGTGTGGCTGTCGATTAGAGATAATATCTGCGTTAAGATAATGTTTCACTCTACTGAAGATAGCAAATACAATAAAGCTACGTTTTGCTGTTAAAGATGTTAAACAAGTTTTTCTGTCTGCTAAAGATGACCGATGCATTAAGGCAATATGTGGCTGTCGATTAGAGATAATATATGCGTTAAGATAATGTTTCGCTGTCTACAGAAGATAGCAAATACATTAAAGCCACGTTTTGCTGTTAAAGATGTTAAAGATGTTTTTCTGTCTGCTAAAGATGACCTATGCATTAAGGCAATGTGTGGCTGTCGATTAGAGATAATATCTGCGTTAAGATAATGTTTCGCTGTCTACTGAAGATAGCAAATACAATAAAGCTACGTTTTGCTGTTAAAGATGTTAAAGATGTTTTTCTGTCTGCTAAAGATGACCGATGCATTAAGGCAATATGTGGCTGTCGATTAGAGATAATATATGCGTTAAGATAATGTTTCGCTGTCTACTGAAGATAGCAAATACATTAAAGCCACGTTTTCCTGTTTAAGATGTTAAGCATGTTGTTCTGTCGGCTAAAGATGACCGATGAATTAAGGCAATGTGTTGCTGTTGATTAGAGATAATATCTGCGTTAAGATAATGTTTCGCTGTCTACTGAAGATAGCAAATACATTAAAGCCACTTTTTGCTGTTTAAGATGTTTAGCATCTTTTTAGTCTGCTAAAGATGAACGATGCATTAAGGCAATTTTGTTGCTATCGATTTGAGATAATATCTGCGTTAAGGTAATGTTTCGCTGTCTACTGAAGATAGCAAATACATTAAAGCCATGGTTTGTAGTTTAAGATGTTAAGCATGTTGTTCTGTCTGCTTAAGATGACCGATGCATTAAGGCAATGTGTTGCTGTCGATTAGAGATAATATCTGCGTTAAGATAATATTTCGCTGTCTACTGAAGATAGCAAATATCTACATTAAAGCCACGTTTTGCTGTTTAAGGTGTTAAGCATGTTGTTCTGTCGGCTAAAGATGACCGATGCATTAAGGCAATGTGTGGCTGTTGATTAGAGATAATATCTGCGTTAAGATAATGTTTCGCTGTCTACTGAAGATAGAAATACATTAAAGCCATGGTGTGTAGTTTAAGATGTTAAGCATGTTGTTCTGTCTGCTAAAGATGACCGATGCATTAAGGCAATGTTGCTGTCGATTAGAGATAATATCTGCGTTAAGATAATATTTCGCTGTCTACTGAAGATAGCAAATACATTAAAACCATGGTTTGTAGTTTAAGATGTTAAGCATGTTGTTCTGTCGGCTAAAGATGACTGATGTATTAAGGCAATGTGTTGCTGTCGATTAGAGATAATATCTGCGTTAAGATAATGTTTTGCTGTCTACTGAAGATAGCAAATACAATAAAGCTACGTTTTGCTGTTAAAAGATGTTAAGCATGTTTTTATGTCTGCTAAAGATGACCGATGCATTAAAACAATGTGTGGCTGTCGATTAGAGATAATATCTGCGTTAAGATAATGTTTCACTCTACTGAAGATAGCAAATACAATAAAGCTACGTTTTGCTGTTAAAGATGTTAAGCATGTTTTTATGTCTGCTAAAGATGACCGATGCATTAAAGCAATGTGTGGCTGTCGATTAGAGATAATATCTGCGTTAAGATAATGTTTCACTCTACTGAAGATAGCAAATACAATAAAGCTACGTTTTGCTGTTACAGATGTTAAGCATGTTTTTTCTGTCTGCTAAAGATGACCGATGCATTAAGGCAATGTGTGGCTGTTGATTAGAGATAATATCTGCGTTAAGATAATGTTTCGCTGTCTACTGAAGATAGCAAATACATTAAAGCCATGTTTTGCTGTTTAAGATGTTAAGCATGTTTTTCTGTCTGCTAAAGATGACCGATGCATTAAGGCAATATGTGGCTGTCGATTAGAGATAATATCTGCGTTAAGATGTTTCACTGTCTACTGAAGATAGCAAATACAATAAAGCTACGTTTTCCTGTTTAAGATGTTAAGCATGTTTTTCTGGCTGTTAAAGATGACTGATGCATTAAGGCAATGTGCTGCTGTCGCTTAGAGATAATATCTGCGTTAAGATAATGTTTCGCTTTCTACTGAAGATAGCAAATACATTAAAGCCACGTTTTGCTGTTTAAGATGATAAGCATGTTGTTCTGTCTGCTAAAGATGACTGATGCATTAAGGCAATGTGTTGCTGTCGATGAGAGATAATATCTGCGTTAAGATAATGTTTTGCTGTCTACAGAAGATAGCAAATACATTAAAGCCACATTTTGCTATTTACGGAAGATATTAAGCATTTTTTTGATTTCTGCTACTGATGCTCTGTCGATTATAAAGATAATATCTGCAATAAGATTATGTTTTGCTCTCTTTTGCAGATACATCAAAGCCATGTTTTGCTGTCTACTGAAGCTATAAAATCATGTTTGCCGTCTGCTAAAGAAGACAAATGCATTAAAGTAATGTGTTGCTGTTGATTAAAGATAATATCTGTATTAAGATAAAATGTTAATGTCCATTGAAGATGCATTCAAAACCATGTATTAGTGTTTACTGAAAATAACCGTGAAGAGACCATTGTTTTTGTATATAAAGAGCAAATGTGAACAATAGCCCAACAGACATTAACAACGTTAATGAACTGAGTGATTACAAATCAAACGGGTAACTCTCAACAGAGAGCTCTGATGGGCCAATCAATTGGTTCACTGCAACTCAGAAAATAGTCAATACTGAAAAAAGCAATACAAAGGCTACTGAATACAGTAAGCATGTTTTGCCGTCTATTATTAAAGATAATATCAATAAGGTTGTCGATTAAAGATAATATCTGCGTTAAGACGATGCTTTGCTGTCTATACTGGATATAAAACATGCATGTAGACCATGTTATGCGGTGTACTAAACATAACAGATGCATTAAGGCAATATTTGATGTCCCTGAAGATAACAAATGCATTAAAGCCACGCATTGCTGTCTAATGAAGATAATGCGTTATTGCAATCCACAGAAGATAATCAATAGGTCGTGTATACTAATGTCAACAGATGCCGGCATTAAGACCATTCTATAAGGTTGCCACAATTTTTAAAACAGCATTTACTAAAACCACGTTTCACGCAATAAACTTTTGAAAGAGTAAACTAGGTCTTTCATATTCCTAATTAAAACAAGATATTATTATGACTGAAAGGGGAAAAGTGGATTTATCACCAGTCTACATGACACACAGTAAAGGTGCGCCAACAAGGCATAAAATAGAAACAAATACGGACAAAGTTCACATAAACCGTATAATATCATGATTCGGAGTGTTTGCTGAACAATTGCTACCCTTTATTCCATTTCATTCCAGTGTCCTGTTTTATCCCAGTTCTGTCTCACTGTATACATGTACATAATGTCTATGTCTACGTCTGTAAAACCCTGGTAAAAAGCAGTGTAAATAAAGCCCTCTATAGTTGACGTCCAAACGTGATACACACTATAAAAAGCTCACTAAATATATAATTCAGATAATAATAATTCATACTATCGACCTTTGCTCCCTATCTCGGATGCTTTTGTTTGTTAATGCAACACGGTCGGTGCAAGGCTATCATACACACACACAAGTCCGCGTCGTAGTATTTAGATACGGTCCATTTAAAACGGTTCTGATATGGTTTAATATGCGGATGTGATGTTGGTTCACTATGACAATAATGATATATATGTCAAACAATTGCTATTGCGGAAATCCAGGACGGAAGCCTGAAGTTAAAGATGGTCGGGAAGATAGTGCAAATGTTTTTGTAGAAACCGCTTAGAGGCGTTTGGTACTTGACAGCGGGATTTCGGGGAAAATCCCTATGATACGCATGGCCGTGTGGTAATCAGCTGATAGTGCACATGTGGATTAAGACTTTGAGCTCATGGTGCCATTTTCGATCATGGCGAACCAACAAGGTAAGAGTGGTAAGACCGAGCATCTAGTGTTTTAATAATTAATCAAGAACGTTGCACCGTAAGCCGTAAATGAGTATAGCTCGGGGTATAGCTATAGCTATAGTGCAACCATCCCACGGTTGCCAATTATTGAATGGAGTGTGTTGATTTTCTAATTGTGCTTGAATTGAATACGGGAATGAGAAAATGGCGGCAACTCTAGTACAGCCTTTCCTGGTACAACCTCCGTACAACACCGCCACAAATCCATCCTGTATCTAGAAATCTCAAGGACTCAGTTATTCATATTCAAATATGGGAGCATTTCACGCCGCCGGTATAATTATTTCATTCACTCCTCTTGAGTGACCCCGGATGCATTCAAACATTGGCATAATGTCGACATATGATATGTGCGAGGGTCATTCAATAAGTTCTACCTCCTCACTCATAACGTCACTATATGAATGTCAGTCTCATGGCATTTGTCATGATTATAGCTCTGAATCATAGCTACAGTTATAGTAACTCATAAATTTATATCTGTTTCACTTTTGTTATGATGCGTTCAAAGCCAGCGAGAGATTTTGGACAACGGACACGGAAAATTACCTTTAAAATAAATACATGCTTTTCGGGGTTTTTACGTATTGTATGGTTAGCTATAAGATCACAATTTAAATACTGAAAATGCAAAACAAATGAATAATATATGAATATGTTACAGTATTATCATGTATAAATGAGATTGTAAGTAACATTAACTCTTGTAGGCTTGCAAATGGTGTAATATCAAGTTCAACTCAATGACTGGTCATCTTCAACAATGTGTATGGAATAACCAATATAATTATTTGTATCAATCATAAGCCTTTTTATTGTAAGCATTCTTCCATGTGTGGCATGAATATGATTTCTGATTTATATTATACAAATGGTAAAATTATTCCCTTTGATGTTATGATTGAACGAGGGTTGCTAATAAATATTACATGAATTGAAGAGGCATTGTTGATGCTTCTTGGAAGCAAGATTTTAAAATTTGCTTTATACGGGACCTTTGTAAAACAAAAGGTTTCATATTGATGCACGAGAATAATGAGTCTCACATTGACAATATGACATCCAAAATCATCTATCGTATTCGATTCTAGTCTAGAGAATGCAGGAACCTCCTACATCCCAGGTGAAATACAAAAATGAGCTTAATGTGTTTGACAATGAATGGAGCAGTATTTACCTTATGCTGTTTAAGGCATGTCACGATGTTAGGAAAAGAATTTTCCAATACAAGATTAATTTGAATTGCTTAATGACTAATAGTAGATTATTTAAGATGAAAATTGTTGATAATGTGAATTATAGTTTATGCAGTAACTTCCCCGAGACTTTAAAGCATATTTTTTTTGGGATTGTGCTCATGCCATTAACATCTAGGACGAATTTAATATGGTTTGATATCAACATGAATTTTAATATTGTTCTTGATTACAAGAAAATACTGGTTGGCATTGGCACAGGAGGAGACTGTAGTGTAGTGCATTAATTAACTTACGGTATGCCTAATACTTATCAAAAAGGTTATCTATGATAGCAGATTTCAAAATCGAATACCTTCATTTCTTGCATTTAAATATTTAATTAAATTCCATTATAAACTTGAGAAACAGATCTCTAGAAGCAACAACACAATGTATAAATTCATTGATAAATGGACAAAATTAGAAAAGTTTTGTGACGAGTAATAATTGTATAACTTTATACTTATTGATGCATTGCTTATTCATGTAACCCAGGTGTGTATACTGTATGTTGTTATTTTTCTATTACCGTATTGTAACTTCATCGTGATTTGTATATATGTTTTTTGAGTGAAGTAAAAATATAAAAGAGAAAAAAAGGGTTCAACTCGGATGTATTGCTATGCCTTTGGCATACTGGAATACTGATAATCAGTAAAAATGTCATTGTATATTGACTAACTTCCCCTGTAACGTGAAAAGCTGGCTAAATATCAAGATGGTTTATTATAAGTATACTAAATGATGATTGTATGAAGTAATTAAAATCATTAAAGCAAGGGGTATATATAGGCCTACCGCCTAGACAAATGTATGGGGCATCTGAATATCACAACCATGTAACCATTTAACTAGGTTCATACCGTTTTATCTAATAAATGTGCAGTCGAAAATTTCGCTTGCTTTGTACACCATTAGGAGACTGCTATTTACACGTTAACTACGAAAACTGTATATAAAACATGGGTTTAATGAGACATGTATCCTTTTTACATGTTAAATAATATGGAAATGGGTTTGTAAAGAAAATACTGCCTAGTTTCCGTGTTGTCATTCACCGATTTCTGTGTATTCTAACCGTTGGAACATATAGGACCAGTTGCCCCAATGATGGGGTAACTGGTCCGTGCCAAGTAAAGTTTTCAGTTAGTGGTAATTGGCCTTTTCTTTAGATATTTTTTAACATTGATTATGTTATATGTAAACAGTTATATGGATGATATTTTCATAGCAATTCCATAAATATTGACACGAGCTTTAATCTTTTATATCATGAAATATGCTTAACCGGACCAGTTGCCCCATCCTCCCCTAATTGGTTTATTTGTGATGGTTTCATCCCGGGGGGGGGGGGGGGGGGGGGGGGGGGATAAGATGGTATACGTACATGTGCCTGCATTTTGGGGTGCTTTTTCGCAAAAATTGGAATAGCGATGGGGGTGCTTTTATCACAGACCAAAGCGCCCAATTTGCATAAATTGGGTGTATTTTGAGGATTGTTTTGTAAAAAGCACCCAAAATTGTGCAAAATTGGGTGCTCTTTTAACAAAATTGGTGTATTGGTGGGTGGGAAATTGGCCAGAAAATAGGTATAGAGAAAGTCAAATTTTCGAAGTCCGGCAGGCACATCCACGTATACGATTTTGGCAAAAGTAACACGGGTTTCATATCATATGATGCCAGCATTACTGCTGCATCATTGTTTATAGTTATTATTTTCACACTCATACAAGTGACATTTTACGACAAATTAAAAGAATGTCTCTCATTTCACTCATACATAGTGCTTTAATGCAATACAATTATAAGTCCATGATAATTAATTATTACTATTATTTTCGTAGCACTGGCCTTCGAAAAGTGAAGAGGAAGGGCGTTTTGTTATTTTTATTTTTTACTAAATTGACACATAACTTAATGATTTGATGGGAGTTCTACAAATGGTAGGGTATTATAAAGCTTACCCATTTGATGCAATGTATATGCTCAGCATCTGCCAGTATCTTTCAGCAGCATTAGAAAACGGCGAGGTTATTTTTTTAATTAGGTTTAAACATTAACATTTCAGTATTAGAGACTAAATAACTTTTGAAAATTGAAAAACTTATAGAAGGTTTACCTTACCTCAGAAAGTGAGGAGGGAGGGCCGGCTACTTGTATGAGAATCAATTTCATTTAAGTGGCCTAGTAATATATACATGTACATGTCAAAGATACTTGGCAAAATTCGCGCGGAAGTGCGCTAAATATGACATTCGGACAAGCATGACATCGACAATGTGAGAGTTTACATGATAAATTGCTTAATTGCTTGATTGTTGGCTTGCTTGATTGGTGGCTTGCTTGATTGATTGGTGGTTTGATTGATTGCTTGATTGCTTGATTGATTGATTGATTGATTGATTGATTGATTGATTGATTGATTGATTGATTGATTGACTGGCACCGAGAACGTGCAACTGCCACAAAAGCAAGAAGAAAGACTGTCCACAAGGAAATTGCTTAATAGCTTCCAGCATCATCTACAGCGCCGAGATCACATCCACCAACAACAATGTCCAAGACACAAGGAATACATCGGACCCCACGGAACTTCCCTTCAACAAGCTGAGATACTACAACCACAGGCAATCCTTATGAAAAAAAGAACACAGCAATAAGCTCTAGACACACGTGGCAGCTAAAGAAGAAAGAACCAACCATTCACCATCAAATGGTCTATCACCAACCAGAGCGCGTTCATACACAGATGGTGGAAACTGGGGTGGAAACAAACCATCTGTTGTTGATACGTCAACGGATCCAAGCGGTGCGACCTTTGCCTCACGGAGAAGCTGCACATTTAATATCAACGGCGACAAAAGAAGACACCATTTTTACAGTACATGCGCGCTGTATTGTTGTTATGGTTGCTTTGCTTACTTAATTATCGACCCCCGGGTAATCGACCTCCTTAATGTTTCCACATTTTGTAATTGATTTTAATTTCTACCTCGCTCTAAGTGTTTCCCAATTTATTTTATCATTTGTTGCTAAAGGTACCAATTCGACGGCCTCTTCGTCCACACAACCCGCATCATCAGTCACGATGTACCGTCGCCGTTATAAATCAGCACTAAACATACTCATCCTTCTGTTCGTAATCCAAGTCATATATGCAGTTGTTTGTAAATTTGAGCTGTTGCAAGTACCGGTTTTAAAAAAAGGTTACGGGACGACGCTTAACTCACCGTAAGTATAACCAGGGAGGTCACCTCCCTGGTATAACTAAGGCGCGTGTTATTTAATTCTCATCTAATTTATCAGCCTTCGTCAGGAAAAAGTCAGATAGGTTCATGTGTCATTTATTATTTATATACCATTCCATATTTTTTTATTGACGTATATGTTTATTGTTTGATTGATTGATTGATTGACTGGCACCGAGAACATGCAACTGCCACAAAAGCAAGAAGAAAGACTGTCCACTCCAAGGAAATTGCTTAGCTTCCAGCATCATCTACAGCGCCGAGATGGCATCCACCAACAACAATAATTATTACCTGTTTACCTAACCTGTTTACGGCCTGTCGTCTCGGGCACTTAAGCCTATAACGCCGATCCATATTTAGCATTACTTGACTGCAATATAGTGTAATATTAGTTTACTTTACATGTCACATGCTCCAGAGTGGTGCTGCCCATGTCATATTTGTTGACGTGCTTGCCCAGGAAAGAGTCGATTGCCGTCTTGAAACCGTTGGTTGACTTAGATTTGACGATATATACGGCTTGTGGGAGCCTATTCCACAGGTTGACAACTCGCTGGGAAAGACAGTTTTGTCTTATTCTCTCCTTGCTGCGGGTCTTCTGGATCTTCATGCTGTGTCCTCTCAAACCTTCTATTCTTGCCTCCATGTCAAAGAATGTGCTGGGTTTGACATCTGTGAAATCATTCATGATTCCGACTAAAACCCATCATATCACTACACAGACGTCTGCATGCTAGGGAGGGAGGTTAAGCATCTTGAATCTTGTTTGATACGTGGCTCTACGCTGAACGTTTTCCAACTTGTAAATGTCTCCTTTCTTGTATGGGCTCCAGATGCAGTTAGCATATTCTAGATGTGGCAGAATCTTGGTTTGTAGATTATCTTGAAATAGCAGGATCCCTTTGATCAAATGATCTCCTTGTGACTCCAATCACGATTAGCTTTCATGACAACTACAGCTCCAACATGCAATTGGTAAATGAGAGCGCCCTGTCGAAAAGAACTCTATCATGTCTATAGTCTTTTTCTTCTTCTAACTTTCCAAGCTCTCAGAACACCAAGAAGGTGTTAAATTAACACTCATTAGGGTGTTATATAACTAACACCCCGATGGGTGTTAACTGATTATGGGTGTTAACTGAATAACACTACAGACTGTTGTTAATTTAACACCCGCGGGTGTCGTCCTTTCTCGGAACACTTTCTGCGTTAAAATTAACAACCTTGGTGTTACTTTTAACACTGGAGTTTTTTATTATTAGTTTTTGTGTATCGCTTCCATGAGCTGTGTTTCTTCTTCACCCTTTTCATAGGTTCATTATTCATCCACAGTGGCTTGAACTTCTTACGGGCACCACCTCCTTTTCTTGGTTTTGTGTTCGGTATATTACTCTCCATCTTTAAATTTGGGATCGAAGAAATTCCATGCACCATTGGCTTTACGTGATTTAAATTCTCCTTCCCAATCAACTGAAGTCAAATATTGTCTTAACTTCTCGTATAGATATGCCGTTTCATTACATGTATCTTCCATACGGATCTGCCTGACCAACTTCTGCGTAACAGTCCAGTGCGTGAAAAGTTGATGACTATATATATATGATTTAACAGCGAGGCAGATAACTATCGCAAGTTCCACAACTCATACAAACATTAAACAAGCTTCGACTCATATCCCAACTTAAAAAGCAAGGACGTGAGCCGGTGCGGGAATCGAACCCGTGACCTTTCGAACACAAGTCGAACGCTCTAACCACTGAGCTACCCGGCCGTCTCCGATAAGGTCATGTTTTTTATACTGGGTACAATTTGTGTTACATGTCCCTTTTTCCATAAATTAGGTTCCTTTTTCAGTTAATGCATTATATCTGAAAAAGTTTACATTTAAAGTTGGTAAAAGTATACATATTCTGAAAGCATATACTGTAACGGATGCAAATAGCATACAATCAAGTTGATTATACAGGGTGGCCCGAAATTGTACAGGGTGTAACAAGCAAAATCTTCTAAAAAAGAAGGGTTTCAATAATTACTTACACTATGTATATGAAGTGATGAGAGAAAAGTTCAGTACAGATTTAAAGTAGTTTAATAAAATACCCATCCAGACATATGCAAATTAAATTTCATTATGAATCTGAAATTCTACATACAGGGTGTCTAAAAATGTGTTTATTTAGTTCCGGAAAATGCTTCTATTAACTACATACAAACAAAGACTAGTATTTTAACAAAATTCAAGTAGATTTCAAATAAAAATGCATCAATGAACATTGATTTATTTTAAAAGTCACCCTTTTTTTTATGTAAAGTTGTTAATTTTAAACATATAGGGTGTTTAAAACATTAATTTAGGTATACATGATTATCTACAAATCATTAATTGAATGAATTTAAATTTGCATCTGAAACATGATTTTACATTCCAACTTGAAGTGACAAATGCTTAAAGTCGTATGAGTTTCAAATAATGTTCAATAAAAAGGGATCCTTAACTACAGGGTGACTCAAATTTTCCCAATGGCACATGTTTAGTGGCATACAATTAATTGCGTTCATCCATCTTGCACCTTCATGATGTGCAAAGCACATTCAAATGAACAAATTAGGTTAGTTTCCATGTTTGAACCCAGTATTCAATTTTCAAGAGTCTGATTTAAGATTGAATTATAAAATGTTTTCGTTTTAAGTTGTATTCAACATATAGGGTGATCCAATGTTGATTGGCAAACTTCTTATGCTGGTCATCCTATACTAGGTCAGGTCAGTTGCATTCCTAAGAATGTAATAATTCTCCTGAGTTTACAAGCTTGATAAAAACCAGCAGTTTTTTACTTATTTGGTAACACAGTTAACACAGTTAACACAGTTAACACAGTTAAAATTAAAAACAAGAAATAACACCACACAAACGCATTTAACAAAATGTGCTAATTAACATCCAGACAAAACAGAATACATGAGGTTAATTACATATCTTTTAATTTCTAATTAAATAGTTAAATTTATTTATTCAAAAGGGTACCTCAACCTTTCTATACTTTTAAAATGGACAGTTTGGTGCAGGCAAATGTTTGCATACATTCACAAACTGCGACCAACTTACGTTTCTTAACAATTTTTTGAGCTTCTTAATGCTAATTAATGATTCCTTAATTAACTAATTATAATATTTTTAATTCAAATATGCTTCAATAATGTTATGTCTTCAATATAGAATTGTACCAAGAGTGAAACCAGTGCAATTTATGTTTGCCCAATGTATATTGCACCATACTTGTTCAACTATGCACTCCTCCTCCCCGCATACTCCTCCTCCACATACTCTTCCACCCCTGACTAATTAGGTTTAACGAACTATTGTAATTAACAGAACCATGGTAGTTTATATTTTTCTTTTTAAAATAAAGGCCAAATACTTTCTCATCAAAATAAGACCAAATTTGAGTATGTGTGATAAAGAATAGCTAAAATATATGCATGCAAAGTAATAATATGTAGTGCAAATGTAACAGATCCACCTTTTTTGGGTACCCAGTATAAAAAACATGACCATAAACAGAGTACAGACCAGATAGTAGTGATATAGAGCAGTCATGGATTCTAATTGACAAACAATACAACAACACACGGTATATGAGATCATTTAAGATGCTTACTCTTGTGATGCGTAACCCTCTCATCTTCGGATGTGGTGTTTGTATATATATATGGTCACTCTTTCCAAGGGGGCTGTTGCCTTTCTTAATGGTCACTCTTTCCAAGGGGGCTGTTGCCTTTCACGTCTGTTATCAGTGACTCTTCATTTGTGATGATCAAGTCTATAGCAGGTTACTCCCTGAGGTTACTCCGTTGTCCTAATCGGTGTCTTATGTCAAAATCGGTGTGTTGAAATATGTAGTTGTCTTGTAGGCAATCAATGAGCATGGCACTACCCATGGGTGTCAGCGGCATTTGAGGTTCCAAATTCCACGTATCTCACTGAGTAATAAGTCTCCAACCTGTAAGTGTGATCACTGTTGTCTGTTGCATGCTTGCATCGTTCAGCAGGTCCAGTTATTTTCTGTTGCGCAGATTTGTTGAACTAGGGTATTCGACATTCCCTGGCCTGGCGGGTAATCTACGAGGGTCATTCAATAAGTTCTACCTCCTCCCTCATAACATCGCTAATACGATATTTGGCACGATTATCTGAATCATAGCTGCACATTGATGGTAAACAATAATTGATACATTCCTAGAAGCTAAGGTTCTACATACAGGACAGTTCAAGGAACCTATATATTTAAGTTCACTTGATACCTTTTTCTCTAAGAGTGTAAGATTTCAAATCTGTGACGATTAGACTCATTCATGAGATTTGTGATTTTTATGATTATCTTTCCACGTCAGATCACCACGTGTCTATTATAACGCCGATGTTCCGGCACAGAATCCTCTCTTGAACAAATCATCAGTGTCGTCACCGTCTATAACAACATCAATTCGTCTGAAATCGCCCAAAATATCCCCCTCACCGGGCCCACCATCTAGTCATGGAGATATCAGTCTCAACATATCCTCTACCGTGACACCGGGCAAAGAAAAAAGCAGACACAATATCACTGAAGCAGAAAGATTGGATTACATCCGGGATATTTTCTCTACCGAATGGAGACCCAATACCACTTTCACAGAAACATTTAAGTAAGTATGCATACAGCGTTTCCCCGCACCCCCCCAAAAAAAATTGGGTTCCAAAACGGGAGAGCTGATAACCTTTTTGAAATAAAGTAAACCATTTCTGTAAATTTGTGAAACGGAAGCAATTTTGTTTTCGTACTTGAATTGAGAGAATGACAATTGATTTGTTTAAAAATCATTTTATTCCGTGAATTTTGCTATTAAAACGGAATAAACTGAATTCCACTCAACTCTTGTACGAACAAATTAAATTGTGAACCGTAAAGGGTATATATATACCTGAGGTAAAAATGTGAACTTGTGAGTTAAATACATTTTTGAGATATGCGATGAGGTGTAAGCTAGAGGTGACAAATTATTTCCCTCATGCAATTTGACCCGGGGGGGGGGGGGGGGGGGGGTACTCACCCAAGACGGTATACGGGGGGGGGGGGGGGGTGCCGCTCTAATGGGTAGCTTTTTGGGCACAAAATCCCTAAAAATGTGCTGGAAATCCCTAATAATGTGGTCACTTTTTACAAATGGGTCTATTTTCGCGAAGTTTGTGTCTATTTTCGCGAAATTTATGTCTATTTTCGCGAAATGTGTGTCTATTTTCGCGAAAATTGTGAAAACCAAATCCGAGTTACCCCCCGAGTTACAATGAAATTTCTATAGGGTTCCTTTTAGAACCAAAAAAGGTTCTAAAAGGGTTCTTTAGCCAAGAAAATGGTTCCTCAAGCTTCAAGAACCTTTTGGGAAAAAATTATGGAGAACCCTCAATGGTTCTTGGTAAAACGGTAAAAAATGTTTTTAGCCAAGAAGAAATGATTTTTAATAGTTGAAAAGGATTAAATTTGTTTACATTTCTCTTGAATTTGCATATTACATAAAAACAAAAAAGTAAATATACCTTTAGGTCTTATTTAAAATTTGAAAGTTCTTCAAAGAACCATTCTAAGGTTCTTTTTAGAACCTTTTAGGCCAAAAGGTGCTCCCCGCGGGACAAAAAAGGGTTCTTAAACGAACCATTTTTTCTAAGAGTGTAGAACCATTGCTAAACACATATTAAATAATTAGCTTAACAAAAAACCCCACATTATTTGGATGATTGATACTGATTTTAGCATTTTTAGACTAAATAGGCAAATATCATGACATCGATGTTAAACTTTGACTTCGGCGGACATATAGTCAACAAAAAATTGCCATACCGTGACTTTTTTGGGTTAAAAGACAGATAGAACCATTGCTACACAAATTAACAAAAACCACATTATTTGACTGATTGTTTTACTGATTTTTAGCACTTTTAGAGTCTTTTAAACAGAAAATACCCTCTGCCCTAAATGGCAAATGCATCGGATCAAGTTCTAACTTCAATCGGTGCTATAACAACATGGCGAATGATTAAGGCCCAATGAATGCCCCTTGTGGAACGCCTTCAAAAGGCGGATCATAAAAATTGTGTCACTATACAGAAATGTAGAGCTTAAATTGAAAATACGAGGAAAACCAGATTATAGGCTAGCACACATTCCGGTAATACAGTATCTCTCAGCAAATTGATATAAATACACTGTTGATATTACAAATTAGTATCAACGATAATAGGAATTGGGTTGTTAAATTCTCAAAAATAATAATATTATTGTAGTATAAGAAAGAACAATCGGTAGACTATGAATGCCTCGGAACGTGTTTTGAGCCCAGTTGTATTGTGACGGCTATATAAGCAATAAACGACAAAAAACACCCTGTTCGCGGGCCCGACCTACTTTTTTCTTTTTTCCCGAAATATTTTGATTTTTGTTGACAATTTCGATTTTTTTTTGTTGAAAATTCTCCAAAATATAAACCCCCATTTTGCCGCCCCCCCCCCCGCACAAATAAAACCGACCGATCGACCAACCTACCCTGCCTGAGAGATCCGTTTGCTCGTAGGTTTTATTTTTCTTCGCCTAAAGCGTCGTGAAGGAACACTTTATCAATTGACGACATAAATTGCCCATAAAGTGGTATCAAACTAATCGTCATTATTCATATCTTATGAGCCCATTACATTATTAAAATGCCAGATGCGTGAGTGAAATTAGGCTAATTACATGATACACCAGAAAATGTGGCCATTACATTATGGTGTCGCGGTGTCATCTAAATAGGCTAATCGATCATTATTTAAATGGGTCAAATAGGTTAGCAGTATTAAATGCTGTTAGCAGGGAGGTGTCAAATTTGACTCCTCCCTTCTGTATGCATGCGTGACATTTCCCCAAACACCTACTAAGCACGTATTTATCCTGAAGACAAAATACACTCTAAATGTGTAAATCTATTGCACCAAAAGGTACACAAATGAGTATATCACACACATACTTCCCTTGTAAAAGTATGATAGAGTAAAATTAGTATGGCTATATGAGACACTTAAAGATTTTTGAATCCCCAATTTCTCAAAGAAAACCAAATATAATTTAGATGTAAGAATCACAAGCACTCTCTCTGGGACACCCTGTAACATATTTAATTATAATTTAAATGAAATTGTTTACTTTCCATGAAATGTATGTGTTTTATGATGTTCTTTTTTAGAAACCAGTTAAATGCCTTCGTAGATACACATAGTATGTTTGTCATGACACAGAAGACGGTGAAATCTGGACAGGCAATCAATTTCTCACATAACCGCGAGAGAAACCAAGTGATTTCCGATCACCTCTATAAATCCTTCCCTAAGGTAGGTAAATGTACAACCGTGACAGAAACAGTGACGTAACTAGAGGGGGAATTCCCCCCCCCCCCCCTTGCAGGAAGGCTTTCCCACCTGATGCCCCCATGAAATGACCAACTCTATGTATATTAACAAAAAGTAGTCGGTTATGCCCTCTCCTCTGATCAAAGGCCTGTTTTCCCCCCCTGATGCCCCCCCCCCCCCTAAAAAGTTTGACAACATTCGCCCTAGAAAAAAAATGTGTTATAGGCCTATGTAGCGTTTATTCACTAGATTTCAAATTTCAAAAAGGCTTTCCGTAATTGATTTTAGAAATTCATCAATAGGGCCTAGGCCAACTTAGAGACACATTTCTTTCCAAAATGTTGTAAATATCAGCATGATCAGGCAATTAATACTAGGCCTAAATAATATGATCAAAATTGATTCAAAACATGCATAATGTCTGCTCTTATCAATGATCTTCCGTGCTGCAAGGCTATATTTTATGATTGTATTTATACGGTCATTATAAGGTTTCATCCCATAGGCCTTTATAATGATACAGTGGCTTTCATTCATTCCTTGACGTCGATTAAATGAGACGTTTTTCGTTTTTAATAAAGTAGAAGCCGGAAGTCACGACCACAGCACCAATTATTATAATTATTAATGGAGCATGTTTGTGATTAGCCTATATTGCATCACGGAGCGGAGCGAGAAACATTTCGCTTTAATATCATGTAGTATATTATACCGTATCAATTCATCATGAGTAAATTCAAGTTAATATCACACTCTTATTCGAAATTTGACTAGTTATTATTTACTAAGTGTTCACTAATTATTTACTAAGTGTTCACTAATTATTTACTAAGTGTTCACTAATAATTTACTAAGTGTTCACTAATTATTTACTAAGTGTTCAATACATTTGCAAAATTAAGCAGCTTATATATGTAATATTAGGTTTTGTTCACTTCAGGTGCAATTATATAGACCTCATCGTTTGTGGGTGAAAATTTGAGAGAGAAATACACGCATTATGTGTAACTTTTAGGGGTCACCCGAGAAATAAAAACTGCCTTTGGTCACGCATGCTAAACAGCAATACATGTGGTCGCCTCTAGGAAGTCTGGTTTTTTAATTAATAAGTTTTTAATATATTCTGTCCTTTATAATCTGTAAATGAAAAAGCACTTTGCTATACGCCGCGTCACATTTTTGTTTATATAAGAGCAAATGTGAACAATAGACCAACAGATATTTACAAGGTTAATGAACTGATATTAGCATCAAATTGGTAACTCTCATCAAAGAGCTCTGATGGGCCAACAGGTTGGTTCACTGCAACCCAGAGAACATGGGCAGGGGTTAAAAATGCAGTTGTGATGTTAAAATCAATTTGTCTCTGTACTTGTTCGATGTGAAAAATAGGCTCTGTATATTTCCTGTTACTGTCTTCTTCTTGTCTACCTATAGCAATCCCCATTTACAGACAAGACTTTTGCAAGGTGCAGCGTTGTTGGGAGCGGAGGGATACTTAGAGGAAGTGACTGTGGTGCGGAAATCGATAAGTCGGACTATGTTTTCAGGTAATTATACATTAGCAATTTAACAATTATGCTGTATGATCAATGATGAAACAGTGCTATTATATGGTGCTACTATACTACTACTGAAGGTATAGTACTATTACAATGGATGTTGATGAATACTTCTATCTACTGAAGATAGCAATATGAAAATGAACATTGATGTATTGTGCTATCTACCGAAGATAGTAATATGAAAATGTACATTGATGTATGGTGCTGTCTACTGAAGATAATAACATGAAAATGTACATTGATGTATGGTGCTGTCTACTGCAGATAGCAATATGAAAATGTACATTGATTTACTGTGCTATCTACTGAAGATAGCAATATGAAAATGTACATTGATGTATGGTGCTATCTACTGAAGATAGCAATATGAAAATGAACATTGATGTATGGTGATACTACTGAAGATACCAATATGAAAATGTACATTGATGTATGGTGCTATCTACTGAAGATACCAATATGAAAATGTACGTTGATGTATGGTGCTATCTACTAAAATGTACGTTGATGTATGGTGCTATCTACTGAAGATAACAATATGAAAATGTACATTGATGTATGGCTCTATACTAAAGATAGCAATATGAAAATGTACATTACTGTATGGTGCTATCTACTGAAGATAGCAATACGAAAATGTACATTGATGTATGGTGCTATTTGCTGAAGATAGCAATGTGAAAATGTATGTTGATGTACATTGATGTACATGTATGGCGCTATACTAAAGATAGCAATATGAAAATGTACATTGATGTATGGTGCTGCTACCTACTGAAGATAGCAATATGAAAATGTACATTGATGTATGGTGCTATATACTGTAGATAGCAATATGAAAATGTACATTGATTTACTGTGCTATCCACTGAAGATAGCAATATGAAAATGTACATTGATGTATGGTGCTATCTACTGAAGATAGCAATATGAAAATGTACATTGATGTATGGTGCTATCTACTGAAGATAGCAATATGAAAATGTACATTGATGTATGGTGCTATCTACTGAATATAGCAATATAAAAATGTACATTGATGTATGGCTCTATACTAAAGATAGCAATATGAAAATGTACATTGATGTATGGTGCTATCTACTGAAGATACCAATATGAAAATGTACATTGATGTATGGTGCTATCTACTGAAGATAGCGATATGAAAATTATGTTGATATATGGTGCTATCTATCTACTGAAGATAGCAATGAAAATGTACATTGATGAATGGCTCTATACTAAAGTTAGCAATATGAAAATGTACATTGATGTATGGTGCTATCTACTGAAGATAGCAATATGAAAATGCACATTGATGTATGGTGCTATTTACTGAAGATAGCAATATGAAAATGTATGTTGATGTACATTGATGTACATGTATGGTGCTATACTAAAGATAGCAATATAAAAATGTACATTGATGTATGGTGCTGCTACCTACTGAAGATAGCAATATGAAAATGTTCATTGATGTATGGTGCTATCTACTGAAGATAGCAATATGAAAATGTACATTGATGTATGGCTCTATACTAAAGATAGCAATATGAAAATGTACATTGATGTATGGTGCTATCTACTGAAGATAGCAATATGAAAATGTACATTGATGTATGGTGCTATTTACTGAAGATAGCAATATGAAAATGTATGTTGATGTACATTGATGTACATGTATTGCGCTATACTAAAGATAGCAATATGAAAATGTACATTGATGTATGGTGCTGCTACCTACTGAAGATACCAATATGAAAATGTACATTGATGTATGGTGCTATCTACTGAAGATAGCAATATGAAAATGTACATTGATGTATGGTGCTATCTACTGAAGATAGCAATATGAAAATGTACATTGATGTATGGTGCTATCTACTGAAGAAAGCAATATGAAAATGTACTTTGATGTATGGTGCTATTTACTGAAGATAGCAATGTGAAAATGTACGTTGATGTACATTGATGTACATGTATGGCGCTATACTAAAGATAGCAATATGAAAATGTACATTGATGTATGGTGCTGCTACCTACTGAAGGTAGCAATATGAAAATGTACATTTATGTATGGTGCTATCTACTGAAGATACCAATATGAAAATGTACATTGATGTATGGTGCTATCTACTGAAGATAGCAATATGAAAATAAATGTACATTGCTGTATGGTGCTATCTACTGAAGATAGCAATATGAAAATGTACATTGATGTATGGTGCTATCTACTGAAGATACCAATATGAAAATGTACATTGATGTATTGTGCTATCTACTGCAGATAGCAATATGAAAATGTACATTGATTTACTGTGCTATCTACTGAAGATAGCAATATGAAAATAAATGTACATTGATGTATGGTGCTATCTACTGAAGATAGCAATTGAAAATGTACATTGATGTATGGTGCTATCTACTGAAGATAGCAATATGAAAATGTACATTGATGTATGGTGCTGTCTACTGCAGATAGCAATATGAAAATGTACATTGATTTACTGTGCTATCTACTGAAGATAGCAATATGAAAATGTACATTGATGTATTGTGCTATCTACCGAAGATAGTAATATGAAAATGTACATTGATGTATGGTGCTATCTACTGCAGATAGCAATATGAAAATGTACATTGATGTATGGTGCTATTTACTGCCGATAGCAATATG
Source organism: Ophiura sarsii (assembly GCA_035610835.1). Lineage (NCBI taxonomy): Eukaryota > Metazoa > Echinodermata > Ophiuroidea > Amphilepidida > Ophiuridae > Ophiura > Ophiura sarsii. The sequence goes on from CM069448.1 coordinate 27,608,980, forward strand.
AAAATGTATGTTGATGTATGGTGCTATTTACTGAAGATAGCAATATGAAAATGTATGTTGATGTACATTGATGTACATGTATGGCGCTATACTAAAGATAGCAATATGAAAATGTACATTGATGTATGGTGCTGCTACCTACTGAAGATAGCAATATGAAAATGTACATTGATGTATGGTGCTATCTACTGAAGATAGCAATATGAAAATGTACATTTTGGTGGGTGAAGTTTTCATGATACACAATTGCATGCTGGTCATGATGACAGTGTATTACGATAAAGCATTTAAACAGACTTGTTTAGATATTTAAACAGTTGTTAAACAACTCAGTTTAAACAACTGGATTGTTTAACGGGTGAACTGAACAACCTTTTTGAACAGAGTTTTAACAGTGTAAAGTAGGCCTTTTAGTGCAAAAGGAAGAATAGTGTTATCTACTGAAGATGGTCTTTCTACTGAATGAGACAAGATCTATCTACTGAATATGACAAGGCCAACAACTATGTTTTCTAGTGTGTGTGATTTTATTATAGTTTTTGGCATGTTGAAATCATACAAATGCCTTTTTATCTATACCGATGTTAAAAAACTTATCATCTTGCGTTATTATTTCTGTTATTCCACCAATCTAAAACTCTTATTTTTTTAGTGTGTAATTTATTATTTTTTGCATGTTTAAATCATAAAAATGCGTTTTTATCTACCAATAGTTGATACATTATAATCTTGCTTTGTTATTCCTGTTATTCCACCAATATCAAACTGATGAAAACGATAATGAAATTAAATTTGTTTGTATAAAATCATATATTTTCTGTAATTCCTCAATCCGATTGATTATCACGAGTTTGTTTGTTTGCAGGTGCAATTCTCCTCCAGTAAGGGAATTCCAAGAGGATGCAGGAAGCACAACTAATATCACAACATTAAATCCATCTGCTGTTTGGATCAGGTAAAAGCACAATGCTATTATATAACGGGGGTGGCTCCAAAAAAGTTGTTTAATTAGTCTTGATCAGCAGTAAGTTTTGAAATCATCCTAAATAAATGGTACGTTTAGCTTGGTTGTTTTTTCAGACATGGTTCATTACAGAAAGCATGCACAAAACTGACTTGTCCACGGGAGCGTCCTTAATAGTAGAGATGGAATGCACAAAACGGAATTGTCCAAGGGAAGCTGTATCGTAAATACACACAAAATGGTCACAATTACTGCTCCCGTTGACAAGTCACTTTTGTGCATGCTTTCTGTTATGAAACATATCTGACGAACCAACTAAGCTAATCATACCATTTTTTGAGGATAATTTCAATTCTTACTGCTGATCAAGACTTAGTAAACAAAAATTCTCTGAAACTATAAAATGTGGTTGAAAAGTTACCTTGAACTTGGGTCAACTTGTTTTTGAACCACCCACCCGTGTATGCACACTAATGGGAGGTGTCAACCCTTTTATGATGACATTTATCAAGCGCTGATGTAACTTTTTGAACTAATAACGTGATGTATATAAAAGTATACATTTTTGTATATGAAATGAGTCAGAGAATCCATTTTTGGTTACAAATTTGACTAAAAATGCTGATTTTTAAAAATGTTGACCCAAAAATCACTTCTTTTTTGTGGTTAATTTTTGGAGAACGTAAAAAATAAAAATAAATCAGGTGTTTTTTTAAATGTCGAAATTACACAAAAATCATCTAAAGACACCTCTCTAGGATCAGGTGGTTTTTTTACATGACAGTTTTTAGTTTTGAATTTATCAACCAAAATTAACTCAAAAAAGTTGTTGGCACTTTTTGGTCAATAATTTAAAAACTAAAAGTTATTATGTTAACCCCCCCCCCCCCGATTCTAGAGAAGTGTCTTTAGATAATTATTGTGCAATTTCTGCATTTTTTACCTAAAATTAATTTTCTGTGTGTTAATTGATCAAGAAAATATTACAAAAATGGTAAAGAATGTCTGAAAAAAGAGTCACATTTCCTTTGAGTTGATGTATGTTGACCTTCCAAATGGACATTTTAACTACCTATTACTATTAGCACGCGGAAATGAAATTTAATATCTCACCAGTAATTGTTTTTCCTCATTATGTACATTGTATTTCGTTCCGAGAATTTGTTATAATAATACTTTAGCTGTACCAATTCGTCCAATAGACCTATTATTTAGCAAGGCCTGAAAAGGTATATGAAGGTTTGTTTATTGGTCAACCTAGATAAAAAATATCATTCAATGCATACATTTTTCACCATAAACAATTATCTTTAAAAAAGGACTTCTGATATATAGTGCTATCTACTGAAGATAGCAGTATGAAAATGTAAATTGATGTATAGTGATATCTACTAAAGACAGCAATATGAAAATGCACTTTGATATAATGTATAGTGATATCAACTGAAGATAAGCAAATGACAATGTACATTGATGTATAGTGATGTTTACTAAAGATAGCAATATGAAAATGCACTTTGATATATAGTGCTATCAACTGAAGATAAGCAAATGACAATGTACATTGATGTATAATAGTGCTATCAACTGAATATAGCAATATAAAAATGCACACTGATGTATAGTGATATCTACTGAAGATAGCAATATGATAAAATGAACATTGATGTATAGTGATATCTACTTTAAAGGTAGCAATATGAACATGTACATTGATGTATAGTGCTATCAACTGAAGATAGCAGTATGAAAGCTAAGGGCAGGTTTCTTATGGGTCGGTGCGTTTGGGCAAACAAACCTTGTTAGGTCTAATAAACGACAAACCAGCAAAATAACTAAACTTGGCTTGTAATTAATAACTATGGTCCGTAGCTTATGCAGGCCGTATTATGAGCTTATTCTACGATGCCACAGAGCTATATGGACTGTTAATTAATTGCAAGTTAATATTCGCTGTATTTTATACAGGAGACGGAAGGAATTTGGTATTAAACTTGGCATTCACATTGATATAGATAGGCTGGCTCACTGAAAATGGATCACTTAATCTGCTGACGTGATTATTAGTATTCCACATGCAATAAGTGCATTTGTATCACATTCGGCTATTCCACATAAAATCCATACACCCCTATGGAAGACCGAATTTATCTTCCATACAGGGGGGCGGGTTGTAGATTTCAAAGGAGTCACCCATGCAGGAACCCCATTTGAAGGTAAGGTCTTCCATAGGGGGGTATGGATTTCAAATAGAATAGCCCATTATTTGAAAGGCAACTGAAGTCAATTCGCCATGTTTGCTTTGTACGGTCAAAAATCAATTCTAAGATAACAGATAAGGCAAAATAAAAAAGACACATGTTAGCGTCCCCGCCCGCTTCCTATTTGTGGGGTCCGCTTCAATTGTCTTCTCTTTTTTCTTTATTTCAGTCATAACTTTTCTGTTCAGGTGTTTTAGAGTTTAAGTTGTTTGTAACAGCTTTGTTTCTTTCTTATGTATTTTAAACAAGTTTTATTGTGACCAACCATGAAAACAAGAATGACAAAAATTAAAAATTAAAGAGGTCTCCTCCTCTTTTAAGGGTCGCAAAGTGTATCGCTAATAAGGGCGAATTTGCGCTAAAAAGTAAAAATAAAAGGCCTCCTCCTTCCTTTTTTTGTGGAAAAAGAACGGACGCTAAACATGTTTTGTTTTTTAAACTTTGCCTAACAGGTATTGCTCAGTAATATTAGTCCATCTAGATGCGACATACAAACCGCACAAAAAACAGTCTTTACGAAAAATTGAACTGAAGTCTTGCACTAGCTAACCTAAAGAGGGCTCACTTTAGCTCACTTCGCCGTGCGATACAGACGATGCCGGACATGGGCTTGTTCACGAATATTCAAGACTAAGTTATGCGTACGAGGTTACATCGTCGCTGTTCTGACATACCAGCACATCTCTTTACTTATTTCTGTTGTGATGTGCCGGTATGTCAGAACAGCGACGACATGATCAAGCAAATGGGACGAACAGTGAACGACGGAATAAATTCAATAATTGATACTGACATTGGAGTTGAGCATCCAGCGGTTTTAGTATAAAATAATTTAGTTCCAACGTGGGATTAATCCAACATTTGTACCTTTAGAACCAACGGAGGTTCAAAATGGTTAGCGCCACTGCTCACGTGGTAATGTGGACGAGTGTACCCATTTAAACCGCGTGTCATACCCCGCTGTCCCATCCCTATAGTGCAGACACCCATTATGATACCCAAGTATTATTAAACAACGTTCCTTTCTCTCCATTACATTGCTTACAGGTATCATAACTTACATTCCTCTAGTGATAGAACCAAGTTTATCAAAGCTATGCAAGCCAACAATGGGGCCGCCATATTGTTACCCTTATTTGGCGTCAAATCAGCATTCTCTACGGGTAGACAGATAACCAGAGTCATGAATACCGCTAAGAAACCACCCATTACCACACTCATAATACATCCCAAACATTTTTCCAGGATACAGGATTTCTGGAAAAAGAGAAATATGACACAAAGATTAAGCACAGGTAAGCCTTTATAGGATATACAGGGTAAGTCATAAAAACATACATTAAAATCTGATTTTTGTTTTCTGGCAAAAAGATGTTTGTTCCTGAAAACATAATTTCATTATGATAACAGAAAAGTTCAAGCTTTCAGTAGAATTTTAGATGGTGTAATTTAGAGTAGGGAACAAAAGTTTGAGACTTTTGACTACTTTGAGAGACTGATACCAAATGAATCCTAACTTTTAAGCAAACAAATAATACACACACACCCATACGTTAGGAAGTAAACTGAAGTCTTGCACTAGCTGGGGCACTAGCTAGCTTGATTTTCCTATAAGTTGCTCTAGCCAAAGATTTTCTAGTGCAGGGATGATTATCTATATATTGAAATGTCATTAAGAACTCATGCTATTAGTCTTACCATAATTATCCAAAACAGATTTTCAGAAACCTTTCTCAACTTTCAAATTCTTATCTCATGAATTATTGAACCAATACTAGGTGCATGTTTGTACTTATTTTAGTGCATTCTCATGGTGATTCCAAATATGGTGATAAAATTCAATAATTTTGACATATTTGAAACATTTTGAGAAATTCTGGATGAATACAATATAAAATCTATTGTAAGTCCGATATTTATTATCATATTAAAGTTGAACGTGATAATGGTGGATAACTTTATATCATTGGAAAGCTGAGAACCTCTACATTTCAAAAAATAAATTGTTTGAATCGTTTGGGAGCACTAGTAAAAAATTACACACCAAAATATAACTGAATTTCACCATGATTTCAGTCGCCCAAAAAGCGCCTAAATGTTACAATGCAATCTATTCACGTGACTTATTTTTACGAAAAATGAAAATGAATAAAAGCGCACTTTACAACAGTTTAATCTGAGATATATTCACTGGATTGGGATCATCATATTATAAGATTTACTAAGCTGTTTTTGTGAACCTTTGAATTTCACCTCTCTTTCTGTTTTTTTCTTCTTTATATTATGTAGGTTTTTATCTTGTCTCCGCCGCTATCGCGCTCTGTGACGAGGTCCATTTATACGGGTTCTGGCCATTTCAGCAAGACATGAACCGCAATAATGTCACATATCATTATTATGACGAAACAAAGTTGACATCATTTGTCCATGATTGGCCTCTGGAATTTAGTACTTTACTAGAACTTCACCGAAATGGTGTGATCCATCTCCATGTATATCCATGCAATAGTAATGTTGGCCCTGTGGGTGGAGCAAGAACTATATGAGTTGCAGTTGTCTTTAAGGATTCTTGATTCGGTGTGTTTTCTACTATTGGTGAAGCGTTAACGGCTTGAAGAGCAAGGAACTTCAGGCAGATATACCTTACATTTTGGGAAGATGGAGGAATGGCTTGATTGGCAACTGAGTGGTCAAAATATACTACTCTCTTAAAACGACACGGTCATTCTAAGAACAGGTCAACTGTACACTCAATCGATAAATAACGAGGGTCCAATTTTGACTACTATAATGATCACGTCGTTTTTAAGAGTGTATCAATAAGCTGAGTTTTGCAGATTTGTAAAATCAATGCGTTGTATCCCAGACTGAAAGTGACTTGTAAACAAATCCATCGTTCAAATAAATCACAAACACTGAACAGACACCAAGATGAAAACATATTGGTCTTTTGTCATACTCAGGTCCGAAAATATACACGGTCACTGTCAGTAATTTGTACCCTGGATGATACAAAATATTACGCTGGCGCGCAGTATTGATTCGGCGGGGCGTCCGCAACTCCGCCTCGCAGATATCTGGGAAATTTTGAGTCCCAATAGAGGCCCTACACGAATTCATCGATCAGCTGTAGGCCTACAGAGAGGGAGGAATCAGCCATGCCTCATTCACCGGAATCATGGCGTGTGTATTACTCCATGTGTACGTTTATCTTTGACGCGGGATTTAAATGTTTAGCCTCTAATCGTTTTGGTTAACAAAATTCAGTAGTCCGCCATTTTTTCGGCACATACGCAATCTCATGCGTTTAACACCCAAAACACCCACCCTGAGTGCGCGCCTGCACCTCTTTATAAGATGGTGTTATGGTGTGGGTGTTGAATATATTTTTCCAGTAGAAATACACTGAATGAAGAAGTATATACCTTGAATTTTAGGATACATTTATTTTTTATGTGCAATAATAAGTGACATGCGATAGAACCACATATGGTGGACCATCTGTGATATAACGATGGCGCAAAATGGACGGTTCCCTGCGAAATATTTATGGCTGGGACATTTTTGTGAAAGAACGAACGCCTTTATAAAACGCCTTCGGCTTTTGATTTGCTCTGGGACTGTAGCTATTTTCTACAATCATTGTGTCACTGCTAGACATTAGAAGAAGGAGAAAAAAAAAATCAGATTTCTTCATGCCATACATATACCACTATATATTTTTATGTTATCAAATTGTAAAATAAAGAACGACTTGACTGTATACAGTCGGCGAAGAAAACAGTGAATTATACACAAAATCTGGGGAAAAACCCCGTCGTGATAACCGCTATTTGTGGCCCGTTTAAAAAGATCTTCGCTCAATGTTATTACTTGCCTACTCCACTTCGACTTGCCTAATAGACTTGCTATACGACGCATGGTTTTTGTGAGATTTTGGCCCGATATTATGGTCCAGGACTAAGGAATAATTAAGCTATGTTAAACACACATTGCGCTTTATTCCGTAAAAGCTATAGTAGCATATCCAGTTTGGAGTATACCTGGTTTTTCCAGCCTACCACTCCCCTCCCACAGCTCGGCTAAGGCCAGTGAAGGCGGTAGTGGACAGACGCTTCTCAATTTGAGATAAGGCGACGAAAAGACCCCTCTTCTTCCCATTTTCCCCTCGAATTTTCATCAGTTTTCTTTTTAGGTTTTTTTAGAAAATGATTGTTGCAATTTTTGTGCGGAAATTTTTGATTTTTGTGTTGTCATTTTTGAAAATTGCTGAAACAGTGAAAAATGCTGGCCGAAATCGTCGGGTCACACATACACCTTGGGATGCATTTTATCATCATGATCATGTTGATATATGTCGTGTACACGGTGCTATAATAATGTCTATATACATGTGATGATTCAACTTGTGTACAAAGATATGTTTAGGCGATGAAAAACCCCTGTTCTTCGGGCCCGAACGACCCTTTGTTTATTTAACCAAATCGTTTTGAAAATGTTTTCAAATGTTTCTAATTATTTTGTTATTGATGAAATTCACCAACATTTTCACGGAAATGATGACCCCCAAAACCCCACAGGTCCGTTTGCACGTAGAACAGTTTTTTCGTGGCCTTAATGGGTTACAACAATTTGATGTCCTTGTATTTTCAGCTTTATTTTTCTATTATAAATAATCTTCAAATGCAGTGACAGGTGTTTTTTTTGTCACTGTCAATGTTACTGTTCGTGTTTATTATTTGCTCATAGCACGGATACGTCATTTGCGAGGAGCGCCCCAAACTGGGTACCGCCGCTTGAATTGGACTATTCCATGAAATTATGTAACTTTAAAGTTCGACCTGTCTACACAATATGACTGGTCATGCAGTGAGACATTGTGAAATGATGCAACACTTTCATTCAATCTGATTCCAGCAGTTCGAAGCTCTCCTCGCCAATGACGACCGTGCGAAGAGCGAAGAGGTCCGAATAGACTAAAAAAGCTAATATTACAGTATAATGAACGAAATGTGTATATAATTGTCATGGTGTGCCTTAAAGGTTTTATAATGTGTATAACTATCATATATGCGCAATCGAGTAAAAAGGTTAATAAAACGATCCAATTGTGTACTAAAAACTAATAAGTTGAGTCTGATCCTAAATTATCATAATCCGTTAGGATTGAAATGATGTTCAGTGATCGAATCATTATGTCTTGTGCGTTTTGTTTATTCTTGTAAAATTACAATAAGCATTCTGAGTACTGAAAATTCCATATAGTAGGAGCCCCAGGCCTCAAATTTAGGTGTTGACCCCTGACCTCCGAACATAATCTCAAATTAACATTTTTATGAAAGATATATATCTTATCTACAAGAATAAAGAGTCCTGCTCTAAAGATTCTCTAGCGAAATTTTGCTATGGCGATAATCATATTCCCCATGTATTCACATAGCAGAAATGAAGTCTCTCGTAAGGGTTTGAGTAGTATATTGACCATAACACTGAAAGGAAATCTAAAAACTACATACAATCATGTTTATGAATTTAAAGAAAGAACTACTTGACACATTATATTAGCTTTTTCCATTTTGATGTCATTGATATCGGTCCAAAATGTTATGGAACAAGTGAAAAAATAAGCATTTTTGACCCTTTAGTCTGACTTTTTCTAATGTTCTATTTAGCTATGTTACCTGTAACATTTACATTATAACTATAAATAACTATCTTAAATTGTGAAGCATTTTTTCTCCATAGATACGATGTATAGTAGTTAAAGTTATACATACTTAAACATTTTTTTTCAACATTTTATGGCCATAATACTCCCCTTACACGAGTTATTTTATGTGATTTTGTCTATGTGAATATATAGGGGAATAAAGGTATTGCCAATAACATGAATTCGCAAGAGAATCATAAGAGCAGGACAATTTATTCTTGTAGAGAAGATATACATCTATCATAAAAGTATTTCTTTTGGAGCATGTTCGGAGGTCAGGGGTCAAACCATTTTAAAGCCGAATTTAGAGCTCTGGGGCTACGAATTAGATTTATCAACAGTAGTATAACCTTTTTCCGTGCTGCTAATGTAGCGTATCCAGCACACAGTCTTGGTATTCAACAATAGACTGATCTGGATAGGGAGGGGGAAGGCACAGGGGGGGGGGGGGGGGGGGGGGGCGGGGGCGTTCGTCTCCCGTCCGAGAACCAAACCCCAAACAAGCAGCGATCAATGGGTTTATAATGGGTTGATACAGGGGTTGATAGCAGTCTCTGGAAAGGAGCCCTCTACAGTTTGTTTGTTTTGCAGTCAGTGATAGAGGGCTAACAAAAATAGAGTAATGGATTCAGACGACGCTGGACACGGGCGTATTCACGAATATTCAGGTAAAAATATGCGAACGAGGTTACGTGATCAAGTGAATTGGACGAACGCTTAACAACGGTTTAAATTCAAAAAATGATACTGACAATGCGGATGGTTAGCCATCCACAATGGTTTTAGGATGAAATGATTTAGTTCCAACGTGTGATGAATTTTATGGGGTCATATAATCAAAATCCATTGTTTCATTGAAACCAATCAAATTTAACGGCCGTTCGTGTCCACCGTCGTCTGAATGGATTCAGACAGAGACCCTATAACTATGGGACAAGTATCTCGAAGGCAAAGTTCCCCGTTTACTATGCTTAAATTGACGGAGGATGGTTTTAGAGGGGCGCACTATCATGGTCGTAGCAAACCAGACGACCTAAGACGTGGTGGATTTTATCGGCTCAAAACATGATTTGTAGCACAGAAATAGTACATCAATGGTCAAAAAAAGCTGATTGTGATTTAGAGTAAAACTTATTTGCTTTGATGATAGCAGAATTTAGTTCTTATATGACACGAAACATTCAGAATTGGTTATTTGAAATTAATTTTTACGTGGAACAAAATACGAATTTTAAATTGTGGATGGCTTCGTGTCTGACAGTGACAGAGGAGGGGCGTGGCGTTATTTGCATTTTATGAATATTGTAATTAGATCAGTTGGAAAAGACGCTGGATCGCGACGATCACATCGTGTGAGGTCATGAATAGTCATGGATGAATATTCATTCACAACGAATGATTGACAGTTTACGCTTAACTTCCGGAGGACGAACTTATTGAGTGCGCTATATTGCGAACAAAATCTCAACAATGGGCAGATAGGGTGTTACATCACCCTGATTCAGACGACGCTGGCCACGCGTCTGGGACGACCCAATGGCAATGGGAGTGCACCATTTTGAAATATTTTTAAAAAATAGTTTAAAAAATAGTTAACAAAGGAGTTGGTTAGCCAACTCCAACGGTTTTGGATTGGAAATTTTTCAAAATGATAAGATTAACATTCGCGATTACGTGTTATTCCAATACGAATTCAAAATTTAGGTTTAGCGTGGCCACCGTCGTCTGAATGGATTAACGGACCATGGGTGGACACGATGGACAATTTACTAGATTTCTTATTTCGATTCGAACACACCATCTAGTTCCATGATTGTGAAATTTTTGACTTGTAACTTGACTAGCCATAAAAAATTGTACTCAATGACTTTGTGGTTTGATCATAAAATAGGCCTACATTGACTTGACTTGGTTTGATTTTTCAGGACAAAATGACTTGACGCTTGACTTGACCTGAATTGTCCAAAATCTCTCCGGCTTTAACCGTATCAGATTCAAAGTGAAACCATGACATAAATTGCCCGCTTAGAAGCGCTATTAATTCGCTCTGGTAAACCTATTGTTATCAATACTACGAGAGGATTACCCAGTGCATATATTTAAATTCGGGGCTAACTGCATGGGTAAGTTTCCATTATGTTGCAAATTACATCTACGCTCATGCCTTTATTAAACTACTCAATACAGCCGGTTGGTTGCACACGAGAATTATGCGGGGAATTATGTCATATATAGCAACCAGCTTGGATGGGAAGGCGAATATTTAAAATTGTTGACAGTTTTTAGGGCATCAATTTATAGCGCTGCTGCTAAGCGGGCCTTGTAACCTAATGTGATATCAATTATCAATATCATTTACTATAAATGAGTAGCTATGATTCGGAGCTAGGTTAATCATGACAAAATTGTCATGGCCGAGCTGACATTTATGAGGGAGGAGGTAGAACTTATTGAATGACCATCATATTATATGATCATATACTGATAAAATGATATTATATGATTATCAAGCACTTAACATCCATGCCACTCAAAGATACTGATCAACTGCCAGCAAAAGGGCAAAAAAGGCACTAGTATTCAGTAACGCAATTACCATGGCAACGGATAGACGTGGAGACAAAAGGCAGTGTGCATGATCAAATGACGATCAGACAAAATCGTTAATGGAAATAATCCATCTATTCGATATGACATAGCCAGGAGACTACCCATAAATTGAATTGTTAAAGTAATACAAAAATCATATCTCACCAGCTTCCTTTCAGCTTGCATTTACATTTTATTTTTGCTGATGCAATTATTATTTTTTTATTTGGACATTTGTACAGTGACATCAGTCTTCTTCGACTGATGCGTCCTTAACATACACAATTTACCTAGCATAAGACACACACATGTTTATTGTTAAATTACCAGATCATACAGGGCATCCCTAAACATATGGCGCACGTACAGTGACGGCGGGGGGGTGGTGGGGGGGGGGGGGGGGGGGTTAGGGCATGGAAGTATTTCCCCCAGAAATAAATCTTGCCACCCCATCCAAAATGTGTAAAGATGAAAATGACACATTCCCCCGAAAGTATATTTTTCTAAAAGTGGCATGCAAATCCAATTTTTAGTGCTCGTTGTTGATCAGACATATTTAAATTGAGAACAGTAAAAACAATCAAATAAACCGCATTTGAAAGCCAACTAAATGATCTTTTAGATTAAAATAATATTACAGCCAAATACTGAGTAATCAATGAGGGCAATGACGAGGTACATGTGCACCCCTTTTTAGGGACTCCCTGTATTTAAAGATTTTATCAACTCTGATATAATTTGAAGCGCTTAACTAGTAGTATGAGGGGGTTTCCTTGCGTGATGGCGCTCTCATATATGAACCAGAGAGATGTATGAACTATTCGGATCATATTCATCGCCATCGTCTTATGACTTTGGCTCCTCATATTTTTTAAACATTTTGATCGCTCCCTAGTTTCATTATATTATAATCCCTATTTGAAATTGACCGGAATTAATAGCGCATGACCATACAGGAGGAATTGTCATAACAGAGACAAAACATATATTTTTATAAATACACTTTCAAAACAGCGGCACCCACCCGAAGGTTGTGCATCCAAAAAGAAAACAGGTATGTAGCCAATTTGATCAAACTATTTGTAAGGTAGCCCAATTCGGTGATCGACCAATACTCCGAATAATAATCCGCAAGTACATCGTCGCTGTTCTGACATACCGGCACATCACAACAGAAATAAGTAAAGAGATGTGCCGATATGTCAGAACAGCGACGACGTGAAGGCCGTAGGTAGCCCAATCGACCACAACGTAACTCTACAAGCAGCCCAATCTGCTGCTCATCACTGGATGTGTATCACTGAAGACCTTAGGTAGCCCAATCGACCACAACGTAATTCAATAGCAGCCCAACAGCAGCAGCCCATGGGTATCACGGAAGGCCTTTATGTAGCCCAATCGACCACAACGTTACTCAATAAGTAGCCCAAAATCAGCCCAATCTGCTTACTCTTCACTGGATGGGTATCACGGAAGGCCATAGGTAGCCCAATCGACCCCAACGTAATCTATAAGTAGCCCAAAAAAGCCCAATATGCTTACTCATCACTGGATGTGTATCACGGAAGGCCACTTTCACCTTAACGATCAATACAGTCTAAGTTGGTTCTATTGTCATTATAATTGGAGACTTCTGCAATCAATTGAAACTATCGATTGCGGATACGCCCAATTTGACATTCATTTAACGCCCAAATGTTATGACTCTGCATGTCTGCAGCAGGGCAACACGAAACACGCGCGCGGCTATTGGTTTTACCATATAAAAGCAGGTTTTTCAGAAACCTTTCCCAATTTTCCAAAGTCTATCTCAAGTATAACTGAACCAATACGACGCATGTACTTATTTTAATGCATTTCACATGGTGATTCCAAATATGGTTATGACTTTAACAATTTTGACATTTTTTAAGCGATAGGTTGTCCACAAAACCGGCCAAAAAAAACCACATGGTCAAATACGCAAATCTACCGACGGAGGCTCGAATTTACCGACGAGCTTATTCCAGGGGGGGGGGGGGGGGGGGGGGGGGGGCTAGCCCCCTGGCCCCCTCTGGGTACGCCACTGGCAAACGCCTGCCGCGTGGAAAGTGTGAGAGGTAAACTAAATCAATTACGCCGTAACAAAAACATTACAATTCTAAAAACCTTTTTAGACATGTTTTCATTTCACTATTGGTTTGTGTTTTCTTACCAGTAAATACATTTCCTTTCGCGACAAATGATGAACTGTGTTTGGTTCGAATCGCGGTGTGGTGTAAATGAATGATATAAAGCCAATCATTTGAAGATGAGACTTGTTAATGCTCAAAAGCGGCGAAACTGGCCCAGCTAGTTTTATTACCTCTTATTAGCCCCTCTTTGTTGAGCATAACATTTGAATAATACAAAAAATGGTCTTCATAAAACAAAACAAAAAATATCTAGTCTTAACAAAACATGAAATGATCTTATAAAACAATACATGACATGGTCTTAATGAAACAATGCATGAAATGGTATTAATAAAACATACATGAAATGGTCTTAATATTTAATGGTCTTAATATTTAAATTTACTTGTTCTAAAGCCAAGAAAAATGTTTTTTAATGATAAATCTAAAAATGCTCTCCTTTGTAGTTACGCGATTTGGAATGCAAGGCACGAACCTTCTTGGATAGAGTGTCCATATTAAGATTTAGGACAGGCCCCATTTCCTGCTGGTTTCATCATCATCATCATCATCATTGGTCGTCCGTGGACGAAAACGGAGGAAGCAATCGCAACGTACTGGGCCAGACTTTCCTGTCATTCATGAGTTGCCGGATCTCTGGAGGATCTAAACCCATATCATTCTTGACGGTATCAGGATACTGAAGGTGTCTTTTGCCTCTGTTAGCTTTCCCACCAGGAGGGGTCCAGAAAATTAGACGGGAGATAGGCTGGTTGGTTGTTCGCATGCAGTGGCCAGCGAAACATAATAGGCCGGGAGCCCAGAAGGTTTAATCAGCTGAGAAGGTACAAAAGGTTTGATGGTCTGATTAGTTTAGTTGGGTGTTAAGAGTCAATATTTTATATATTGCTGCCGTGTCGCAGCCTGTACGTGTACTGACCATTGACCTAATAAAACCAATAGAAGCGTAACTTGTAGATATGGCAAACTATTCTTTTTATGGCTCGTAGCATCCATCTAATCGATTTGAGTCCATGTTCATTAAGATCGGAGCATTTTGAGAATTTGAGCCCTGTACAATGAATTTGAGGCAACATTTGACCTCTGACCTATTTTGCCCTGCATCTGGAAAACTAAGCATCGGGTGGAAATACAACCATTTCCTTTTTTGCTCCTTATGGTCTCAGGAAGAGTTTGATATGCATTTCATTACAATCAGACCATTTTTACATTTTGACCCCTATATGACCTTTGACCTTCTATAGCGGCCACCCGTACAGGCTACGACACGGCAGCAATATATAATATTGACTCTTGGCACCCAACTAAACTAATCAGATCATCAAACCTTTTGTACCTTCTCAGCTGATTAAACCTTCTGGGCTCCCGGCCTATAAACGGCGCTGCGTGATTATTGATGTTATAGGGGATCGCCATACCACGCTGTTCAATTCAGGCGCGTACCGCGGCATGTGAGCCAGGGGGGCAGACTAGTGTCGTCCCGACAGTGGCGTACATTTTCGTAAAAGGTTGCCCCAAATGTTTTCCAAGTCAGTCACCTCGTGAATTTCACGTAAGAGTTGGGGGGGGGGGGGGGGGTAGGGTAGGGTCAAAAAAAATCGTACGGTCAAAAAATTTCGCAGGGTCACAAAATTTAGCACGGTCACAAAAAATTCGCGCGGTCACAAAATTTCGCACGGTCACAAAATTTCGCACGGTTACAAAATTTCACAGTCCAAAAAGCACAACAGTCAACAAATAATGCCCAATCCTCAGTGTTTTCGGACTAGGCCATATTTTTTTTAATGTTATGCGAATTTAGCGTCCCGGTATTGCGAATTTAGCGTCCCGGTATTTGGAGCCAGGGGGAGGGGGGGGGGGGGAACTTGCCCCCCCCCCCCCCCTGCCCCCCGGTCGGTACGCCCCTGCTGTTCATCAGTGGGATGTGATCCCTCCAACTGATGGCAAGTATTCTACGTAACAGTTGAGTATAACATCCATTGATTCTGTCTTCAATTTTCCTGCTGATAGTCCATGTTTCGGAGCCGTACAACAAAATGCTTTCTACGCAGGCTTTGAAAAATCTGATTTTTGTCGTTCTTTCGAGGTCAGATTTCCAGATCTTCTGCAGTTTATTTCAGGCAATTGCTTGTGCTTTCCTGCATTTGAATTCCTGGGAAGTGTCTAGAACGTAGGCTCCCAAGTATTTGAAATTGGAGACATTTTCCAGCTCTACTCCTTTGATGGTCTTTACACTGGCTGAGGTGGCAATATTTATAAGGAGGCTTTTTGTTTTTCCTTCATTTAAATGCAGGCCAACTGCATTTGATGCTGCCTCAACACTCTGTAACAGTAATTCCGCTTTACTGATTTAGGTTTGACTTATTTTATGTAGGCTTGTGTTGTTTGTTTTAAACATTTTTAGTCCTTTTAATATATCTATAGTTGTTGTTGTTGGCTTTGTCTTTCCTGTATGGGATGGATCCGTCCATCCCGTATCCTGGAATTTCTGTACGGTCTTTTAATTGTTGAATAAAGATTGATTGAGTAAAAAAATACAAGAAATGGTCTAGATAAAATAATACAAGAAATGGTCTTAATAAAACAATACAAGAAGTGGTTTTAATAAAACAATACAAGAAATGGTCTTAACAATACAAGAAATGGTCTTATTAATAAAACAATACAAGAAATGGTCCAAATAAAACAATACCAGAAATGGGCTTAAGAAAGGTCTTAATAAAACAATACAAGAAAATGGTCTTTATAAAACAATACAAGAAATGGTCTTAATAAAACAATACCAGAAATGGGCTTAAGAAAAAATACAAGAAATGGTATTAAGAAAACAATACAAGAAATGGTTTAGATAAAATAATACAAGAAATGGTCTTAATAATAAAACAATACAATAATACAAGAAGTGGTCTAGTAATGAAACAATACAAGAAATGGTCTTAATAAAACAATACAAGAAATGGTCTTAATGAAACAATATAAGTAATGGTCTTAATGAAACTATAGAAGAAATGGTCTTAATTAAAAAAACAAACAAATGGCCTTAGTAAAAATATACCAGAAATGGTCTTAATAACAAAATACAAAAAATGGTATTAATAACAAAATACAAGAAATGGTCTTAATAAAACAATATCAGTAATGGTCTTAATGAAACTGTAGAAGAAATGGTCTTAATAAAACAATACAACACATTGCCTTAATTATACCATACAAGAAATGGTCTTAGTGAAAAATGTAAGCAATAGCCTTAGATAAATAATACAAGAAATTATCTTTAAAACAATACATGAAATGGTCTAAATGAAAAGTACAAGAAATTGTCTAATATAATAATACAAGAAATTGTCTGATATAACAATACAAGGAATTGTCTAATATAATAATACAAGAAATTGTCTGATATAATAATACAAGAAATTGTCTGATATAAATAATACAAGAAATTGTCTAATATAATAATACAAGAAATTGTCTGATATAAATAATACAAGAAATTGTCTGATATAAATAATACAAGAAATTGTCTAATATAATAATACAAGGAATTGTCTAATATAATAATACAAGGAATTGTCTGATATAACAATACAAGGAATTGTCTAATATAATAATACAAGAAATTGTCTGATATAATAATACAAGAAATTGTCTGATATAAATAATACAAGAAATTGTCTAATATAATAATACAAGAAATTGTCTGATATAAATAATACAAGAAATTGTCTGATATAAATAATACAAGAAATTGTCTAATATAATAATACAAGGAATTGTCTAATATAATAATACAAGGAATTGTCTAATATAATAATACAAGAAATTGTCTGATATAATAATACAAGAAATTGTCTGATATAATAATACAAGTAATTGTCTAATATAATAATACAAGAAATTGTCTGATATAATAATACAAGAAATTGTCTAATATAATAATACAAGAAATTGTCTGAT
This sequence comes from Ophiura sarsii, assembly GCA_035610835.1. Lineage (NCBI taxonomy): Eukaryota > Metazoa > Echinodermata > Ophiuroidea > Amphilepidida > Ophiuridae > Ophiura > Ophiura sarsii. The sequence goes on from CM069448.1 coordinate 27,626,635, forward strand.
ATAATAATACAAGAAATTGTCTGATATAAATAATACAAGAAATTGTCTGATATAAATAATACAAGGAATTGTCTAATATAATAATACAAGGAATTGTCTAATATAATAATACAAGAAATTGTCTGATATAATAATACAAGAAATTGTCTGATATAATAATACAAGAAATTGTCTAATATAATAATACAAGAAATTGTCTGATATAAATAATACAAGGAATTGTCTAATATAATAATACAAGGAATTGTCTAATATAATAATACAAGGAATTGTCTAATATAATAATACAAGAAATTGTCTGATATAATAATACAAGAAATTGTCTGATATAATAATACAAGAAATTGTCTAATATAATAATACAAGAAATTGTCTGATATAAATAATACAAGGAATTGTCTAATATAATAATACAAGGAGTTGTCTAATATAATAATACAAGAAATTGTCTGATATAATAATACAAGAAATTGTCTGATATAAATAATACAAGAAATTGTCTAATATAATAATACAAGAAATTGTCTAATATAATAATACAAGAAATTGTCTAATATAATAATACAAGGAATTGTCTAATATAATAATACAAGAAATTGTCTGATATAAATAATACAAGGAATTGTCTAATATAATAATACAAGGAATTGTCTAATATAATAATACAAGAAATTGTCTGATATAATAATACAAGAAATTGTCTGATATAATAATACAAGAAATTGTCTGATATAATAATACAAGAAATTGTCTGATATAAATAATACAAGAAATTGTCTGATATAATAATACAAGGAATTGTCTAATATAATAATACAAGAAATTGTCTGATATAATAATACAAGAAATTGTCTGATATAAATAATACAAGAAATTGTCTAATATAATAATACAAGAAATTGTCTAATATAATAATACAAGAAATTGTCTGATATAAATAATACAAGAAATTGTCTAATATAATAATACAAGAAATTGTCTAATATAATAATACAAGAAATTGTCTAATATAATAATACAAGGAATTGTCTAATATAATAATACAAGAAATTGTCTGATATAATAATACAAGAAATTGTCTGATATAAATAATACAAGAAATTGTCTAATATAATAATACAAGAAATTGTCTAATATAATAATACAAGAAATTGTCTGATATAAATAATACAAGAAATTGTCTAATATAATAATACAAGAAATTGTCTGATATAAATAATACAAGAAATTGTCTGATATAAATAATACAAGAAATTGTCTAATATAATAATACAAGAAATTGTCTGATATAATAATACAAGAAATTGTCTAATATAATAATACAAGAAATTGTCTGATATAATAATACAAGAAATTGTCTGATATAATAATACAAGTAATTGTCTAATATAATAATACAAGAAATTGTCTGATATAATAATACAAGAAATTGTCTGATATAATAATACAAGAAATTGTCTGATATAATAATACAAGAAATTGTCTAATATAATATTGGTAATGGTTCAATAAAATGATACAGTCGATCGTTTATTAGCTTGATACATCAATAATACAAGAAATCAGCTCAATAAAACCAAAACAAGACATTTCCTTAATGAAATACAATACCATATTTTTCTTCATAAACTAACTAAGAAAAATCGTTATAAAATGATACAAGCAGTGGTCTAACTTGAAATAATACCTGAAACAGTTTAGATTAATACTAGAAATAGTTTTAATAAAAACAAACACAAAACAGTACAGGAAATGTTCTGAAAACAAATTTACAAGAAATTTTCTTCATGAAATATGGAATTACAATAAATTTGGTGTAATAAAGCCTTACAAGAAATGGTCTTTTTAAAACAATGCAAGAAATTGTCTTAAAAGCAAAAGCAATAGGCCGTTTTAATCAAATAATAATACAAGAAATTTGTCTAAAGAATACCAGATATGGTATCAATTAAACAATACAAGAAATTGTCATATAAAACAATACCAGAAATGGTCTTAATAAAGCAAAACAAGAATTTGGTCTTACTAAAATAGATTTGTTCTTACTAAAATAGATTTGTTCTTACTAAAAATAGATTTACTAAATCGATTTGTTCTTACTAAGAATATATTTGTTCTTACTAAAAATAGATATGGTCTAAACCAGGGAGGTGTTACATTAGTAATAACATCTCTCTGGTCTAACAATACTCTGATCTTTATAAAGCAATACATGAAATATTTCTTAATATAAATAGAACAATACAAATAATATTCATATTATGATCTTACAAGAATCAGTCTTTAATATAGAAATGATCATGCAAGCATATGTTTACGAATGGTCTCGATTTAATCAAGCAATATTGTCATCATTACGGTGAAATACAATTGGGTGGAAAAACTGGCAACATCCCGCTACTACCAACTTTGCATTATTGATCTACAGGTGATACCAGCATTACGAGGCACGTTTTTCTCACGTATGAAAAGGCACGTACCGACAGGTTACTCAAGTCTAAGCTAATGTTTTGCTATGACGTAGAAGCATACCAAAGATACAGTCGGTGAGAATGGCGAGTCATATCCGAAAAAAAATGACAAGAGATGTCTTATAGATGTCTTAATCAGGAACATTTGGCTAAGGTCTTGTATGCTACAGAGGCGAAATCATGATATTGAATGATAGTTGACGGCTTCACATAGAGTCTTAGAGATGGTTTTTGAGGAATCGAAGATGGCAACTCAACCATCGAATACGACAGAAAATGGTACTACCTGGTACAATAATAGTACGCAATCGTCATGGACTGAAGAGCAATTAACTACGGTATTAACAGAAACATATGTGTATTATGATTTTAATACTGAAAATGACACAGTAGTAGCGTTGAATACAACGACGGATTTTGCATTAACAACTGAAAATCATACTCAAAGTGGATTAACGAATTCGTCTTTAACTCTTTTTAACTCGTCTATCGGTTCTAGCAGTAGCACAACGACCGCAACGTTAAATTCCCTTCTTACGAGTGAAGCCACAACATTGCAATGGTATTGGAATTTAGGCTCCAATGTCTCCGCAGCAGTGCTCTTGACCGTGTTTATTCTGGCATCCATTGTGGGAAATGTCACCATTGTAGCATCTCTGAGACACAAACACTTCAAGAATGTCGCCATGTATGCTTTTCTCAACAACCTATGCGTTGTCCTGATGTGTGATGCCATCTTGAACATGATTTTGATTCTCGGAGCAACTGTTACAGGTGAATGGCCATATGGAGACTTTATGTGTCAACTCAGTGCCTTCTTACTGAACATGATCACCGTGGAGACAATGTTGGCTCTGTTTTTGTTGGTTCTGGATCGGTTATTAGCAACGAGATGGCAGGTCATGTACATCAATGAAATGAACAGAGCCAAAGCGAATATGTTGGCAGGATTAACATGGCTCTATGCCACTACATTTTCATTATCGATACTCATTGGTCCAGAATCCATCTACAGTGGGTATTTTCCGCATAGCTACCTGTGCAATGTAACGTCCAACACTGGCTTAACATTTCTAGTGATCATGACATTCTTTTGTTATATTTTGCCAATCCTAGCCATATTTGGAATGTTCATCGTCATCATCAAAGTTGGAGTACAAGACAAGGCCAATGTTCAGGCGTTAAACAATAGAACTCTATATGGATTTGAACTGAGTATCTCTAGGACCCCACTTTGGGATGAGCTGCGAAGATCGAAAGCGGTTGCCGCTCTCTTCATTCTTTGGTGCGTCTTACAAGGACCATATCTCACCCTGCACGCTGTGTACACATTCAAAAACACAGAATACCCGGTCATTATGATGAATTTCTACCCTGATATACTCGAGATCATTTTCGCCTGGATGAAATTCAGCTATGCCTACGTTGCACCGTTAGCGATCTTTTTATTCTGGCCGGAAGCCAGGGAGGAACCTAAGAACATATTTTGCCAAAATTCCAGCAACACTGTGAACTCTAATAGATCAGCAAGTGTCGCGCACAATGTGCTTCAAAAGCCCGGGGTGCGAGCCTCCTGGGCCAGCAGTGCTGATGAATCTTCGGTTCCATCGACTCTTGGGAGAGCCTTTCAGGTGCCGATCCTTCTGGCCACAGCGGATGGTTTACGACTACAAGTAGGAAGAAATCAAAGAGGCACTGACATCGATGAAAATGGAGGGGTCATAGTTCCGGGACAAGAAAGCAGACAAAGACAATACATAACCAAAGACCCAGTGGCTCCATTCGCTGCTGTGGAATCGATGGAAGAAGGGGCTCTGCCATTGTATGAAGACACAAGATCATCAGGGACTTATAGATATGATAATTATGGGCAGCATTCAGGTGTACAGTCAAATGATAATTCGTCAACATTCCAGCTCTCATTGAAGTCAGGAACGCTTTCACCAAGAAGGACATCTCCGAGGTCTTTACCGCCATCTCCACGTACGCAGACGTCAACGTCTCCGAGGTCTTTACCGCCTTCGCCACATACACAGATGTCAGGGGGTTTACTAGTAGATAATGTTTAAAAAACGATAACATAGATTTCCATTGCATTGCCCCACAAACATAACGACTATACAGTCCTAAAAAACCACTGACTGCAGATCATTGAATAAATGCGCCCATAACCGTAAAAATAATAGTTTCAACAACGAAACATATTAAAGTACAAAACTATGGAATAATTTCTCCTCTTCAATAGAGACTTTTTTGATGAAAATCGGTTAACAATTGAGAATGCTATACCGAAAAGGATGAGACGAAGTGAAGTTTTTATTTTCGCACTTAAAACACGCAGTCGCAGGGTGTGACTGGTATACATGTATGGGCTGCATTGACCAATTGAAGCATCCCAGGACCCAATTCCTCACCTTACTATTAATTATAATAGACCGTTGAGTTGTCGACCAGTTGATCTGTCTTTTGTTACACCTGGCTGCGTGTAGAAGAACCAAATGATATTTAAGTAAAAACAATAACAAACGGACTTTGTTTTGGTTTTGGACACATAGCTCGATCTGTATTAATTGTCATTCAATCTTTACCTATATAAATATATCAAATTAAAGAGAAGAAATGCCCCCGGAAATGCCTCTACAATTGTATACGTGAGATAAAGAAAATATTTATTACTGTACCTTTGTTATATAGCTTTTTGAGGACTGTATTTACCCGACTCTTCTGTTAGCAAATGCACTGCCACTACCGCACCAATAATGATCAACGATTATTTTAGTAGTAAAATAGAAATGTACGCAAACATATTTGTTTTGTTTGAATGATCATTATAGATGCGCAGGGTAGTGATTGGTCACATATTACTAGAAATCAAGACTAGATAAAATCAATATTGGTACACATGAAGGCTAGTTCCAAGGGCTAGTTCATTATATACTAAAATGTATACTAAGATATTATTAACTAAAAGTATATATCTTGGTTATTCGAAAATGCAAAAATAAAAATGGACGTTGATGAAAATCATGTACGAAATAAATGTTCCCCGCCCCCAGCTCCTGACGCTGTGTGTTCTACCTGTAATGTACATGTATATGGAGTAAGTTGTTTTGTCTGGCGACATTCGTATGGTCTCAAAAACTACTTAAATTTTCCATTTCAACTTCATTGTTTTCAATCATAACTTACGATGTTTTATCAGATGTTTTATATGTACATTACATTCACTTTCATAAATATATGAATGGTTTTTGTAAAGGTGTGATTTAATCTTTTGTAGATTTTGAAATAAAACGGAGCTATAAAGTAATCGATTGGTGTTTTGGTGCTATTGAATGGTTTATATTCAATTTTGTTTTCTTCAAATATGAGTCACATTTTTATGTAGATCCATCCTCCTCTTTTGGGCTATATCTGGCATTATCGGACTTAATGACTCCTACACTTTGGTACATTTTACTCACTCTCTGTCCTTTAATGCCCATGGTTGGTTCGAATGTGCCAACTGACGCCCGTTTCGTCCTATAGTATTAGGACTACCCATCTATCTATCTAAACCCAAAAACTGCACCCAATCCGAGATCTGCATGCTATATTCAATCTGAGTATTTCCCTGGATAGGTTGATTTTTGAAATTGCAGCCCTCAGCCATACGAGGAAGTCTAATTTCTAACATGTCGATTTCCACGCGGCCGGGCACGCGGCTATTAATATTAGTTTTGCTATACAAAACAGATTGTTCAGAAACCTTTCCCAATTTTCAAAGTCTACCTCAAGGATAACTGAACCAAGACTAGGCATGGTTGTACTTCATTCCATGCATTTCTCATGGTGTTTCCAAAGTATTGAAATTCGATACAATATGTCATTTTTTTAAAAACATTTTGTGACATTTTGGAAAGTCGTCTGCAGCTAGACGCCTGCCGCTTGGAAAGTGTTAAGGCTCATTTAAAAGATTCAATTCATCTGTGTTTACGTTTTACAAAAGGGCAAGGTTGAAGCATTTTATTTGGATACCTTGATATTAATACTAATGGCGTAGTTGATGGTTATGGGCAATCATGCAAAGAAACATTAACCTTGGGAGGTGATCAAAGACAAATCTCCATTAGATATCTGTATACAAAAATGCAATAAAATATCGCAAACTTTAGTGAATAGTTTCATGAATATGGTATTTGACGTTTTCTACATGTTTCAGCTTTTCACGGTTTTAGTCAATTCAAAGGTAACAGATCAATGGTTTTAACCACACACGTAGGCCTACTGCAATAAAAGCGTTGTTCAAAAGGTTGATTTTACCATGTTTTGACTTGATAACTATTTTCAATTACCTGCTGATGAAAGTTTTTTTTATTACTATTCGCGAATATTGAAAGAATCGGTTATTGATCGTTATTCAGAGTTAAAAATCTTTACGATGGCTTATTTTATATTTAATCATGAAAATGGTGGTTTAGGGAGATAGTATGTGTTAACTTGATTTCAACTCATTTCTGTCTATGACGGAACACACGTCAAAATAGTAGTATCTGTCTCATGGGCCCCTCACATGTATCCGTGTGAGCTGGGCGGCCGTTACCGTCATAGAAAAATAACAGAGTCCAACACGGTGAACAATCAGCCGCAAAAAGTGTTAACGGCCGCATTGTATCTTTTTGTAACCGGGTTCATACCGTTCTCTACCGGGTCCTCATCGGCCTGGAACCGGGCTCATATTACCTCCTCACCAGGTCCTTACCGGCCGGCGGAACGCCTGGGTACCGGCCGAACCGCCTTGATAACGTCACCAAACGCGCTTTATAAGCTGAGCGCTCAATCTCGCCGCTTCACTCAAATTCCTGGAATCTCTGTATTACCATGGAATTACGAGACACGGAATACCATCGACAAGACCCTGTTATATAACTCAATTATATTGCCATTGGCGGTACCTCCTCCACACACAAGCATTGACAGACATTGAATGACTTGCCCATTATGTACGCACATCGGGCTATTCCTTTGACCAAGTATCATCTTTACCGGTTATGTTGCCACATTGACTATTACTACTCCCACGGACGCATGATTGCCGGTTATATTTTTCTTCCAAATCAAATACGACTTTGGGTCAGTTTGTTGTCAAAAACGGGTGTACAAAACTCATTTTTATGAGAAATCCGCTACAAACCGCATGGTCTAACCTGCAGGTTTGGGTAGATAAATTGATGAATTCTGCTAATTTGTAAATACAAATAGCGGCCAAAAGTGCGCATTCTCAAAATTGGCTGAAAATCTAGACCTGTTTTCTAGGTCATCTATGCACATTTTAGGGAATTATTGGATTCAAGAAGTAATACAAAACTGAGTGAAATAGTTTCTATAAAACTTCACAAATAGAGTTACATCAATCGCATCGTTGAATGTGTGTATTAATTTAATAACTTTAAAATATTCGCAGTATTTTAAACTTTCATCGTTGCTTCTGGTATCAAACTGTTTTTATGCATCCCCCAGCTTGCATTAGGTATGCAAACGACTATCAATACCGAAATTATAACAACCGCGCTTTTTTGAAATATGCTACTCACACATGCGTGAACGGAACGGACATAATCAGCTCAACACGACATTTCAATAGAGATGATTATCCCTCCATTGTTAAAGATCTATTGTAACAGGCAGTGACGCGCGGTGACCTGTAGAATTGTTACACAGTGCGGCCCTTTCAATTTTGCCGGTAAAGGTGATAGGTACCTTGATGTTGGGCTCGATGGTATTCCGTGTCTCGTAATTCCATGGTATTACTCACATGTATCCGTGTAACCCTGGCGGATCCAGGATTAAAATTTACGGGGGGCTGACCAAGGTTTTTTTTAATTGGTAGGCGGCCTACCCCCCAAAAAATCGTAACAGGTCCCAAATTTTGTTTGCCGTCAGCTCGTGAAATTCTGCTAAGTGGGGGTGGGGGGGGGGGGGGGGGGGATGTGGTTGTCCCAAAACCGGCAAAAAAAATCGCATGGTACAAGTGGCAAATGTACCGACGGAACCTACCTATGTCTCTGAAAAAGGTAAAGTGGTAGGGGAAGGTGGGGCAATGGCGGACACCTTTTGTTAGAGAGGTATAACACACATATAATACGTCATATAACAATAAAAATCATGTAAACACAAAGCACTGTGAAGGTTCTACCTTTTATCAAGTTTTTATCAACTCATCATTTTGAAATTCGAAGCTACGACGCAATAAAAATAATGGCGTCGTCCGGCATTACCCCACACTCTGGGGGTAATCCCGGACCGTATTTATCAATGGCAGCTCTCTTTTTATTGGAATATAGCATTTCAATGGGAGTTAAAAAATACCCTTTTTAAAAGTGTAGCAGAAATCAAAGAACAATGTCACATATTTATATGGTCAACAACTATTACCGATTTATGATGTTAAATTGACCACGCCCATATTGGTTACCATGGAAACGGTACATGTCCGGGTATACCCCAATCCATGTACAATGTATGGGAACATCCTCTCTTATTATTATGCTCATCATTGTGACTCCGGATTCTTTCTTTTTTATCAGAAGGTATCATACATTACATACAAAAATAATAAGACTTTGTTTTCCTTGATGTAGAAATACCAGTTTCAAAGAGAAATTAATGCTCCAAAATATCAACTTGCCCAAAAAGTGATTTTTGTAATTCTCGCGAGAATTTGAGACAACCATCCCATTTAGGTTTTGTGTGATTTCAATGGAGAGGCACCTAACATCATAGGGTGGCAAAATACCACCTTCTTTCACCTGCCTTTAGATACAGCCCTGTCCGCGATTACCCCGCGTCCGCCATTACCCCACCTTCCCCTACTCAATCCGCCACTGCTTACCGTGCGATAAATTGGTGCAGACGGCGGTACACGGTGAGGACACACGGTGGGCCGTTTCCCGTCCGTTGAACACGTTGCCGGGGATATTGCCGGCCATCCGCGCCCGGCAGGAATTTTAAGCATGCTCAAAACTCCTGCCGGGTGAGCGGCGGCGAACGGTGAGAGCCCGGTTTGAGTACGGTATATATAGGCGTGCGCAGGATTTGTTTACCCGGGGGGGGGCTTAAAAATAAATTTCATTGGTTCGCACCGCTATCCGCGGTAACGAGTCTAGGGGATGTGCCCCCTTGGATTGGATTTTTGGCTTGGATTGGATTTTTTGGAATATTGGCTATTGCCAAAAGAAAGGTTTAACCGGGAGTTTAACAAACCGTTCCTGAAGCCATGTTGTTAAGTTTGATTGATAATCAGTGAAACTAATTTGCGCGTAGCGCGCCAAAAATGTCTATTTTAACACTAAAAAGGTCCAGAAAACGTTTCTGAAGCCATCTTGTTCCAATTGAATAACAGTATAACAATAATTGGCGCGGAGCGCGCAAAAATTTGCTATATATGTAAAAATAAAGGTTTAGAAAAACGTTCTTGAAGCCATCTCGTTAAGCCTAAATAATAAATAATCAGTGGAACTAGCCAAAATGTCTATTTTAACACTAAAAAGTGTCAGAAAACGTTTATGAAGCCATCTTGTTGAAATTGAATAACACAAAATAAAATAAAAATTCCCGCGGAGCGCGAAAAATTTGGGTATTGTAAAAATAAAGGTTTAAAAAAGCGTTTCTGAAGCTATCTTGTTAAGCTTGAATAATAAATAATCAGTGAAACTAATACGCGCGTAGCGCGCAAAAAAATGTCTATTTTAACAATAAAAGGTCCAGAAAACGTTTCTGAAGTCATCTTGTTCAAATTGAATAAAAAAATATTTAAAAAAAATGGCTATTGTAAAAAGAAAGGTTAAAAAACCGTTCCTGAAACTATCTTGTTAAGCATGAATAATAAAACATTCCAACTAATTCGCGCGTAGCGCGCAAAAATTGGTTCTTTTTACACTGAAATGGTCCTGAAAACGTTCCTGAAGCAATCATGTTAAGTTTGAATAATAAAACATTGAAAATAATTTGTGCAAAAACTGGTTATTTTAACACTAAAGTGGTCCTGAAAAACGTTCATAGAGCCATTTTGTTTAAGCTTGAATAATAAAAAAGTGAAACCAATTGGCTCGAAACGCGCAAAAATGTCTAGTTTGCTAACTAAAATGGTCCAGAAAATGTTCTTGAAACATGTTGCAACGTTGTTATAAAGCTGGAGCGCGCAAAAAAAATGCTATTTTAACACTAAAAAGCTCCAGAAAAACGTTCCTGAGCGTACAAATTGTCAGTTTTTTAAAACTAAAATGGTCCAGATAAGCCATCTTTTTATAACTTGAATAAAGAAACATTGAATCTAACTCGGGCGAAGCGCGCCAACATTTCTAGTTTTTTCCCCTAAAAAGTGGTCCAGAAAACGTTCCTGAAACCATGTTGTTAAGCTTGAATAGCAGTGGCGTATACGGTATAGGTAGGTTATTCATTTGGGGAAGGGGCGAGAAATGAAAATGAACCGACAAGACTTTTCTGAGCCAAGAAATGCGCGCGTAGCGCGCGACATTTTTCGACTTTACACCTATTTTTGGCACGATCGAGGTACATTTTGGCTCTAAACAAGCTTGTAGCAAAGAATGTTGCACTTTGGGACACATTATGCAAGCGTAGCGCGCGAAATTTTTTCATCTGTGTACTTTTGACCATCATAATTCCATGAATCCTGTGGTCAAATGAACCGACGTCAATATCGGGGGGGGGGGGGGGGGGGGGGGGGGCGATCGCCCCCCCCCCCCCACATTTTGATAGAGGGCGCTCACACACCTATACAGAATACAGGGCCTTGATGAAAGGCTAGGATGACCTAAAACTCTCCTTGCTATCAATATTTACTTTCGTTATAAAACACTCACATGGTTCAGAGACGTAGAGAAAAAGTGAGAGACACTAATAAAAGCTCCCGGCCTCTCCTTTTCCCTCCCAATTAGGGGGCTACAGAACTGAACTGAGTGGATTTTATGACAAAAATAGAGTCTTAGGAACTGATTTTTTTTCTTCAAAAAGGTAGGTCTTGAGAACTGGCCTATGGTTCAATTTTGATCAGCAAGAACGCAAATTTGCGATTTGTTTTGGGCTTAAGAACGCAAAATGTTCGACGAATTGGGGTTTGGAATGCAAAATTTCGCGATTTTTGAATTTTCTATCAAATTGGAGTCTCAAAAGGGGCTCAAAAAGGGGCTCATAAGAACTAGCAGCAGAGGGGTCTTCAGCGCGGCATATACCTTATTATATCTATACCCTGGCTCCTCCTCCCCCTCCCTTCCTCCGCTCCCCTCCCCTCCTCCTCTCCCCTCCCTTTTCTCCCCTCTTTTATTTTTACCCTCTGGGGCCCGGGGGGCTTGAGCCCCCAAAGCCCCACCCCCTGGGCACGCGCCTGGTATGACGGCGCACCCGTTTCCACCTTACCGTCTAATAAAAAAAACCAGAGTCCAAACAATTAGTAAAAGAATGTGGCGTACCCAGGGGGAGGGGCCCGGGGGGCCCAGTCAAACATAATAGTGTACACAGGCGTGACCAAAAAAAACGCGTAAAAAGGGGTGTTTTTTCAGTGTTGGACGCGTCACGCGAGTGACGCGTTAAGGGTATCAAAAACGCTGATTTTCAAGAAAAAGCGTGGCTTAAAATACCTGTCGAACGTGTTTAGGGTAACTTGTTTTGTTCTCCGTTCCCAGAAGAATGTTATCCCCGTTTTTGCGATTTCTTTTGAGCGTCTCATTTCCAATTTGAGAACGCATATGTGTGTCACTCGTTTCTACAGCGTCATAATCGCAAATAGACAAAACTTGTTTAGGGGTCATATTCTGGCAAGAACTTGTTTAGGGGTCAAAATTTGCAAGGAAAGTGCGCTAAAAACTTGTTTAGGGGGTAATTTTGCTTGTAGGGTCAAACTTGTTTAGGGGGTGTCTGGAAAAAATTTGGTCACGCGTGTGTACACCATTATGTTTGACTGGCCCCCCTGGGGGGAGGGGGTAGATTTGCGTATTTGACCATGCGTTTTTTGGCCGGTTTTGTGCTGAGACTAATATTAGTCTCAGGTTTTGTGGACAACCTATCGCCCCCCACCCCACTTATCAAGATTTCAGCTGCTGACGGAAAATCATGCCTTTCGTCGGTACAACTATAATGGTCGTGCCCCCCAGTTTCCAAAAGCTGGGTACGCCACTGGTGTGTGCCGCCGTTCGCACCCATTTTTCACACGGCAAGGCCGGGCCGCCCAGAGCTCACACGTACACAGATACAGGAAAATTTTAGGGGGGGGGGGGCCCAAAATATGAAATTTTGCCGGTACCATCCAAGCGGTGCGCAGCCGGTGGCCACCCAAGCGGGCGCAGCACCGCCCTCCGAGCTATGCTCGGACAGGGGGGTGTCTGAAGGGGGATGTGCCCCCCTCAGAAGTAGAAAATTTTACAATTTTCGAACTCATTTGGTGCGATCTGGTGTATACTTTTGACCAACATTTTATCGAAAAGCCACCTCTTCATTTCCAATAAATATTTTGTTTTTTATCAATGCACGAAAGAAGTTGAGCATATTATACTACGGTGGCCCTGAAGGGTCATGACGAGTTAACCAGATGATGACATGACGAGATAAATGACTACATATTTGCAAGATGACTAGATAATTGACGAGATAATTGCGAGACAATTTACAGATGACGTGATAATTGACGAGATAATTGCGAGATAATTTACAGATGACGTGATAATTGATGAGATGACGAGATAAATTACAGATGACGTGATAATTGACGAGATAATTGCGAGATAATTTACAGATGACGTGATAATTGACGAGATAATTATCACGTCATCTGTAAATTATCTCGCAATTATGTAGTCAATTATCACGTCATCTGTAAATTATCTCGTAATTATGTAGTCAATTATCACGTCATCTGTAAATTATCTCGCAATTATCTCGTCAACTATCACGTCATCTGTAAATTATCTCGTCATCTCGTCAATTATCACGTCATCTGTAAATTATCTCGCAATTATCTCGTCAATTATCACGTCATCTGTAAATTATCTCGCAATTATGTAGTCAATTATCACGTCATCTGTAAATTATCTCGTAATTATGTAGTCAATTATCACGTCATCTGTAAATTATCTCGCAATTATCTCGTCAACTATCACGTCATCTGTAAATTATCTCGTCATCTCGTCAATTATCACGTCATCTGTAAATTATCTCGCAATTATCTCGTCAATTATCACGTCATCTGTAAATTATCTCGCAATTATGTAGTCAATTATCACGTCATCTGTAAATTATCTCGTCATCTCGACAATTATCACGTCATCTGTAAATTATCTCGCAATTATGTAGTCAATTATCACGTCATCTGTAAATTATCTCGCAATTATGTAGTCAATTATCACGTCATCTGTAAATTATCTCGTCATCTCGACAATTATCACGTCATCTGTAAATTATCTCGCAATTATGTAGTCAATTATCACGTCATCTGTAAATTATCTCGCAATTATGAAGTCAATTATCACGTCATCTGTAAATTATCTCGCAATTATGTAGTCAATTATCACGTCATCTGTAAATTATCTCGTCATCTCGTCAATTATCACGTCATCTGTAAATTATCTCGCAATTATGTAGTCAATTATCACGTTATCTGTAAATTATCTCGCAATTATGTAGTCAATTATCACGTCATCTGTAAATTATCTCGCAATTATGTAGTCAATTATCACGTCATCTGTAAATTATCTCGTCATCTCGACAATTATCACGTCATCTGTAAATTATCTCGCAATTATGTAGTCAATTATCACGTCATCTGTAAATTATCTCGCAATTATGTAGTCAATTATCACGTCATCTGTAAATTATCTCGCAATTATGTAGTCAATTATCACGTCATCTGTAAATTATCTCGTCATCTTGACAATTATCACGTCATCTGTAAATTATCTCGCAATTATGTAGTCAATTATCACGTCATCTGTAAATTATCTCGCAATTATGTAGTCAATTATCACGTCATCTGTAAATTATCTCGCAATTATGTAGTCAATTATCACGTCATCTGTAAATTATCTCGCAAATTATGTAGTCAATTATCACGTCATCTGTAAATTATCTCGCAATTATGTAGTCAATTATTACGTCATCTGTAAATTATCTCGTCATCTCGACAATTATCACGTCATCTGTAAATTATCTCGCAATTATGTAGTCAATTATCACGTCATCTGTAAATTATCTCGCAATTATGTAGTCAATTATCACGTCATCTGTAAATTATCTCGCAATTATCTCGTCAACTATCACGTCATCTGTAAATTATCTCGTCATCTCGTCAATTATCACGTCATCTGTAAATTATCTCGCAATTATCTCGTCAATTATCACGTCATCTGTAAATTATCTCGCAATTATCTCTTCAATTATCACGTCATCTGTAATTTATCTCGTCATCTCGTCAATTATCACGTCATCTGTAAATTATCTCGCAATTATCTCGTCAATTATCACGTCATCTGTAAATTATCTCGCAATTATCTCGTCAATTATCTAGTCATCTTGCAAATATGTAGTCATTTATCTCGTCATGTCATCATCTGGTTAACTCGTCATGACCCTTCAGGGCCACCGTATTATACTGATATATTTTTGATTTAAGTATAAATTATTTGAAAGCTCGAACAGGGGGAGTCTGAGGGGGGATGTGCCCCCCTCAGAAGTAGAATTTTTTTCAATTTTCGAACTCATTTGGTGCGATCTGGTGTATACTTTTGACCAACATTTTATCGAAAAGCCACCTCTTCATTTCCAATAAATATTTGTTTTTTTATCAATGCACGAAAGAAGTTGAGCATATTATACTGATATATTTTTGATTTAAGTATAGATCATTTAAAAGCTCGAACAGGGGGGAGTCTGAGGGGGATGTGCCCCCCCCCCCTCAGAAGTAGATTTTGTTGCAATTTTCGAACTCATTTGGTGCGATCTGGTCTGGAGTTTTAGAAATCACCCAGAAGTGAAGGAGCCAGAAACTTCATTTTGATATGTGATCCTTCAGACATCTTTACATAGTACCTGTGCAAAGTCACACATTTCTCCCACTTTTTATTACCTGTCCACAGACCGCCATTGTAGAGATCCTCCGATTGACCGCCATTGATTGATCCTCAGTTTGCCTCAGATTGTGTTATTCCCAAAACAGCAACAAATAGTTTAAAGTGTTGACAGAAAGGGTCAAAGGTCATGTAGGGGTCATCAGATGTCAATCTGTGTACACCCCATGTTACCCATAGTATTATTGTCACCAAGCTTGTTTGTAATGACCTTTGACCCTTTTCTGTCAAAACTTTAATTGCTGTTTTTGGGAATAACACAATCTGAGGCAATCTGAGAATCAATCAATGGCGGTCAATCTGAGGATCTCTACAATGGCAGTCTGTGGACAGGTAAAAAATGTAGGAGAAATGTGTGACTTTGCACAGGGACTTTGTAAAGATGTCTGAAGGATCACGCATCCAAATGAAGTTTCTGGCTCCTTCACTTCTGGGTGATTTCTAAAACTTTATGATACCCCCTCGTACAGCTGATCTAAGAGGCATTTGTGGACAAATCTATATCTTTAAACTTTATAATCAAACAAAGTATAAAGCCATTCTCTTTTTTTTACCAGTTCTCAATTGTTTAACCAGGTACACTGTTTTGTTAAACCAACCTTTTAAAATTGGATTAATATCAATGGTGCAAATTGGTATAGGCTCTTGAACCACCCTGGGGGGTGGTACGCGTATGGGGACTATATTGAGTGAATAAAATATTGGTTAATTCTTGAATTGGTCCATCAATTGACCTTCAACATAAGGGTAAATAAAAACTTGACCATGGTTTTATAATAGTGAAGAAAGAAAGAAGGGTATCCATATAGAACAGTGTCCTCCATCATATAAAAATATGCAAATACTTTTATGAGCAATCTTTTCTTCTAGGGTCAATGGAGCAAGAAGAGAACATGGTCATTTATTTATCAGTGACCTTCTTTCATTCAACAAAAGGTTGTTGGATGGATGGATGATCAGGAAACCCAGTTAATCCAGGTATTATATAGCTGGGGGGAGACACAAATGTGGTGGGGTTGCCGCGAAAAGTTTGGTTTGCTTGAAATTAGTGTTCTGAATTAGACATTTCAGACAAATGTTAAGCTAATTTTAAGTAATTTTGACATTAAAACATGGAGGGACAAAATTGGGTGGGGCTTGAGCTGATGGGGTGGGGGGGGGGGGGGGGGGGGGGGGGGGGGGGGGGGGGGGGGGGAGAAGGTCGTGCCGCCACTGATGGGTATTCATGTCTGAATTCTAATTGCAAATTTAGAAGAAAAAACAAATCTGACCATGAAGGATGGAACATCCAGGACCTCATAACCCACATTTTCGCATTTTTTGGATTAATATGATATTATGAGATTTCAATTGCCAACTAGGCTAAGATACTGACTTGTGTAAGATATTCGTGTTTTTTTAAATTTAAACAAGATCACTGAACTGATAAAGAATTGACAAAATATTAATAGGTCTTACAATTGGAAGGAATACTAGTATAGGCCTACAACAAGACCCTTCAAAAACTCATCAAAACAAACAAACAAATAATAACACATAAACCAAACCAAAATGCAGCGAATGCTTTTCAAAATAAATTGATATAAACTGCAATGAAATGACAAATGCATGAAACCCTTTCTTCGGATAACACTCTAATTCAAAACTGTCATTTTAATTTATGATTTTTAATATTCACAAACCTGAAGCACACCATACCAGTTATATTTGGGATATATATAATCAGTGTTGCTTTATCAGAAAGGCCATTTTCACACTTATAGTAAAGTAGCCAAATTTATGAAGGTAAATTGATGGTGAAATGTAGCTCAATTATGCCATAGTTGGCCCAATTGGTGATGATAAGTCGCCACATTTGTGATGAAAGTAATTTAATTTGTATTAAATAGCCCAATTTATGGTGAAAAATAGCCCAATTTATATGAAGTAACCACCATTCAAAAAGAAGCCCAATTGTGCCATTATTTTATATGAGTGTCAACAACACACT